>CAJNYU010000184.1:0-295378 GCA_905331475.1 Rotaria socialis
CGCGGAACCACTGTTGGCTTCGTGGACGAACCGAAGGTTACGAATTATTTGTGCGGAACTTTTCCACACTTGGTAGTCGGCTTTAAGGCTTCGTAATATATCCGCGGAACCATTGCTGGTTCCCTAAACTGTAAAATGGTTTGGAATATTTTCTGGAAAATAATTGCTGGTTTCGTAGAACATTCGAGGGTTTCGTATTTTTTGAGCTGAACGGTTCCCACTTTATTATCCGTGTTAAAGTTTCGTATATTTTGTACCGAGGGTGTGGGTGTGGATGTAGCTTTGCTGATCTACTATTCACTTACACCCACACCTAGCTACACCCTCAGGATTTATTTATTTTGAACAAATCAAAGAAAAAAATAATACAGTATCAATGATTTTCATAATATTTAGCATCCGTTATTTAATAGATCAAAACGTTGTATGCGATTATTATTTCGATCAACAACATACAGATTATAGTGAATATCAAATTTCAATTGAAGTGGATAGTTAAGTTGGCTACTAGTTATTCCAGGAGTACCACTGCCTTTAACAAAGTAAAAATCTATTATGTAATTCAATGTTTTACTTTGATTTTACCTGCAATGGCACGTCCTTGCTGAGCTTGAACTGGCCACTAAACAGTTCGATGATTTCCACTATCTGCAATGTATACATTGCTACTTATATCGACTGCAACTCCTGAAGGTGAATCAAGTTGAGAGAAATTACTTCCAGAGCCGGTATCACCGGTTACTATGATTTCTTGTATTGAATTAAAATCAAATTTTAGTACTCCATTATTTAGAGAATCTACTACATAGAGCGAGCCATTTTTCTCGTCAACAGTAATTCCTAGGGGCAAATTAATGCTACCATGTTCTGAATCAGATCCTTCAATACCAATAACTGTGTTTACTGTATTATCTGTAATGTTTAATTTTAATATACGATTATTTCGAAAACCAGATAGATAAAATAATTGACGAGTTTTATCTATTGACATATAATATACAGAATCGATCTGATTTAGACTTGCACCAGCACTATAATGGCATACAATTGCAATACCATCTGGTGAACCTTCATTTGTACTTAGTGGAAAAGCAAGTATACGGTAGTTGCTAAGATCAGAGACATACAATTGATTTTTCCAAACTAAATTTAGTTTCAGACGAAATTTTAATTCAATTTGATTTACTTTAACAAAAATCGAGTAATCATCTTCTCACTTGCAAGAGCAGCTGGCTGTCTCAGTAAATTGCTCCAAGAAACTATTATGGCTTTACCAGCAATCATACGCCCTTCTGTCCCATTGACTGGCCAATAAACAACACGATTATTACCAAAGTCAGCTATAAATAAGTTACCGCTAATATTGATCAGTAGATCGTTAGGACTGTTAATATGTGATGATGAAAGAGAATTCTCCCCTACAGATGATCCAGCAACTGTAACACCTTGACTATTCCAGGTGGCATTGGCTGCACAGAGACGATCGACCCAAACTATATGTCAAATTAAAATGACATAAGTCAAATAACTACAAATCAAATCAAAAGCGAGACCTAATTGGATAATATCTTGTGTATTATTAGATCTGGTTGTAATAGTAGTATATAAAACTATTTAAAAAAATCAAGACAATTATGTAAATATTAGATATAAAAGGTGTATTGAATTATAGAAGCGAATGTTTAATAAGAGATATTATCGATTGATAATAAAAAGAACTGTATCTTAATAGTGTCTCGTAATCATATAAGAATCGTTTTCCGCGAATATAGCTCACGAAAATAAACTAAGCAAAATGTGGTCCTAATAAGATAGAATAGAATAAAGATCTCTCAATGATTAACAACAGCAGAGCATTCGTTCGGTTTCTATATTTAATGATCATGTAGAGATTCCTCGCCTACTTAAATTTTTATTCTCGAGAAAATAGAACAAAACTAAACAGAAAAGTGTCATATTTTTTAATTGAAAAAAATTTCATGACTAACTTTTTAATATTGTGGTTGTCTCAGTAAATTTGGTCGTACATTGTTCATCAGCTAGAATAAAATAATTAGTAGAAAATATGTTCTTGAAGTATTATTTTACTATTGTAAACCTTTGTTTGAACTTGAAGCCATAATAGGCAATAATATGAGACCCATGATGCATACTAAAATAGCTGAGTCTGCCATGCTAGCTAATCCAATATGACGATAATGTCTCGTCCATCAACGTAGCAAGTGATTTTTCTGAGGTGTTGCTGTTATTTGTTGATTCGCTGACTGTAGTATTCGTATGTTTAAAGATAAAATTAAAATTAAAAATTGTTCTCTTCTCTTGCTCATAGCATTTACTTGATCACTAGTTACTGTTAGTTCAAGCATAGTAAAAATTGAATATTTATCTAGAAAAAATAGGATTAAAATACTTCTCGGGTTGAACAAATTCAATATTAATTTCACTACAACGACTATTTTGACTTGAAATAAAGTCCCTCGTCTACTATGTCAACAATTTGATTATATCATATCATTTAGATATTGAGATTTTGTTTTAAAAAAAGATAGAAATGTTCAACTTAATCTACACTGAGAAATCTACACGCACTATTGTCTTACTTTCATAAGAATATCATTATGTATATGATCATGTGATTTAAACTTATCTCAAATTGTATAAATAGCGCGAATACTAATATGCTAAGTAGACTCAGATTACTTTAATTGATAAAAAATCTCCAAAGAAAAATGGCTTTGTTGTTTTTATTTAGAGAAATTTTTCATTTCTCGCAACTTATTAAATTTTTCTCTCTTTATTCAAGTATACATAATATTGGTGTATGTTTTTGTCATAGCGTTCTTGTTATGAAATAGTAATGTGTTGAGAAAAGTATTCTAGTATACAGCTGAGTTATAATAAAACAGCTCCACAGGAATATGATATGTTGTTTCTCTAGGCGCTGTTGAAATATCATCTACTAACTGTATCCATAAATAGAAATACTAGTTCATGAATGTCTCATTTATTAAAGTCATTTTCCTTTCAAAATAAATTAGTTTTTTTTGTATATGAAGGCTTTTATTATTTCAGATGATTCAAGTATAGATGATTTGGATACGTAATAAACCAGATCAAATTCATCCAACAGTGAGTATTACATCAATTATGGCCAATTACATAGTTTGCTCAAAGATTATAGTTGGACTATATTCGACATACTCGTTCACAACATCGAAGACGTGTCGAAAATGAACAAGATGTCTATCAAGATAAAACCGATTGATATCGAAATTGCACTTGGTTGGATTTATAAACTATATGTCACTTTTTTCTAGGAGAGTGAGTCGTCGGTAGTATTATTATCGTTCACTATGTTTTTCCTATTGATTTTTACAACAGTTGTTCGAATATCAATGATTATAACAAGAGCAAAAAGTAAATTTCACATTTATTTGCCTGTAATGTTACATTGATAGTTCTTCTTTGTTCTAGGTAGAAGAATCAATTTGTTCCATAACATCTTATCGTGCTCGAAATTGAACTATAAATAGTAAGAAAATCAATGGCTGAGAAATATGCATTGAACTCGGCGAATTGGAATTATTAATTAAAATTTTTCTTTTTTAAAATTTTAATTCCTGCAAATCTATAGTATAGGATGCCTTTTGTTTTAACGAATTATTTTCACAAATTATAGAATAAGAAATTTACTTGGTACAATAATGGTATTGTTGTCCAAATCTCGAAAGAAAAATTTTCGAAAGACAAAATCCCGAAAAACAACTACTTCGAAAGAGGCAATCCCGAAAAAGGAATACCACAATAAACAGAATCAAGAAAAAAATGAAATTTCGAACATAAAACTGCAAACTTTTCTACATCGCATTTTAGAAAAGGGAATCATGAAACATGTCCTCTTACTCTACGATCACTTGATCAATTAAAATAGATGTTATTATGACTGTCCTGCCTTCTGTTTTCTTTTCTTTAATCTGGTCTGTGTTCACAAGCGATTCTTCTTGTTCCTCTTCTCTTTTTTGTACACCGACTGTATCGCAAAAACTACCTTCATTCATCGTGTGTCGTTCTCGTCCACCGTTTCAAAAACACCATTTTCTTGAGATTGTGGATAGGATGTGGGTATGAGAAGAAGAAGATCAACATCCTCACTGGCACTCGCATTCAGGGACGTGAATAAGGTGGAAGGGGATAACGTCCCCTACTTTTCAAAATTTTGTTATATTTGGTCAATAAGATCGGCAAACCCTGTTTCCAGGAGAATTTTAGAGATCCATCTATGCGAACGAAGACGTTACGTTCCTTCTTCTTCGAGATTTTAAAGTATTGGATAGGAGATCTACGCCCCCTGTTTTGGTGATAAAGTTAAGCCTCTGCCAACTCCCACATCCTTATCCACATGCTATGTTACACTTATAATCATGACTATCATAAACGGTCACCTATTCAACATATATTTTCTCGATATTTTAATTTTTGAAAAGTTTTATTTTCAATAACTCCTTCTTTCGAGATTTTTGATTTCTTAACAACGAGTTTTCGAAATTATTCTATTCGAGATTTGGACACAATACCCAATAATGGATATTCTTTTTTATAGCGTGCTTATTCAAATTGCGACGCTCTTAGAAGTAATAATTATTTTTATTAAAATATGGTATAATTCGATTGCTAGCTTCATATTCTATAAATGACAATATCATGCCACTATTATATCGATTCAGAAGGTGAACGTGCGTATAAAATCATATTATTTAAATCTTATGATATTCATGTTTTTTTTCTCTCTCTCTAAATTAGTGTTCAGTTTCGAGCTTTTAATTTTAAATATTGATATTCCAAGCATAATTTCAATATAATAGTATTGATGATCATATATTATTCAAAGACGTACGTTAATTTGATGTATAGCAATATTTCATAAGAAAAGAATTTCTTGAAGCGAATTCTTTTTATATACGTCAACCCATCACATGTATTTCTTTTCAGGTTCAATACGCTTGTGTACAGAAAATACAGTGTGGAATCCAAAAGGTATCACTGTAGCCGGTTTACTCAATGGGTTACCATCAACATTACTTGAAGGTTTACAATGTCCAAAGGATATATATGTATATGGCGATGGGACTATATTGGTAGCCGACTACGACAACAATCGTATAACTAAATGGGATCCAAATGCAACAAGAGGAGTACTCATAGCGGGCACAGGTTCATATGGCTCTTGAAGTACTTTACTTGCTAACCCTGCTGCTCTTGATGGTAAGTGTAGAGCAAATTCTCGATAGCATATTATTGAAATATCTTTTTCTAGTTCAAGATGACCGAATGTATATGTCTGATTTAGAGAACTATCGCATACAGGTATGATTTTATAATGCACTGTATACTGACGATAGTCACTATTGGCATCGTTTGAGGAGAAATACAGACGTTACAATTACAAGGAATTATTCGTAGCTTGTGCTAGAGTGCATATTAAAGAATAAAATGTTCGAGAACAGCTTCTAGAACTAATTACTTAAAACTGACAAAAAACTTTGATTGTTTATTAAGGTATTTCCTCTCAACACAAATTTGATTTCTCCAGAGGCTATAACATTAATCGGACGTTATGGTCAAGGTTCAAATATAGATCATATCAATCAAGTAGCTAGTATAGTAGCTTCTTATTTAAATCCATCCTTGTTGTATATGGCTGACTCAAAAAATCATCGAGTTCTTGTTTGGGATTATGAAACAGGAACTACACAATTAGTCGCCGGTGAATCAAACACGTTTGGATCTGATTCAATGCGATTACACGATCCATCTGGTATAGCATTGGATGAAAACACAAATTTAATCTATATTGCCGATAAATCTAATAACCTAATACACAAGAACGAAATTCAAGTGTAACTGTACCAGGTTGAAGTCAACTCCATAGTCCATCTGCCGTACAACTTTATCCGTCTGGTACTTATATGTTCATTGCAGATACTGATAATCATCGTATTTTCCTATGGTTAAATGGTGCTCGACAAGGTCGAACTATTGCTGGTAATGATACACTAGGTAATAGTGACTATCAATTAAATAATCCATCCCGAATACGATTTGATTCCGCAAATAATTTATATGTTGTTGATACTAACAATTCTCGTATTCAACGTTTTAATCTAGTGTCAAACGGATGTTGAGTTGACAATAGTTTTACAGTTTTATTTTTTAGAAAAAATGATTTATTTGATGTTCAATAATAAAAATAAATATAATATCTTATGCTAACTTTTTTATATTGTTGAACCGCGAAATCCTCTACGAATTTTTTCCAAAAGGTAAATTCTCACGTTTTCAATATTATTCTTGTTCAGATCTGATTATCGTCGAGCCCATATATTATTATTTAGCATTGAAAGATTTTCAATGTCTAGAGAAATGTCTTTTTTTTCAGTTAATATTTTATTGTTAGATATCAATAAATGATAATGGAAACTTTATTTACTGTTTCACAATACACATAAGGTAAAATAAAAAAGATGTATTAATATTGATGTTTGCCTTTTAATGTTGCACTGTATTTGGTGTAAAAATTTCATTTAATTGTTGACTAGAAAATAAAACAAAATGTTACTTTTGAAGAATCATAAATAGTTGATTGATAATTACGAGACGCGAATGAATGTTGTACGACGACTTAGTTCTTTTAATTTACTTGCACCTACATAAGTACAACAACTGCGTACTCCGCCTAAAAAGAGAAAATACAATTTCAATTGAATGCCAGCGAAACAAACAAACAAACAAATCTACCTAATATATCTTGTGCAGTGTTTAAAACACTTCCTCGATAGGGCACTTCAACTGTTTTACCTTCAGACGCGCGATATTCTGCAACACCACCAGACTGAAATTAAACCCATATGCAAAAAATGAAAGTAACTCGAAATCTTCTTACATGCTTATCCATAGCCGTTTTTGATGACATGCCATAAAATAGTTTAAATTTACGCCCATTACGTTCAATTATATCGCCTGCACCACTTTCATCATGACCAGCAAACATGCCACCCAGCATGACAAAATCAGCACCTAATATTAAATGAGCATAAGTTCATGCCAGTAAAAATACGTGAGCAATTTATTTTGAAAATTCAACATCAAAGTATATTAATATCGAGACTTACAGAACGGTCGATAAAAATAACTATTAATTGTTATGAGTATTATACTATGATAAAAGTCATCAAACACATTAGAAAAGTATGATGAACTAAATGCGCATATTTAAAAGAGAATCAAAACGATACTTTCCTGCCTTTATGCTAACAATTAGCGGCAGCACGTCATGCATAAAACGCGCTTCTTCTACCTCGAATTCAATCAAGAATAAATTCAGCGTATGCAGTCCACTATTTTTAACTCCGTCGTTTTTTTAACTAATGAAGTATTTAATCTTTCACAAAACAAATCCCTTTTTATTAGAACAGTTTAACTTACCAGCTCCGAAAGCTTTAGCTACATCACCCGGGTTTGTACAACCACCATCCTAAAATAGGCCTCATCAAATCAGTGAACAATATCATCAAATAATAACGTACGCTAACAATATGGCCGCCAAGTCCATGAGCAGCATCGGCACATTCAAGAATGCATGATAATTGAGGATAACCAACACCCGTCTTCAAACGTGTTGTACAGACACTTCCTAATTAAAATTATTTGTTGTTGGCGAATAATAAATTTCAGGAGTATCAAACCTGGTCCGATACCACATTTAACAATATCAGCTCCACTTAGAATAAGTTCTTCAACCATTTCACATGTAACAACATTTCCTGCCTGCGAAAAACAATTTTTATAAAAACTCGAATGAATAAAAAAAAGGTTCCATACAATGATTGTTTTATCAGGAAACTCCTTTCGGACGTATCGAACGAACTCAACAAAATGTTCGGAATAACCATTAGCAACATCAACACAAATATACTCGATTTCTGGTATTGCGGTTATAACGTCACTAGGTAGAAAATAAAATTTCCTAAAAAGCTTTTTATTTCGATCGTAAAACATACCGTAATTTTTTAAAATCATTTTCTGTCATACCAGTTGATATTGCAACGTTCTTAGAGAAGAAAAGGATTAGAAATTTAGTCACCAAAAATTCTAGTCTTCTTACAGAAAGTATTTCTTTATTGCCTTCAGCGAATTCTTTCCATTGTTCGACTGTATAATGTTTATGAACAGTTGTAAATATTTGTAGCTAAGAAAACGGCAAAAAAATTTCAGTAAAAAATTTAATAGGGTCAACATACTTTTGATAATTGTGAAGCCATTTCAAATGTCCCAACAGTATCCATATTCGATGCCATGATGGGAATGCCTTCATAAGTCTTTTTACTATTGCGAAATAGAAATTGACGTGTTAGATCGACATCTGCACGACTTTTTAATGTTGAGCGTTTTGGACGAATAAGAACATCCTTAAAATCAAGTTTTATATTATTATCGATATGTGGCATTTTTAATACGTTTTATCTAGAAAATTAGATGGTAATTTCTATATGCATAAGTTTTTCATCGATGAAATACTATTCAGAAACAGTATTTGAGCGTAAGATATTTATGTAACTGGATTTGTCAAGGGGTCAGCATGAAAGATAGGAAGAAAATGAAAAAGAGATGGAACAATCATAGTGTTATTAGTGTGCTTATTTATACATTATTTCTCTCTTAATCGATTTCATTATGAATACAAGAGATTTCGTATGATAGAAACTATATAGTTTTTCTATCATGATTCAATAGTATTTAACTGAGATTTATCGAAAAACCATCAGTTAGCTTCTATGGCAAACTTCTGTACAGAGCAAACGTCTTCTCATTGTCAGAAGAGCGTTTGCATCGCTATTTTTCTTTCCGTATTTAGCATTACTCGAATGCGCACTATATCTCACCTTCTCGAACAAGATCAAACAGGAATAAATTCATACTAATAGGGTGTAGGCATCTTCAACACTCTAAAACACTTAAACATGTTCTCTTTTCGACAGGATACATGTGATAAAAACTATTTTCACTGAGTCAAGAGAGAAAAGAGCCTATAAATATAGTCAACCTATTTATCAAAAAAATGTGAAGAGTGAACTAAACTTGGAGTCCATAGTCCGTAATTCACCGTCGTCAACTTTGTAAATAACAAGAACTCAATAGATGTCCTTTGCAACCGTAATCATTTTTCTAAAACTTCAAATCCACGCATGAGATGACTAATTCAAGTTCAAACATAAATGAAGAACCTTCAAATTGGGACACCTATTTTTTTTTATAGCCTGACAATTGATGCATACGTTAAAGTCCTCGAGGTACCCGAATCCGGTATGAGACTATAGACATCGTTAGTATTTGAGAAATAGAAAATGCAATTTTCAGAATTTTGTACCTCGAAAATCTACTTTTCAATGATTATCTCAATTCTAACTCTGCATCAAACTTGATCACAACAAATAATAAGAACCTTTAACCCTTGGATTATTTTCAAATAACAGCGATAACATGACATTTTTTTTTTCGTAATCCTCAACAATATTACCTTGTAGATAAAAAGTGGACATATTTATCAGCAGCACCCTGATTCAAATTTTTACTAGGCACTAGTGTTATGGCTACAATTTTGTCATCGAAGTAAGAGATTTGTCTGACTGATTTTTGATCATTTGAAAGTTATAACGAAATTCTCAAGTTACAGAAAAGGACAATTATGATCTAGAGTAAATGATAAGAATTTAATTTTAAAAAAGTACTTTTCTCTGATAGATAAAATTAAAAGCGAAGTTAAAGTACCAATTATAATTTCTAATTTTTTTTCTAGGATGCTTGCTCTCTTGGTTATCTTTTGTTTATCTATGGAAATCTACACATTTCCTGTTGAATTAACAGCATTCAAAGAACAAGAGCAAACAACTAAACCACAGAGTAAGGTTCAACCGAGAAATTATGTGTTGTAATATGGATCTATACTGGTAGAGTCTGTATACTGGATACTCTACAAGATTTTTTTTTTAATAACAGACTCACTAGGATAACGAGAAATAACTCTATTTATTTATATTATTATTGGTTGTGAGAATTCAAAAGTACATAGCGAGACTTTGAAATGCTTAAGTTTGATCATCTATTCATAGATATAAAATAATCTATTTCGAAGTTAAGTGCTATTTTGTTTTTGTCACTCCTGCAAATATTCATCAGATAATCTCTATTCTGTTAATATTTATTTATGAAAGTAAATAGTCAGCGCAATAGGTTAGTCAGAATGACAATGCTCTTTTTTTCCTTCATGATGCAGTAGGTCTTGACACTGCGTAAATATGTATGTACCCTCCTGTATGTTTAATTTAGTACCGATGAGCGCGCCTGTAATACCTTATTCAGTTACTCAGAATGGTCAAGGCGCAGTATATGATTGGCAAAATGATAAAATCACGATACGCTTAGCTGCAAGTCAAACACAAGGATCGTTTACTCTAACTGAAGATGCTATGAAACCGACATTCGCACTCGGTCTTCATATGCATAGAAAACATACCGAAACATTTCATGTTCTCGAAGGAGAACTTGAATTTCGTTTGGGTAAGAATACACAGATTGCACGAGCTGGAACAACAATTCATGTTCCATCAAATATACCTCACGGCGTTCGAGTTATCAATGGACGACCGGCTCGCATGCTGATGCTCTTTGCGCCAGGTGGATTTGAGAACGTTCTCAAAGAAATGAAAACATTTACGGATGCGCAGTTTGCCGATGAAAAGTTCATGAAAGCATTCAATGAAAAACATGATAATATTATATTAGAATGAAAAAATTTCTGATGCTTTTCATTTTTAGATTTCATGAAAGTGTGTTCGAACAAGATAATTTCACTTCCAAGAAAAAAACACTTTGTTTTCAATAAATTGACTACGCAATTTTTCATGCATTCAGAAAATTTATCATATCAGTTCTGACCATATTTTCTAACTAAAATTTTGAGTGATGAATCGATTCATTTTGTATTTGGCATTGATTTTAACGGCAAAGACTATTGCTGGAGTATATAACTTTGAGGTGAGACTGCACATGAATGTCGATGATATTTTAATTAGGATGGAGACGGAGCATCGACAGTGCATGACGCGTATATGCGCCCGTTAATTGATTTTCAGCTTAATTTATTTGTCTTAACGAGGAATAAAAAGAAATATTTTTTATTCAAACCAGTAGTTTTGTCATTCATCATTCGCAATGTTTCTTGATTTGGAAATCCTACTACATTTAATACTTGTGAACTTGTCATTGACGCCTATTGGAAATTATAGATCCCATGATAAGACAAGATGGAATAGGACAAGGATTCGATAAATACAGGAGACGCTAATAGTTAGAACTAATGATAACTCCTGGAATTATGTTCTTTCATGTGTATGTAAGCAGATTAGCTCTTATCCATATTCTGATATCAGGTATTAAACAATATAAAGTCCTTTCAATAGAGACTTAGTGACGTGTTGGCTATCTCCTACAACGGCTGTTCAGCATCTCGTCCATGGAAAGAATTTTACTTACATAAAATTTATTCTTTCTTTTTAGAGCACTACTCGTAGATAATGTCTTTTCTTGTGTAAGAGCTCCACAATCAGTTGTAAAAAGTTCACTCGGATTGCTCCAATAATGTCTGTTACATTGTTTCTATTTCCTAGTATCATTTAAGAGCGCCCCTCCCCTTCTGAAAAAATTCACTTGTAAATTTTTTCTGACTTTTCTTTTGGCCTTCTATATTGATCGACCTTACTATCATGTACCCGTAAGTGTGACACGTGAATACAACACTTCAGAAACTCCAGAATTGAATGAAACTACTATACATGGATCCATGATTAAACATAAACTTTGTTTCGTAAAATTATCAATCATGATGACTATAACATGTCTGGAAATGTTTAAAATAATTTGAACATATTACTTCTACATGATGCATACCGATACAATCCTAAAATATATTAAAGTCGATTCCAAAAAAAGCTGACTTTGCCCATGTCTATTCGTGCGTCACAGATTTCTCTGCCAATTTAAACGCTAGAAATCTGGGGCTGGTGCTAAAATGTAGACCAAGTGCAGCGCTACAACTTAACAGAGTCCGATTTTCCAATCTAATCGTAATTGTTCTTTTAAAAACTAGAAGATCTGAAAAACTCCCCGATTTTTCAGAATTTTGTGGCAGAAGTTTTTAGAAATCCAAACTAGGAGTAAATTGAAACATCAGGTTCTCTTAAGTTCTAGCCCCACCTCTTGGCTACATTTTAAAACTAGCCCGAGCTTTCTAACATTTGAAATGACTGAGAAATCTGGGATGCACAGGCACCTATATTTGCACCTATAATCGTTAGCTAACTCTATGAAGACTCAATGTATCGAGCTGAAATTTTTACTGAGATACTATACTGGAAATACATCTTCCCCAGAAATTTCATCGAAATCTAATGCGTAGAACAAAATGTTTTTTTTAGAGGGGGCCCCCTTAATAGCACAGTACAATAAAGAAAAATTCTTTTGTGGAACTCACGTACATTTTCGAAGAAAATAGTATGTAAATTTAAGGGGCAGAATATTGCAGCTCCCTCTCGCCCTCCCCTTACAGACATACCCATTACAGACATTAAAAGCTAATTATTAATTAGAAGAAAAAAACAAGGAAAAATGCGAAAGAAAAAAAGGGCCCCAACCAAAATACAATAATCTTTTGAAAATGTAAAAATAAATGGGAGAGATTTTACTGTGAAGATCAATTATGTTGAAAAGTCAGTAGCCTGAGAAATTTTTCATTTTACACATTTTTATTAGTTTATCGAAGCTTCAAGGATATACGCGAGCTCCACATTTTGGCCCCAAAGGGGCTGCGCTGAATAGCTTTTTAGCTAATGCCATACTTTATTCTCTTGGTTTACATATATTTTTTTTTCTCTTGAATCCTATTTAAAATGCGACAACAAGAAAAATGCAATCAAATTAACACAAGCACATTAATATACATGAAAGAAAACGAAATAGATTAATCAAGTTTCCATGAAGTAAAACTGTAAATAAAATATAGGAATGACGCCACACAAAATCATTAATTTTTATATTTAATTTTCTATCTGACATGATTTTTATTGGCAAGACAAACAAGAAAATTGGTTCGAATTTATGCTCGTTTTACTGAATAGTCAATTGATTGAACTGCTGCTAAAGATTTATTGCCATTAGATTTAACAGTAGTCGCTGTTGGTGCTGTTTTTTGTATGGTACTTGATGTTGGTGTTGTTGCTGTTGATCCCTTATTTTTTGAATTTGATTTAGCTGCTTTTTGTTTTTTTGCTATTTCTTGTAAGTCTGTACACATCTCGTCTTTAAATAGATCAATAGATGGTCCTGAATGCCAATATGTATAACCTGAATATGTTTCACTAGCAGAAAATGAATCCATGGGTGGGAACAAGAGGTCAACAATTTCATGTAGATTTTTATATCTGAAATATTTGAAATAGAAAATGTTTTTTTACAAAAGGGTCACATACGAAGTCAATAAAGTTTCCGATAGTTCTTGTCGTACAACTTCACCACGTGGATTTATTGTATAGATGCGAGTTACTGGTATTCCAACAGCGGTATATGCCCATTGATCCTAGAATAATTTCGATTTTATCGAAAAAGAATGAAAATTAATAAGTTTCGAGTATTTTCATCGAGAGATCAAAAACGAATTTTTATGAGTTAGCTGATATATGAAAAAAATTTGATTAGAATAGATAAAGAAAAAACAACTTACATTAATTCGGTTACCAAAACCAGCGTAAAATGGATTTTTGGCAGGAAAAAGGCTTGCAATATTTTTTAAACATTCTATTTTAAAATATTCAGGTTTTTTCTCAATAACTTCTCTAAAAAATATATATATATATGTATAAACATTCGAAAATCAATAAACAAACCGATAAAGTGCTGTCATTAATGTATCAGGTGAGATGAGTAATGGCCCAATAGGTAGTTCTCGATCGTATTGTTTTACGTTTTTCAAAAAATTTCGCGTTATTTGACTTTGTCCAATAGCACGTGCAGACAGATAAATAAATTGATAACCATTTTCTTGGATAGCATTAAAAAATTCTGCTATACCATCATGTGACCAATCGCCACCAACTAATGGAATAATATGTCCCAAAACATCTGATCTATAATAACAAATATTTATTTTTAAAAAAAAAGAAATTCAGTGCATACTTGGTTATTGTTCCGTCAATATCAGAAATAACAAATTTTGTCATATGATCAAACAAGAAGATGTTCGCATCAACTGTTGTTGTACCTTGTATGGATGTTGTGACACTAAATTCAACTTTATTTTTACCCAATTTAAGATTTAAACGTTTTAATTCATCGGACGAAAGTATCATCGTTTTTTTTAATGCTGTTTGATGAGAAGAATGTGTTGAAGGCGGTCGCGGTTGTTGTTGTTGTTGTTGTTGTTTTTCTTGTTCAATTTTAGCTGTTAATTTTCTTACTTCACTATCTTCTTGTTCACTATCATTATCTGTTTTTCTGTAAACAAAAATGTAAGATTCTATTTAAGAAAAATGATAAGTTGTGTAACATACGAATTTTTAGAAGATGTATTATTTCCATTGGAATCTTGAGGAGTCAATGCTGTTGGTACAACTTCGGATTTAGCAGCTGCTGCAATAGCATCTGTTGCTGTGATTGGTGTGGTTACTTTTGGAGTTTCAACTTTCATATCCGACTATTAGAAATAGGAATTTATCGATTGGAATAGAATAAAAAATAAATTTATATCGTACCTTTTTACCATAAAATGGTAACCACCAGCCACCTCCTGTTGAACGTGGTTTTTCTTGTGCCATGTGTTTCTCTTGTAATTGCTCAACTACTTCATTCGGTAATGGTTTATGATAAATACTGGTCGATACAATAAGTGCTGAAGCTACATTCCAATTATAATATCTAAATGATAGATCATTAATGTCACCTTCGATATCAATGCAACTACTAGTAACATACTTTCCATTAATGCGAACCACTAAATTAGGATCACTAACAATCGATGGATTATTAAGAAATGTTTCAAACGAAACGAGATTTGCATAAAATACTTCGTCAGTAATTAGCGATTGTTTATTAATATTGCCACAAAGAGAAAGTTGAGCATCGCCAAGAAGACAACTAGAGAGAAAAAAAGGAAAATGAATAATGTAACATATGAATGAGATTAACTAGTCTGTGTAATTTTTTAAAACTATGTACATACGTAGCTTCGTGTTCTCGAAATGGTGATTGTGGTATTGAATTTCCTGTTCCCGATTCTTGATCGTCGTCATTCGTTGTTCGTTGGTGATGTTGATGATAATCCCTATGAAGGTTTTATTTTATTCATTGAGCAAACAATCATAATAAATAGACTTACATTTGAGGTAAATAAAGAGATCGATCAACACACCGATTACTTGTAATATCATCAAGGTAAATACCTTCTTTTGGTGGAGTTTTTTTCGATGCTGGCCACAAATATCTGAAAACACTTTGTCGCTGTTCGGGCAATTCCCCCCATTTCCATCGCCAACCTGTATTCGATGATTGCTGAGACGATTTGTCCAATTCATATTCTGTATCGGACTTTGGACTTGTTGGTCGTGGAGATGATGCACTAAAAATTTCAATTCATTTTTTTTTAAATTTTATTTCGAATAGTTTTAATTTTTACCTTTCATAGGAGGATGTTGCTGAATATCCTTCATGTGAATAAAAATCCTCTACAGGATCATCGGATTGACTGATACGAAGAGTATTTGTACTAAGTGTATCTAATGGTGCTGATTTTGATAGAATTGAACTTGTCAACGTATCAGTTTCGTCAATAGTTTGTGCTGATTCAAATATTTGTTCGATTACTATCGGATTCGATAGATTTCTTGCTGGTTTATTATCAATATTATCCTTGTCTGCAATACTAGAGTATTCTTCTATAGTACTTTGTCGATTTAAATCAAGTGTTTTCGGTCGATTATCAATACTCTTAAAACAATTCGATTCATTGATAAATGCTGATAATTCAGGATCAAATTGAAATAGTTGTAAGTCATTTTCACTTGCACTACGTTTACGTAGAAGTTTTACTGATCGACGAAATTTTTCATTCGTATTTGTTGATGTTATGGAATCTGTATCATTATTTGTTGTCGTAGGTATTGATTCACGTTTTCGTGCGCGTGAACGACGTTTCAATGAAGAAAATTGATCGTATACATCTTGATCATCATCTTCACTCGCTTGTTTACTAGATTGATCAGCACGTGTAAATAGCCGACGTCTCGGGCGACGACGTGTTGTTAAAAATGTATCTGAATGAACAACATCAATGTTAATAACGGGTTTTGATTCTTCTTCATATACATAAGTTTCGCTCGATGGATAAAAAAATTCAATTGGATCTTTTTCATCAGCCTTTTGACTTATTGTTTGAGGTGTAGAATCGATATTTGACAAATGTGAATGAGAGTCGGTTTCGGATGGAAATGATGTGACATTGTCGAGATCAACACATGTATTGTTATTCGAAGGTTCTAATTGACGAGCTGGTTGAGTAACAGCAGATGTACTCTACAAAAATATATAGACAATAATTAATTCCATTGCATATTTTAGTATATTAACATACGGTGTCCTCTTCAACAAAAACAGCTTCACCGGCTTCGCCCAATTGCATATATAAATCTTCGACCGGAATATCATTTATTGTTATATAGACCTTAAAAAGAAAATAGCTAATGTAGCTCATCATTTACTTATCAGAAACTGAAATCATGTATTAATTCTAATTAAGAATCTCTCAAGTATCTACATGTATCGCTTCGAGCGATCTGTAAGTCAATTTTGTATTTACTTTATTTTGTAAACTTTGTAGAACACCTAATTTTCCAAAACGAACATGAAATGGTGTACACCGGAGTGTTCCGTCCTCTTGTTGAACGACAATAATATCAATCGCACCTAGATGAAAAAGAAAAGAAACAATCAAATCTTTGAAGTAATATTTCAAGAATTTCTACCATTGAGTGTCGACGGATTGATATTTCTATAAACTGTTGTCAGCTTTGAAATTACTTTTCGTGTTATCGATGTCATTTTAATTTTATTATAACAATCATAAGATGGACTGAAAAGAAAAAGAAAGAATCTCTATCAACTTATTGCCAACATGATGCAACAATATGACTAATAGGGCACGTAAGTTCTCCGAACAAAGAGAAAAAATCCTTGTAAATCAGTGCGTCATTATGAAAAATATTCACTCTCATTCATAACAATACAAAATATTTTTATCGCAAGACTAAGAAAAAGAAAAAATCTATCCTCAATCATGAAAGGAACATAAATATAAACAAAACGAGAGAAATGTTTGACATATTCCCTATTCTCACACCAAACTTCTGTGTCGCGAAGGCGAAGGTTATCTAGAGAGAGTATACCCACTTTTATGAAAGAAAGAGAAAAAAGGCCGATTGGTTTGTAAACAGAAATGCAAAAAAAATCCCCGACACATCATATATCGAAGAAAAATATAAGCACAATGTTTCAAAACCAATTATCCACGTCCATGATCTGTTATTCGTTAAAGTAAATAAAATAAACTAGACATACCCAAAAATGACAGATCTTCATAGGACGAGATCACTGTTAATGAATGAAAGAAAATCTATCTAGAAAGAGAAATATACATATACGTATAAATAAAGCAATGCTTATAGAATTCATCACACTTTTAGCACACAAACAAAAAGTTTATCGATATCAGATTGCATGGAATACATGTAATTACTATTTGTCTTTAGATATAGGCATGAATCATTTAGATTTCTTATCATAACAACAATATGATTTCTTTTTTCTTCCGCGACTTATCGTTTTGGTTTATTGAAACAAAAGATAAGTGAATAATCTACTAGACAAAGATTATTCAATGAGCGATTGGTTTCGTTCGAATTCTCTTTCTATTATATACAAGAAAAATAAATAAGAAAAAGTCGATTTTAACTGTTTCATAAATTCTATTCTATAAAGTTGTAACTATTCTCTAGTGATTTATTCGTATTCTTTCTTGGCAAGAGGTGTTTAGGCACAAAAATAAAATTATCCTTGTCTAAAAAGCATACCAATTTTACCGTAACATTCTTATATGTTATTCGCGTTTACCTTTTGATAAATGATATTTTTCTCTCGAATAGACAGTTGTAATTTAATGTTATACGAGAGTCAAGACTTTCAACAATCAAAAAGCGATAATCTTTTAGCTTTAGACAAAAGACACTTTGAAGATTAACCGCGTGAACTTAGACAAAAAATGTAGAAAAGAGCTTATGGGAAAAAAAAAGAATTATTTGCTTACTCAAGCTTTTTCTTCTCTACGTGAAAATTGCTTGCCCGATATACTTATGACCTCCGGGATTCGATATTGCTACCTAACGAATGCAAATTTTGTATGTATTCGTAATGAAACCATAGAATATGCGAGAGTAAAAAGTTGCTCTGATCGAATGCTAATGGGCCCTTCATTGATTAAGATGCCGTAAGCAATATCACGATTCAAACCAAAATAGAAATGTTGATTTAAATATTTTTATTTTCGATTTCTAACAATGAACTAAGGAATGAGAAGAAAAAAAATGCTTATCTCAATTAAATGTCTCACTTATATCTGTTAGTAAAAACTATTGTATTTCTCCTATTACAATAAAAACAAAGAACAGACGCTTTTATTTCCAATCGAAAAACGATCGGACATTATTGTGTTTATATGAGTCCCATAAGAAGTAAACAAAACAAAAATCAAAGTATTTACAAATTTGAATCACAGATTAGTTCCAAATTGGCATTTGTGAAATATAAGCATATTGTTGTTTTGGTACATTTGATTCGTCTAACGGTTTCTCAATTGTTGAATTTAACGAAATATTTTCTAATGTTTGTCTATCTAACAAAACAACTTCCGTTCGTCGAACGTTACCAATAAAATCAGTCAGAAGTGTTTTGCGATAATCTCGTTTAGTAAATAAATCAGTTCGCCATGCTACTTCGGATATACATAAATGTTTTGGACAACAATGAAAGAAATCATCGATTGTTTTTTGTGAATCTTGTTTTAATTTTTCAAGAAATTCAAGTGCATAGTATGTAAAACGATCAATAACATAAACACCGATTTTCGGATCGACATGATGCGAAAGAGAATCTTCGCCACGTTTCGATGATCCAACAGCTAAAATATTTGGCGAATAAAATTTTTCAAATAATGTCGCAGCTTGACATGTATCAACAACGAAAAATAATTCATGATAACGTTTTTTACGCCACATTTGTTCGATAACATCAGCTAATTCAACAGCCGAAATTTCTTCATTATCTTGAAATTTAAGGAAACCATCACCACCATGACCAGTCATGTAGATAAATATATTTGAACTTTCATCGGAGAGAAGACGCTTCGATACAGGTGTCACGTCTGGTAAACGATTTGTTAATATACGTACAAAATTTTCAACAGTGACATCATAACCACGATAATCAACTTCAACATCGTCACCATAAACATTGATTTGTTCAGCAACATTATTAAAGATTTCAGCTGGACGCGGATTACGAGGATTACATGCCATATCATCAGCTAACATGAGAATTATATTTGAATCCGGAATACCTATAGTAGAAGGAAAAAAACACAATATTGAAGATTAACTGTTTCTTCGCCGTTCGCGTTTATTTACAGAGAAATCTGTAAGTCACTAATTGAGGAACTAAAACAGATGTTTCTGCCAATCGTAACAAAAATGGAGAAGTCTAGTGCAGATTACCATATGCTATTCGAAAAAGAGTTATTTAATCACGGATGTTGGTTAATTACTCTTATGCTGTATAAGAAAATAATAGATCCTGATTCATATTTTCCTTCCGTTCTATAATGGAACGCATATTGACATTACTAACACGGTACGAAATCGAAAAACAAATGTTGCATGAACTGTTTCCTTGCTGCATTGATTGATTCTACCGAATTTCTTTCACTAACTCATATACCTATAGAATTGATAAGAATTTTTATCTTAAAAATTACCCAATCGTTTAACACTTCGATAAATGGAAAGTACATTAGCAACATGCCGATAGTTGAACCAGAAACGAGATGTGTCAACAAGAATAGCCCAATTATTTGTATGACGTGTGCTTGATTCAGCAAATTTTTCAAATGGATCAACAGCGGAAGTCAATAAAAATAATAGCACCGTTATAAACAATTTTAGATACATCTAAAAATATAATTACTAGTCGTTCCCAATATTTAGTACCGATATTTTATATCTTAATCACTGTAATTATAAAAAAAATAAATAAAACTGATGGAGTGCAGCATTAGAAAATATTTTATCAATATACTTTTATTTATTTATAGTAATATGAAATAGAAAACAAAATTGATCGTAAAAAATTTACAATCGAACGATATGAACAGCATAAAATAAGCACCAATCAAAACATGTGTAATAACCCTTCATATGTTTATCAAGCAGAGTTCGCTTCATTGTCCAATAAAATAGTCCGGAAGATGACACACTAGAAGAATGGAAAAATGGAATAGAAATGCTACAAGCGATGCGAATCGAACCAATATAAATTATTAACAAATGATTGTACAGCACACGCATGTCGGCGTCAGTATCAAAGAGCAGGCAGAGAAAAATAAATATTCTGAAAATCGTAGCTATTAGCGATGCATGCTGCTCAGCAATCGCAATAGGAGACATCAGAAATGTTTCTTTGCTGCGTCATCTGGTCTACGATTGCCCTTTTTAAAAAATATTGGGACCCTTACAGGTTCAAGGTTGTCAAAAATATAGGATTTTCGATAAAAAATGACAAAAAGAGAGAACGTTTTATAGAATGGCATCAAAATGAGCGACAGAAAAAAGAGCGAACGAAAAAAGAGCGAAGAAAAATGAGCGAAAGAAAATATGTCGAATACTAAATGTCGAACACAATAATAACGAAAAATAAAATGTCGATCGTATGAAAATAGCGAAGAGTAAGTACTTATATTTTTCCCTAAATTTGTTTTTTGAATTTCAAAATTCAGTCAGTGATATTTTATTCCTTCATTTTGTTGTGTTAGCTATTTTCACTGGCTAGCGGTTTTCGTCAATAGTATCATCGTCCAATCTAGCTAACGGAATAAACACGAAGGACACAAAAGATACAACGAAATTAAGATACGCCATACCTTATTTTTTTTCCATTTCATATCACTTGTTGTTAATTTAGTATAAATTTCGATGACATCGAATGCACGCAGCGTATCCTTTACCAGCTCTAATAAAGGCAATCATCTGCTAATTTTAAACGATTTTATATATCGAGTAAAAAAAGAAACAGCATGAAAAAAATATTGGATTTGTGAAAGAATTGGATACAATACGTATGTACAAAAAGGGTTTTGAAATCAATGGCTATCTATTGTTTGATGGCTTCCCATTCGCCATAGTCAAACGAAAGAAAGAAATATTTTCTTTTTATTAATTTTATAACTAATTATACTTCATTCATTTCATTTTTTGATGTACTTAAAATTTTATCAGACAATATAAAATCTTCATCTTAGCAGTCTAAAAATATTAAAATAAATTTTTTCGCTATTTTTTCCATTCGGCATTTTTTCCTTCGACATTCTATTTTCGACATTTTTTCTTTCGCTCATTTTGATACATACCGTTTGTACCTACGTTAGTATTAAACAATTTCTCAGTCACCCCACTAAATAGGCGAAAGGAAAAATACTGTTTAAAACAAATGTCACTATAATACAAGGATTTATCCAAAACACATGATTATACACATTAAAAGTTTGTTTTCGTCTAAAGACAATAGCAAAATTAAGAGATTTTCGGAAATTTTCTATTTTTTTCGATAAAATATAGATCGAATCGCAGCCCAGCGATTCGTCATTAAGTCAGTCACTGGTCCTTATTCGAGCTGGATTAGTTAAATTTGAATAGTTTCGAACATGAAACATTTGCCAATTGGAAAAATGTATTAGATTTATGTGAAAAAATATTTTTGTGCATACGTTATTTTAAAATCTATTAAGGAAAAACAGTTGTCTGCAAACAACACGACTAAGTCAGAAGAAACGATAGCATGTAATGACTCAAGTAATCTATATTATAAATAGATACATACGGAGTGCAAAACTCACAAGGCAAAATTTTTCAGACAAGGCTTTTTTTCTTATTAGTTATGACATTGAATCTCCGTGGTATAATTATTCAGGTTCAGCAATACCTGAAATCGATACTACGATAATGAAATGAATATATATCCATTTCTGAATACATTTTCACTGTCAGAAGATGAGACGTTTACATCATAAGTAACAATATTTTCTCTATTTCATAGAAAACAAAACAAAATATAAGTCACTTGATAGATTTATTGCATTGTCAAAAATTGTGTTCGTTATCTGAAAATACTTTAAGATTCTTTTGTGTTTTATACGAGATTTGATCTACCAGCAAAGTAATGGTTACGTTCTTTTGTTTTTTTCACTTGATGCAATACATATTAAAGAAAAAAAAACCCTTGAATAGCCCACGATTATCAAGATACTTATCACTTTGTAACACAAAAATGTCAGGCTATAAATATTTTCGAGGAATTATACAACGGTTGGGTGAAATTATTTTTCTCTTTTCTTTTACAACACTTCAAATCAACTATATACTTGGCAACTATCAGTGACATGAGAACACTAAAATTGAAATATATAACGGCAAAGAAGAATATTTACAGTAGGTCTTACATACGAATATATTGCCACTAGAAAGATATTTTCAGCAGAAATATTCTGAAAGATTTTCCCAATTTTCTTGCTCTGAGCAATCGATGTTTCTCCTATAATAATAATGATTTGCACTAAAACAATCCAAAGGATACTTGCAGTTCTATCATAGAATTATCTTGTAAAAATCTCCTCCTTGAATCATGATTTATTGAACAGATGAGATTTACTTACACACGTAAAAGACGATCTGAAACGTCTATTCACCAGACAATAAGCGTTTCTTCTTTTAAAAATATAACTTTATGGCAATCATCTTGATGATGTAGGTGTATGCAATTCTGTTCCTTGCCTTAGCCTCACTAAAAATTTGATTATTGCTCGAGGGGGTCGATGCGTTTGAATAACGAATCGGTTTCACATAAAATTGCATAGACATAAAATCATCAATAATATATTTTTTGCCTCTAGGAGTTTCCTATGGCACCTAAACAGTCAAAACCAAGCCCATTCTTAAAGGCAAATACGTGGTCACGAACATTTCATAGGTGAGTATTTCCATTTTTTTAATGGTCAATCTAATTTGTACGCTAAAACTAACTGTTTCATTGTCTAGTTGGATATCTAAATTACTCGATGAAAGTCATCAACAAAAAACACTTAATCTCGTTGATCTTTACGATCTACTTCCTGAATATGAATCAATTAATCTTACTGAAAAACTGGAAAACCATTGGTTCGATGATACGAGACATCATCCTGATAATCCAAATCTTTTTCGTGCTACAGTTCGCACAATGGGATGGCAGCCATTTCTAATTGGCTGTCAATTCATTCCTCAAGTGAGTATCATGGAAATTTTTCTCAACTCATTATTTTATTTAACATTGGTTAAAGAGAATAGGAACATTCATTCAACCGTTGTTAATTATATCGTTAATGAATTTTTTTAAGCCATGCTCCACTATGTCAATTCATAATGCATGTTTACTGGGTATTCTCAGCGTATTAACTTCTATATTCTCAAGTTTTTTTCATCATAAAGTGAGTATATATGTTCATTTTACTTAAGATCATATTTTTTTAAACGTACTTGAATATTGTAAAAATTGGAAAGCTAGATTTATTTGCTTGGGTTACTAGAGAATTAGGCTCATAAAAAGACAATTTCTAGAATATTTATGTAAATTTGAAAAATTCAATCTCGAACACGAAAGTAAAATTATAGAAGAGCATTGAATCTATATTTTAAAAAAACACAAGACTATTTTGTTCATTTGTTTTTAGTTTTACTTTTCCATACATGGATATGGTGCTCAAATGCGTGTTGCTTATCATGGTTTAATCTATCGTAAAGTGAGAATAAGCATTTGAATTTACACACTTGTGGAAACCACATTTTTCTCTAGATTCTTCGTCTATCAAGTCGTTCATTGAACAATATGAGTTCCGGTGAAATAGTGAATCTATTTTCTAATGATGCTGGTCAAATCGAAATGGCTCTGCAGTCTATTAATTTTTTATGGGTAAGATAAATGACACATAAAGAAGCAGCGTTTAGACAACAAATTTAATTAGCTCTCGCCATCATAACCTCGCATTTCAAAATATAGTCTCTTGATTTTGATCTCGAGTTTTGTAATTTGAATTTTGTTTTTTAAAGATAGCTCTACTGGATATTATGACTATGGCAGTATTTTTCTGGTATTTTGTTAATTATATCGCATGTATTGCAATAGGCTATACGTTGATGCTTATTTTACTGGTATCTCTTATTGGCAGCCTATTAGTTTATTTACGGTAAGATGAGTTTGTTTTTTTTAGTTGAATTTCTTTTCTTTTCTACTTGTTACAATTGTCGAATTCAAGACGTAAAGTTTTAAAAGTCACCGATGAACGAGTAAAAACCATGTCGGAAATAATTAAATCGATGCGTATTGTTAAACTGTATTGTTGGGAATCTGCATTTGAGAAAAAAATTCGTTCTATAAGAAAGTATGTCTTGATTTCTAATATATTTCTAATGAAGAATTTGATGAGTTTTGTTTTTCCCAGACGCGAAATTATTCAGCATGCTCTACGTTTAATACCAGAAACTATTGAATTATTATTTTCAAATACATATGTTTGCGTGACATTTTTTATGATGTACGCAGCAATGTGGTCACTTGATATACCTTTCGACACCCGATTTTTCACTGTCGCGACATGCTTTCTAACTCATTTAAAATTTTCGATATGGATTTTTGGCAGTTCTATACGTCATTTTGTCAATTATTTGGCAGCAGCTCGACGCATACAAGTTTGTTTTCTTTAGTGTTTTTCGAAAGTATTGTCTTCAAAGGATTTATTTGGTAGACATTTCTTTTGCTAGATGAATCTGACAGAGATCGTCGTTTGATGTCAGAATCTGATAGAAAGTTGCCGATGGATAGAATACGAAACGATGAGAACAACATAGTTCTAAATTCAACAAAGAAAATTGTGAAAGTGGAATGTCGTTTGCAAAGAGCTGCATGGGAACATGTAAAGATATTGTTCAGTCCGGTTTGTATTGGTTACCTATTCTAATTTTGAGATAGGATGGATTGTTCAAATTGAAAAATATTATATTCGATGCTTATCCCGGTGACTTGATATGTATTATTGGACCTGTTGGATGTGGCAAAGTATTTTTTGCATATTTTGAATTAAATCTTTATATTTCGAATTTCTGCATATATTTAGAGCTCTATATTACAATCTTTAACAGGTGAAATTCCCTATTTTGATGGTAAAGTTCGACTTGGTGGTTCATTTTGTTATTTACCACAAGAGCCGTGTAAGTTTAGAAAACGTTGAACGTGGCATAATAAAATTTTTTTTTGTTGCGATAGGGATCTTTTCTTCAACTATAAAAAAGAATATTCTTTTCGGCAAAGATTTTGATCCTCAATTATTTCAACGTGTTGTTAGTGCCACTGCACTCGGTGCAGTATGTTCGCATTTGAGATTTCACACTAGTAGAAATTGATTAATTTTCGTGTCGATGGATAGGACTTTGCACAATTATCCTGTGGAATGAATACGTTAGTCGGCGATCAAGGTGTTATGTTGTCTGGAGTGAGAAAAATGGTCCCATTGAAATAATGTTCTAGTCATCTAGTTGTATTTAGGGTCAAAAGGCAAGAGTAAACATGGCAAGGGCATTGTATCGTGATGCTGATATTTATTTGTTAGATGATCCGCTTTCCGCTGTTGATGTTAAAGTTTCGAAGCATATTTTCGAGAGGTATTTAAAATGATGATTTTGTATGAGAAAAAAATGATAACGATTTATGATTTTAGATCAATCAAAAATTTTCTTTGCGACAAGATTTGTATTCTAGTTACTCATCAAATTCAATTTTTAGAAGATGCAACCAAAATTATCGTACTCGAAAATGTATGTTTCTATTGAAAATCTCTAGGAATGCTTAGATTGATTTTTGATGTACAGGGTGAAATGGTACAAACAGGAACATACGATGAATTACGTGCAAATTCATCGTCATTCAATCGTTTACTAGAAAATATTCATCAACAAAAGCAAGAGCAACTTGAATGTCCAATCAATATTCTACGAAGACTACCGTCAAGATGTTTGACATCGACGGAAAATGAAAATGGCGATGCATCATCATTAAGGGATTCACAGACATTAGAAACGAAAGAAAAAGGTTCTGTTAAATCGAGCGTTTATATCGCATATTTACGAGAAGGTGTTGGCATTTTTCTTGGTGTTTTTATTTTAATATCAATGTTTAGCTTTCGTGAAGTAATATATGTTGTACACGGTTGGTGGTTAGCACGATGGAGCGATGATGAAGGTTATCGACGTCAAAATTTCAATAATTGTACAACAATGATGGATCAAAAAATTAATATAATAAGTTCGATGAATGAAACTCAATGGAATGTATATCGAAATAGTCGTTTCGATTTTTACTGTGGTTAGTAGTTGTCAAATGATTTTCTTGTACTATTTTGTTTTCGCGTAGGTATTGTCGTAACTCTCCTAATTCTTAGTCTATTACGTATATTCATTGTTAAATTAATATTTCTAAATAGTGGACGAGTACTTCATAATAAGTAGTTCTTGTCGATTTAAATCTTGCTTTTTGATTTTCATGTTCTGTTTTAATTAGAATGTTTCAGCGATTGATTCGATGTCCAATTTCATTTTTCGACTCGAATCCTGCCGGTAAGTTATTTTCATATTAATATAATATAGATTACTTGCTGTGTTGCCTATCAAAGGTCGTATTTTGAATCGTTTTACTAAAGACATAGCGGCGGTGGATGAACATCTTCCATGGAATTTTTTCGATTTTCTCAACGTAATTTTCATCTACATATTACATTAATATCTATTTTGGATTTCGTTTAGTGTCTTTCTGAAGTAATCGGAACCATTCTTCTTGTTAGTTGGCTTAATCCATCGTCATTCATACCAGCTGTGTTCGTAATCATTGGCCTGTTATTTATTCGTTATCGTTTTGCGCGATGTTCTCGAGATCTCAAACGACTTGATAGTACATCAAGAAGTCCAATTTATTCATATTTAACGTCAACTATTCATGGACTCAAAGTTATTCGATCTTATCGCGCAGAAAATATTTGTTTATCTCAATTCTCCAGTCTGATTGATGATAATACACGTGCTAATTATCTATTTATGACAACTAATCGATGGGCAGCAATTCGTTTTGACTGGATTACAACATCGTTTATTGCTATTGCAATATCGATGGCTCTGATTGTTCGTGTTACAGGTCGTCAATTTTCAGCTGCAGACATAGCTCTGACACTTTCATACAGTCTTAATCTCATAGGTCTTTTGCAATGGACTATCAGGTTAATTTAAACAATCTAAATTCAACTATAAATATTAATTAGGTGTGTGTTCTAGACAGTCAGTTGAACTGGAAACGCAAATGACATCAGTCGAACGAGCACTTGAATATTGTAAACTTGAACAGGAACCACCAGCTTGTGTATCGCCAAAAAAGCAGCCACCCACAAATTGGCCACGACGTGGAGAAATTCTTTTCAACGATGTTTGCATGGCTCATTCGAATAACTTAGATGCACCTTTAGCTCTAAGAAATATTTCCTTAAATATACAAGCTGGTGAAAAAATTGGTATTGTAGGAAGAACAGGCGCTGGTAAAAGTTCATTTATTCAAAGTATTTTTCGAATGGGCACACTTGTGAATGGTCAAATTCTAATTGATAATATTGATATATCAACAGTTGGCTTAGATGATGTTCGACGACGAATTTCAATTATTCCACAAGATCCTGTTCTTTTTACTGGAACAATGAGAAGTAATCTTGATCGATTTGGTGATTATTCGGATGCTGAAATATGGCATGCGCTTGATCAAGTTCGTTAGCAGTCAGCTCTTTGAAAAATTCTGTTTAACTTTTTCAATTATTAATATAGGTACAATTGAAAAAGCCAGTTAGTGATGTAATGCCGAATGGTCTTCAATCGCTTGTCAATGAAAGCGGTTCAAATTTAAGTGTTGGACAAAAACAATTAGTATGTTTAGCAAGAGCTATCTTGAAAAAAAATAAAATACTTGTAATTGATGAAGCAACTGCTAATGTCGATAATGCGTAAGTGAACTTAAATAAAATATTATTTCATTGAAATTCCCGATGTGTTATAATTTAGAACCGATGAATTAATTCAACGAGCAATTCGTGAACAATTTAAAAATTGTACAGTATTAACAGTGGCTCATCGACTACGTACAGTGATTGATAGTGATCGTATTATGGTATGAATTTATATATATATATATTCATTAAACCTATTTTCAGACTGATACTTAATTAGAAATTGAAGAGTGTCAGTCAAAATGTTCTCTATCAGCTACTACTACCTATTATTTTTGTTAAAATTATGGAATTTCTTCTTTTTTAAAGGTACTCGGCAGTGGCAACATATTGGAGTTTGATACACCTCAAGCATTACTTTTCGACGCGCAGTCTCAATTTAGTTCGCTTGTGCAACAAACTGGAATAGGTGAAGCTGAGCATCTTCGAATATTAGCAAATACTGCTGCTGAATTCAATAGGAAAATAGCTCAAGACATAGTTATCAGTAATGAAAATACATTCGAAAAAAATAATGAATCTGACCCATTTATTTAATCTGTTATCTTTATTTTAATAAATAAAATTCTATACGGAATAGCTTCTACAGTAGCGCTCTCTATTAATTGGTGGATATCCATGCGAGTTCTTTCAACTTCTAATTTCATTGCACAGTTGAAAAGTTATCCACTTTGATGAAATCAATCCTGTTGTGCGTCTAGATCTTCAACAAGAAAACTAGGAACAAAAAATGATTATTCCAATTCGTTGTTTTACATGTGGCAAAGTTATTGGCAACAAATGGGAAGCATACATTGAATTATTACGATGTGAATATACAGAAGGTGATGCACTTGATGTGCTTGGTCTTAAACGATATTGTTGTCGTCGTATGTTGCTATCACATGTTGATCTTATTGAAAAATTACTAAATTATACACCATTAGAAAAATGAACTAAAGTCATGCAGTCAGTTCTCATGTGGTTTTTTCTTTGTTCTTTTGTGTTGAATAAAAAAAGAAAGCGTTATTGTTAATAAATAAGCTTGATTGATGTTCCTTGATATCATTAACTATTAAATAGAGTTGAACTTGATTTTTATTTATTTATAGATTCTAAGCAGTAAAACGAAGTTGACTTTTGTAATTTTATATTTGAACGAAATCATGCGTTCAATGAAAGTTTAGATTCTTTTTTTGTTTTGAGTTTATTTCATTTTGATACATATTCACGATCACCCTTTTTGAAACAACCAATGAAGTAGTTGTCAGAAGTTATTATCTGTTTTATTCTATTGTTGTCTTTTTCTTTTCTGAACATAAGACACCAAGAGTAAAAATATAATAATAATTTTTCATTTGAATATTCACTCAATGGAACTAGGATTAAATAAAAAAACTACGATAAATTCGTGTGGAACTTGTTGACTGAGAGCGTCGATAATAGTTCGACTCCAGTGCGAATCCTTTTCTTCGTGTTGTTTCTCGTTGATTTTTGTCTAAATTGCTTTTGCTTGTGGTCAGAGTCAGATACTGTTTTAAATACACCGCAGTAATCGACTTCTTTTTTTTCTGAAGTTTGAATAGCTGATAGCGTAGCGTCATCTATTTATTGACGAATCTGAATGCAAGTTGTTTTCTATTTCGAACTTCCTTTTATTGCATAATTTTAATCTAATACTCTTTGATACAGTCATTTTGTGTCTCTGAATCTTAAACAAGAAAACTAAGAACAAAAAATGATTATTCCAATTCGTTGTTTTACATGTGGCAAAGTTATTGGCAACAAATGGGAAGCATATATTGAATTATTACGATGTGAATATACAGAAGGTGATGCACTCGATACATTGCATCTTCGAAGATATTGCTGTCGTCGTATGTTGCTATCGCATGTTGATCTCATTGAAAAACTATTAAATTATACACCATTAGAAAAATTGAGCTAAATTCATGCAGTTTTTAATGTGTTGTTTTGTTTTAGTTTTTAATTGCTCTTTCATGTTGAAGCAGACAAGAAAGCGTTATTGTGAATAAACAAGATCGATTGATTGATATCATTAACCATAAAAGCTATTGATTAGAGTTGAACTTGATTTTTATTTATTTATTTATAGATGTTCTATGAACGTCATAGTTGTAGTAAAGCGAATAAATAGGCTTTGATAGCATATATTCATCTCAGAACTCAAAGTAGATGGGCTCTTTTATATCGTATGACAGACTGATGCGATAATTAGATATGTAGGCAAAAAAATATAATTTCAACTTGATTGAATATCTATGATAGAAACAAAGAAAGTTCTTGAACTGACTTTTTTCGTCAACGTTGTATGTGGGTAACATTTTTTTTCTTTTCTAATCTCACATGTCGGCTGTTTTTTTTTGTCATTCTGTGGGTTTTTATTTTGTTTATTTTTAGTATGATTTCTTTTATGTATCAATAAGCAAAACTGAAAAATTCATTTTTAGTTGTCTATTAAAATGGCTAATCTATCCGACAATATCATTAAAGTCTTTCTTACCAAGCAAAGTCTTGCTTTAAAAGATTCTGATATTAGTCTTTCACTTGTTGCCCAAGGCGTGCAATGTTACAAAGAAGAAGTTCGTCGTCATGTACAGTCACTTAGTCCAGCATTATTTCAATTATCAATTAATAAAGATAATACAACGGGAATACGTGTTGATCCAGCAGTAGTTATTTTTCTATTTATTGATTTGTCTTGTTGATTCTTTTTTTCTTATACAGATTGATATTTGTGATAATTTTCTTGCTGGTCGTTGTCATAACACAGTAAAGAAATGTGATAAACTTCATTTATGTCGTGAATTTGGTCATTGTAAAATTCCAAAATGTCGTTTTCCGCATGATTTTAATCATGGTCAAAATTTACGAATAGTTCAACAAATGAATTGTGCAGATATTAATTGTGAATTACTTGTTAAATTAATTCAATTGAAAAAGTCTTCGGAACGAAAATTTGGTTCTACAGAATCTTTATCGAAAACTCGAAATTCAATTGTTGATAATAGAGATCTATCGAAAGAGGCTGACATAAATAAACAAATCGACGTAAGTTTTCCGTCAATACTTTTTGCTAAACAAATCGATATGGAAATTGTTGAAATGATTTTGTGTCAAAAAAATATTCAAATTGAAAAAAAATTTAAAGAATGTGAAAATGAATATTTTCGTCGAACTACTTTGCAATTAGAAGAAAAGTGTGGTACGAATTATGTTTTTCTCATATAAAACAAACAATTGCTTTTTTTCTTCTTTACTTAAGATGTCGATGAATTACTTGCTACACCTATTCTTACGCATGATCATGTTGATTTGAAATTTAAACGTACAAAACAATTAACTGATAGAACATGCTTTGTTTTAAAGATACTCGTGAATGATCAACAAAATAAAGTAGACGAAAATCGAGTAAAATTATATATTTCTCTACTGATTGGAAATGGTATTTCCCATAGAATCTTTAATCTTTCCGTACTTGATGAAAAAGCTTATCTTGTTCAATGTAATAATGACATCGGTAAAGATTTTTTTGTTTTCTTCGACGACTTGACTTAAAAAGATTTTCATTGCAATAGATTTTGATCGAATTCGTCAACAATATGAAACACGACGGCAATTGCAAGGCAGAGATGTAACATTGATGCAAATACATGAATATGATACTGCTAGCGTTTATTATATTGATGAACATAAGACTATGAAATATGATGATCTGGAAAAAATTTTACAATCTGTTCGAAAATATGTTTTTACATTTCAATTAGTCAATGAATATTGTGCTGAAGTAGAATTTATAAATTCTGGTGGTAAGACGAAATTTGATGTGTACTAACTATTTAAGAACAGAATAAATAGATGATGCTTGATTTATTTTTAGCTTTGAAAGAATGGATGTCAGTCATTGAAAAAGTAAAAGATAAATATCATATAAATGTCGAACCAATTATTCAAGAGGTTGTCGATGGAAACTATACGGAACACAGCAGCAGCACAACGGAAAACATTCCATTTAGTTTTGATAAACAAAATTTAGTTTCGATTACACTTCGTTCCGATTGGTCGATGGTAGCTGCTCATCCTGTGTTTCAATTGGAATATAAAGATTATATACGTAGTTATTCATAATTTTCTTTTTTTCTTAATAGAATTTCTTGAATTTTAAGGTATGCAACTTGGTGGTGAAATTAATATCAATCAGAACGAAGTAACTTATACAGGAGACTTGCCACGTTTACCACGTGCTTCAAATAATACAGCTATTCTTGCGAATAAAACAAATAATTTCATGCAAACATTCAAATATCAAAAACTGCGAGATTTAAAACCACATCATGTTAATATTCTTCGAGCTAATTCCAATATTGTGGCATTTTCTTGTACAGAAAGAAATGATTATATGATTGCAGCAAAACCACAAGATCTATTTGAATTAAGGGGTAAACTTTTCCCGAAAACAAATCAAAATTTTCAAGCTGAACGTAGAAATCCACCAAGAAATTATCAACCGGATAACAGGTAAATCCCATTAGATATTAATTCAAACAGTTGAAACCACCAGCGCTTAAACCAATTAAATTTTTACAGAGTCATTTTTACAGTACTGATTTCATATTTATATTCATAGATCACTACCAGTGCCTCTTATGCAACTAGGAATAGTCGAACCGTATGTTGCCCATCGGCTTAACTTAGCATTTAAGTTCGTATTGATTTTCATTTAAGACCTAGTAGTACTCTTCCTGTTGCGAAACCAGCTAGTACTTCGTCTATTTTTCCTCTTACGAAAGCAGAAGAAATGAATATGTTTTTAATAAACAAATTTGAAGAACGTTTACAAGAACATTTAAAAGAAACATACAATGTGAATATAATCATTGAACGACACGCCGTTAATGATAAAGTAAAAGGCGAAAAGACTCGTATTCGTATTAAATTAACTGGCGAAATGAATGATGTAGACAGTGCACTTAATGATTTATCGAATTTATTTTCGTCATTACGCACACGAGAATTCAATGATCAAACTGGTAAGAAAATAATTGAGCTATTTGAAAAAATTATTTGTCCCTTCTTTTAAGATGGCAATTGGACAAAGATTGAAGAAGTAGTTGATCTTATTCAACATCATTTTGCATTAATTAATCTCCGTGCGATATGTCAAAGAATTTCACCAACACGTTTACATGTTTATTTTTTTGATGTAACAAATCCTCAATTTGGCATTGACGAGCAAAAAATAGATGATATAATTAATAATCAATTTAGTTTAGCCACGATAATTCATAATCAACAATTAGCATCAGTAAAATTTATTAAAGAATGGACAGATTTAGAAGAAAAAATTCGTAAACAAGATAATTATAAAAAAGACATTTGCTTCTCTAGAGAAACTGATTCGTTCTATTTGTTTGGCTTAACAAAATTAGTTAAAGAATTGCGGCAAGCGTTTGAACAGCTCAAAAATAAATATATTCCACAAGCATGCAAAATCAATCTTTCAGACAAACAGGTAGCTAAGTGCAATTATAAGTTTTACGGAATTTTCTATTTAATAAATTATTTCGTATCGAATTTCTTGTTTTATTTTAGCTCAATTTCCTCCGTTACGTAGCTAAAACTAATTTGAACAAAATTGAAAAACAATATAAAGGCGATGGATGTGATATTAGTTTAACGCGTCTTCAACAGCATGGTCATTTTCTTGCACCCGTTGATATGCATTCTAGAATTAAAGATGCTCTTGAAGCATTAGTACAAATCACTGAAACTAAATTTGAAATTAGGAGCAATGGTTTTGCAACACTTATTAATCAAGAACCCAAGCATCTATTCTCACTTGTTAAGGCAAAATGTTATCTTGTGCAAAACGTTCGAACACAACGTAGTCACATCTCAGTGCCAAAAGCTCAAGCGGCTGATCCTGAAGTTGTAGCACAAGCATCTCAAAATACTCGCAATGCAAATGCCACAAGCATCGATATTGGTAAATCAACAATTACGATTGCATCTGGTGATTTAACAGCGCAAAACGTAAGGCAATGAACTTTCTATTGATTTTGATTCAGACCTTTACACGTAGAGGAACTTTTATTATGAATTTTGTTTTTCATGAAGGTCGATGTCGTCGTTGTTTGTTCAACATCCGAAATACTTTGTCGAGCAATTATTACTGCAGCTGGTCCTCAAGTAAAAGCTGAATACAGTGCCTTACAAGCAGATGGGCAACAACATAAAGCGACATCGAATGGTTTACTACCATGCAAGAAAATTCTATTCATTCCATGGCGAGGAGATCAATCAGATTTGCCTTCTCTAAAGAAAACTCTTGGTAAATTTGTTTCTACGGCGATTAAATATGCATTTGAAAATGGACATACATCTCTGGGTTAGTTTTGCAGAAATTAGCAATCATTTCTATGTACGATTTATTTTAGCATTTCCAAGTGTTGGCTGTGGAAAATTAGGTTTCGATCCATCGACTATTGCTCAGCATATGATTGATGAAACCGAAGCACAGCTGATCAGTAATAAGAGTACGCTGAATGTATCTTTCATACTTGTACGAGAGCAACAAAATGTATACGATGCATTTGTTAAATATCTTAATACGATTCAAAGAAGTGTAATACAACAAAGTCCAAAATCGAATACTAATCAACATTTAAAGATCCCGTATGATGAAAAAAGTAAAAGATTACAACTTAATTTTCTTTCTGTTCAATTTTTTAATTTGATTTGTTTTTTAGTTATTGAAATAACATTAATTGGTTCGAATAATAATCAATTGGATCAATGTAAAAATGATATTTTAGAATTAGCCAATTCATGCCTATTTAAAACACGATTAACTGACAAACAGGATATGATGGATTGGCCACAGAATACAATAAATACATATTATGATCATTGTTTAACACAACATGTTGTACCTACACTTAATTTTAATACACTTTCAATTGAATTAGTCGGGCCAAAAGATGCGGTAAAATCATAGATAAACTCATTTTTTTACGTTTTAAATTTATTTAGGTTCGTGAAGCAGAAAAACATTTCTACGAATTAACAACTGAAACACTCAAGGAAGCACGTATACATGCTATATCACGTGGTATTATTTGGTCAGTTGAAGTCACACCGAATTCTGATACTTGGGAACAATATTCATTTAAATTGAATGGACTTATCGAAGATGCTTATTTGAAAAAACTTGTGCACGTATGTTGATAAAAAGGAATGGATGATTAAATAATAGCAAGAAACATTTTTCTTTCTCTATTCAAGTATGATTTTGTTAATGATAAACAAGAACGATGTCGGATAGTATTTTCTAAACTGGAAGAATCCCATGGAACCGATGTGCGACGTATACGGCGTAAAGTTGTAGATTCATTATTACCGGATGTAAGTCGATGAATATTAGCTTCATTGCCGATTGTTTATTAATTTTAGACATGGGAGCCTTCGGATCAAAATTGTAAAAGAGTTGTATTACAATCTTCATCAAAAGAATATCAAGATGTCTTGCAACAATTTAATGCTACTATGCGAGGTCAATATGCACAAATTATCAGAATTGAACGTATTCAAAATGAACGCTGGTTTAAGCAGGTATGAGATTTCTAGAAAAAATCTGGGGTTCGCCTGTCCGTGCGGAGAAGGAAAGAATATTTTTTTGTTTTAGTATGCTGCTCATCGTGATGATTTTAAACAGCGTTATAAAACATTAGACGAACGATCACTTTTTCATGGTTGCGATGGTACTGCAGCTAATCAAATCGTTCAGGAATGCTTTAATCGTGCATTTGCTGGTGTTCACGGTATGATATTAATTTCAAAGACTATCTAAAATAAGAAATCATATTTTCCAGGTGTCGTATACGGCTGTGGTGTATATTTCCATTCCCATGCAAGTTATAGTCATTCATATGCAAAACCGGACGGCTCAGGACAGCGAACGATGTTCATAGCGCGTGTTCTGATCGGTAAAACCTGCCGTGGTAATCAAGGAATGAAAACACCACCATCCGGTCACGATACAACTACGGATGGACAGCATATTTTTGTTGTATATCATGATGCCGGTGCCTATGCTGATCATCTTATTACATACCAATAGGACACGTGCAATCATTTTAGAGTATTCGTTTCTTTGTTTTTAAGAAGAATTTGTAAGAAAATTAATAATTTTTTGTTTTTGTAATTAGTAAAATGTTCTGTTCAACTCAGAATAAAGTTACTATCCTTGAAAGGATAACTCTTTTTGAAAGTCTCAATTCGTACTCGAACAATCATGATGAATAGTAGTGTTCTTTGGTGACATCTGTCAATAGCTTCTTATTGGTTCACTTACGAAACTATTTCTCAACTTTTTTTAGTTATTTCGTTCGTTGCATGAACTAACAGTTTTATTTGTGTTTCCTCGCTTTTTAGCTTGGCAGTGTTTCCGCAATGCCCAAATACTATTGTGATTATTGTGATACATATTTAACACACGATTCACCATCTGTTCGTAAAACTCATTGTCAAGGTAGAAAACATAAAGAAAATGTTCGTGATTATTATCAAAAATGGATGGAAGAACAAGCACAAAAATTAGTACGATTTTTTTTTCTAATTTATTTCATAAGTTCTTCTGTCTTTTTTTTTCTTATTAGATCGATCAAACAACAGCTGTATATAAATCTGGAAAATTAGGCAATCCACCTTTCCCAATGGGTGGACCGCGTCTCATCAATCCAACTATGCCACCACCACGACCAGGCATGCCAGCTATTGTTTCGCCATGGCCATTCGGTCCCTTACCGCCACGAATGCCACCTAATCCAGCTGTCATGGCCGCTATGATGGCAATGCGACCACCACTTGGTGTCTTGCCTCCTGGAATACCACCGCCACCAACTGTTATTCCAAAACCTTCTAATGAATGACACGATCGACGTTTAGAGTGAATATAACTTTTTGTACTTTCGATTATAAGTCTATGTGAACTAGTAAAAATATGTCACTCTTAACATATTTGCTCGAAAAATCTTTCCAGAATTTTGATCACTGACTCTGTCTATTTTCGGGATTCATAATAGTTTAAATAATGACATACATGAAATGAAAATTCATCTCTATACAAAAAGAATATATTTTCCTTGCATATAACTACTACATGTTAATTTGAAGTTTTAAAATATGATTGACGTCTGTTTGCTTTCGAATTTGTGTGAAGGATAAACGAAATTGACTTTCAAGGTTTTCTCATTATGAATTGATTTTTCTCGTAAAGATGAAGTTCTTTATGAGAAACATTAAATGCAATAAGCTTCATCATGTAGTTTGAAAACGGTAACTACAGATGTTCTTTATAGTCCGGTGGTGGTGATTGATTGTGATAGTTTTCTGCATAAATTGGTGGTAAATCATGTGTTCGTATAATTAATGGTTGGATGGACATAGTATCTAGATCATCGATATTATCTATTTGAAGAAGAACTGTTCCTGAATGATCTATTATTTCACTGTGCATCGGATTAATTTGACATTGTCTTAGATAAGACTGTAAAAGTCGAATGAGTGTATAGAGAAGAAAACTCACACAGGCAACATAGCATCCGATGAAGAAATAAAAGAAGAAAAGATAATTATAATTATTTTCAGTCGATCTTGAAGGTTCATATAAAAAAGGCATAGCAGAGAAAGAAAAAAAAACAGAAATGTGAATGAATAATAAGATCGATGGCGCTTTATATTATATTTAAAATTTTCAAATTAACATCAATAGTAGTAACATGATATTTTGTTTTTTCTGATATATATATTTATACATAATATAAAACTGATTAAATCATGAATGCGGATTATATTGAATGTTAATCACCTTTACTTTCGATAGGACATTTTACCAATAATTCTCTTTCAGAGTCGACAATGATTAAATATCATCACAACACAATTATCCAGGCAAATAGGACTCTTGTTTCTTTTTTTTCTGCGCCAAGCCATTTCCCATTGAATAGGTAATTCTTTTCATTGATTGCCCTTCGGCATATATATATATATATATTTAGTTTTGAATAAATAATACTATTGGTACAGCAATGAGCCAACTCTCAAAAAGAGCACAACTTGAACAATATCATGTCAATAAATACAATTTCAAATTTAAGTAATGTCGTAAATAGTGCAATCGAAAGACAAGTCAGGTATATAAAATCTTAAGTTTTTCGTTTATAGTTACGAAAACATTCTGTTTTTTTAATAGGCTAAGAATAAAATATAAGGTACTACTACTTTACTCCCCCTCCCCCCTATTAACAGATGAATGAATGTGGATTAGTTTATTTCGTATTAAGAAAAATTTTACTTACTTTAACAAAAATATGTTCTCGTCGAGACCAACATCAGACGATGAATTGGCAACTTATTTTTATTCGCCCCCTCCTCGCTTTTTCCCTTCGTTTCGCTGTTTTTTGCGTGTTCGGCTTCTCGTTTTTTTTGCTTTCATTCGGCACTTTCTTCTTTTCGCTGTCTCTACCCTATTCACCTTACCTATTCATTCTCATATTATCGCAAACGTCATCTTTTATCAACAAGCAAGCAAGACTTCCGTTATTTTCATCTAACAATTTTACGATCATTTTAAAGTACCTCACAATACAACAATAGAATGGCACGCGCTCACATAAGTCCACTAATTAAAGCTCAGGTGAATTTTCAATACAAAAATAAATATCATAAATCACCTTTTCTGTCTCATGCGTTTCATTTGTTGCATATTTAAAGCTCGAGAAATTAAACTCTTCTGGTATTGATATTAGTTCTGGACATCGATCAATATATTCGTCTTCGCCTATCATCATTCCAAAGAAGCCGCCTCGTTCGAATGTAAGCACGTACTATTTGTCTCAAATAATAGATCCTATTTGAAAAAGCGTGTGTATATATATATATATATATATATATATATAGAACACAGAGAACGAGCGAGAACGAAAGAAAAAAGAAGTACGATGATATGATGACTAATGTAATTCTTGTTGGTATTTCCTTTTTAAACTTTTTTTTTATTAGGCATCATCATCACAAAGCTCTTCATCGTACACATCAATAGCTGATCAAATGTGCTCATCGGTTGTAAGTATATATTTACTTAATTGTTTTTTTCTCGTACGAAAACAAATGTTACCTTTTTTGTTTTTGTTTTCAGGAAACATCATTACAATTACAAAGAGAATCAGATAATGGTAAAATAATTGACATTTTATATTCGAATATTGACTATATTAATTTAGTGTCAAGTCATTTACTGTCTACATTATCATCTCCCTATCAAAAATTAGAACATTCAGCCGCACGAGATCGAATCGCAGTAAAAAATAAACGAAAACTACCAGCCAAATATCGGGTACGCAATGATTTTACAATGATATGGATATATATTTATTTATTTATTTCGTTTATAGTTGAGTAGTCTAAGAGAAATTGATGATAATCAAGCGAACTTATTTTCAACAGAATACGATGATGATCAAGACATTTTTCCATTGCGAATTGAAGTAAAATATTCGAAGATAACGAGGTTAAAATAATATTCAAAGTTTTCTTTCCTATTAGTCAAAAGCTCAATCACAATCTGTCATTAATCTTTCGGATTTGGATAAAGCGCACAATTATTTGCGAAAATCTTCTCGTATTCGTGATCATTCTGCTGATAATATAATTTCATCGAAGTCGACAGTTCCATCTTATGTTTCATCTACTCAACGAGTGACAAGTTTCAAACGTCCACAAGACATCAATCAGACAACATTTTTTAACCGATCCTTGTTTACAATAAAGACTCATGAAGAGCACGAAGAGGAAGAAAACAAACATGAATCAATATTACAAGATACGAATGCAAATAATTCAAGTTCATCACAACTAATCACATCTTCATCATCGCCAGAACATATTTATGATAATTCAAGTATATTTACTTATCATAAAACAAACATTACACCTGGTATAACATTAAACGAAGAAGATTCATCAACAAATAACATTGTAAAAACACGAGAACGCCGTACGTCAGCGACTAATCGTTTAAGGCCGGTTACGATGCACATAACGACAAATAATGATAAACAAATAAATGAATTTGAAAATGTTTTTAATCAAATAAAAAGTCAAGGTTTACATAGAAAAGTTCAACATAAGGAGGAAACAGTATATGCGTCAGTTCCACACCAAAAACTTTCATCACGTCCATCATCCATGTTTATAGAAGAAACACCTACGATGTTTCCCAATGAAAACGAACCCATGTTTTCAGTTGTTAGTTCAGCAAATAAAACAATCGAAACGTTACAACTACCAAATCGACAAAAATCACCAGGTCGTACAAGCTTATCGCCGAATAATAAGCTGATTACAGACGCTCATAAAGCAGCACCATCATGGGTTGATATTGCAAAACAAAAACAAAGCAAATTGTAAGCTTTGTCATGACTATCAACAACTGATACTATGTTTTTTTTCTGTCTCTAGTAGTCAATCGGGATTCATCGAAAAAAACCATCAAGAAGAACCCGAGCATCAACCAATATCCACGATAGTTCCTAAGAAACAAAGTGCCACTATTTCATCTGACATACATGAACGAGTGAAAGAAAGCAGCTCTGATGATACTCACTCCATTAGAAAATCAACTTCTAATCCTACTGCTACACGACGATCATCACCACGAATAATACAACCGACTATACATGCAATGGAACGAGTATGTTATAATTCGTTTCATTGTCTTTTAATTATTATTTTATTTATTTCTAGGATTCGATACGAGCATTAAAAGCCAATAATCCAAATCGAATAAACAATCTAATTCAACTTTTCGACAAATAAATTTTTCTACTGTTTTTTTTCTTTCTTCTGTAAAATTAAATATATTATTGTAATATATTTCGAAATCAAATCTTAAAATAAATTATCGTTTTTAGATATATTTTAATGAATAGTTCAGGTAGTTCTAGTCAAGATATAGCTGATCCTCAGTTAGCAGCATTTATTGAACAAGAAAATCAAAAGCAACGTTTTCAATCAATCGTACATGCATTGGCGGAAAAATGTTGGGAGATATGTTCACTAAGTACACCATCAAGACTTGATGGTCGAAGTGAAACATGTCTTCACAATTGTGTTGAACGTTTTATTGACTCCAGTAATTATATTATTAATAAAATTGGCCAAGAAGGTGCTCCAGCTAGTACAAGTGCGCATACAAAAATGAATTTAGTACATCAACAGATTTTTCATTAGGTGCACCTGATATGGGTCTTCGTGCACCGGAATTTTTCACCGACAGTGATTCAACATCGTCTTCAAGTCAACAAGAGAAAAAGAGTAATTGGACATTTTAGCAGATTGACTTTTATCTTGGTTTTGTTATTATATGTTATTTTTTTTACTTTAACAATGTTAAATTTTAAATAAAAATTATTCCTGAATTGAATTTTCAGATAAAGAAAAATTATGGTCGAATCAATAATTGGCATTCGTGGAAAAGATTTCGTTCTTTTAGCTCAAGATGCTAATACAACAAAATACGGTATACTTAATATGAAATTCGATACGAATCGTTTATTTAAATTAAGCGAACATTGTGCTATGCTTGCAGGTAAGATTACGCTAAAATGAAATTCAGTAGAAATCATCGATTTATTTTTAAAGCTGGTGAGCCTGGTGATGCAGTTCAATTTTCTGAATATGTTGGTAAAAATATTCAATTATATAAAATGATTAACGGCATTGAATTATCGCCGTATGCATGTGCAAATTTTACACGACACGAAATGGCAACTTCGCTTCGTTCGCGGAATTCATTCTTAGCTAATCTTATCGTTGCTGGTTATTCAACAAATGAACACGATCAACAACGTGCACAACTCTATGCCATTGATTATTTAGGTGCTATGGTCACATCAAATGTTGTTGCACATGGGTTTTGCCAATTTTTTGCATTAGCCATTGGTGATCGTTTATGGAAAGAAGATTTAACTGTTCAGGAAGCATTAGCAATGTTACAAACTATTGTCAATGAAATGGGTAAACGTATGGCTGCATATCCACATTGTGTATTTGTACGAATTATCGACGCAAAAGGTATACGTGTACTCGATAATATGTATCCACAAAAAATTATTGTCACGAAACCAAGTGAACTGGAATTACAAACAAGTGCTGATATGATGGATATTCATTCTTAGTTGAATTATGTCTGTTTTTTTTATTATTATAATGAAGATATAAAACATAAAACACACCCATCATACTATGTTTTGTTGTTGTTCATAAAAAAAGACTTTGCCTGCGGATTTTTATATATCAAGCCAATCAAAACATAAGTAGAAACGATAAGATTGTTTGCCGTGCCATCAGAAGTAACTCCTAATGATATTGTCAGAGTGTATTGCAGAATTATGTTTGAATAGTCCTTTGTAGACAGAGAAAAAAACAGAATACTCTGACCGTATTATTGGTTCGTTTTTTAGATCACGATAACTATGTCATCACTTGATTCTCAATTGTATGAGTGGTGGTTATACGAAGAAGCATCTCTCGAACGTGATAAACGTAATGTTGATGTATTCTGCCATCATCGGCGTGTACAACTTATTTTACTTGATACATGGAGACATATTTCACAGTTCGTTGCTTCATGTTCTATTTCCGTTAAATTTTGTTCTTAAAAACTAGAGTTCCTATGCAAGCTATGAACAAATTAGCTGATCAATCGATTGAATCCTATTGGACTACAAGACCCTTTAATAAAAATGCTTTTAAACAAACTGATGAAACTCATCAAAGTAAGACTTGAAACAAATATTATTTTCAGCATTTTTTAAAATTCTTTAGTTACTTTTTCATCTTGTATTAATTGGTCTCGAATAAGTGATGCAAATATACGTCAGAAAATGGTATGCTATCTTTATTTCAGTTGTTTCTATTGATTAAACGGCTTATTCTTACAGATGAATGACAAAGCTCGACCCCTGTTCAAAGGTCATAGTGATGGACGAAATCCTTTATGTGGTCAAATAAATTTACTTTCGATAAAAACACCAAAAAATTCATCAGTCATTGACAATCAACCACAAACATTAAACAAAGTAAGAAATCGAAACAAAGATCATCTTACTAAACTTTCATCTGTTGCAATAGAAGCGTCCAGCTCCAGCATGTTTTTCTGATGATACCATGGATACAAGTACTAATCATCATTATCGACCACCATTTGGTAAACAACAATCACAACAGCAACCACAAGCTCCACAAGAAAGTTTATCATTTCGTACAGCACGTGACCAATTGGAAATCGAGGAAGCACGTACGAAAGGGAATGTTGGCGGTGGTGTTGTAAAGAAATCTCTTGGTATGCATTCATCAGCCAAGTAAGTTCAATTCCCAGAAAAAGAAAAGTATTTAAACTCTTTGCAATAGACGTTCAATATACAATCGTTATGTTGATCCGACGGCTGTACGACAACCACAAGGAGATTCAAATCGACAAGTGATGCCACCACCTCCACCTCCAACACCTGTCTTACAAAACAATCAATCAAATAATGCTGATTCTTCAACTAATAAACTAGAAGAAAGTGGTGGTGCAAAACATATTGATCCTAAATTAATCGAAATGATTACGAGCGAAGTAATATGCTTTAATAATAAGATGATAGTAACTCAACCAGTCTTGGTTGATATTGTATAGATTATGGAACTTAATTTAACAACAACATGGACTGATATTGCTGGTTTAACTGATGCTAAACGATCCATAACAGAAATTGTTGTTTGGCCCATGCAACGACCTGATATCTTTACAGGTTTAAGAAGACCACCTAAAGGTTTACTTCTATTTGGTCCACCAGGTACAGGAAAAACACTTATCGGTAAATGTATTGCAAGTCAATCGAAAGCAACATTTTTTTGTGTATCATCATCATCATTGACTTCAAAATGGCATGGTGAAAGTGAAAAATTAGTTCGAGCATTGTTTGCAGTAGCTCGTTCACGACAACCAGCTGTGATTTTCATTGATGAAGTAGATTCATTACTGCAAGAACGATCAGAAAACGAAGATGAAAGTACACGTCGTATTAAAACAGAATTTCTTGTACAGATTGTAAGAGTAAACTTTTATATTTTTAATATATTTGTCACACGTTCGATTTTCAAGGATGGAGCAAGTACCCAAGGTGAAGAACGTCTTCTATTAATTGGTGCTACTAACCGGTAGATTTTTGAAAATATTTCCTTTTGTTTTTGTTATTACAATTTATATATTTAGACCACAGGAACTTGATTCAGCAGCTCGTCGACGTTTTGTTAAACGTATTTATATTCCATTACCTGATTTATCAGCTCGACAAGCTATCATATCAAATCTATTGAAGGATCAAAAGCATACTTTAGTCGATAGTGACATGGCACATATATGTACACTTGCAGATGGATTCAGTGGTGCTGATATGCATAGTCTTTGTCATGATGCAGCTTTAGGGCCTATTCGAGATATACATGATATTGAATTACTCTCTAGTGAAGAAGTAAATAGTTTCTGGTTTACTGATATGAAAGTTTTTTCGTTTTATCTATTAAAATAGGTACGTGGTATTTCAGTTGAAGATTTTCTTAAATCACTTAAAGCGATTCGACCAAGCGTTTCTGAAAGTGATTTAAAACAATATGAAGGTAAAGTATTTTTTAGTGAAGACTAACGCTCATTCTATTTTGATATAGATTGGAATAAAACTTATGGTTCTATGTGATGTTATCTTAATAAATGTTAGTTTCTTTTTTTATGCAAATATGATGTCAGATATATATACTTTATGAAAAATTTTTTTTAAGCACAGTCAAATATATACTTGATAGTAACAAAAAAGTTACGTTTTTTATTTTTCTTTCAATATCAATTTTTGGCTTTCAAATTTATTTTTATGAGCAAAATATCGTAGATTCTGTTTTGTTAAACACATGCAGGACATTGAACGAAAGGATTGTTGATGAGCGCTGGATTTTTAGCACATAGACGACAATTCTCTTTGATATGGTTACAACCAACACCACCTTGAGCACATTTTGAATCATAGTACATTCCGAGACCAGCTGCGGCATCACCTGGTGAAGTCAATGATGTACATGGACTACCGAGAGGCAATTTACATTCATCACCAGTTGTTATTGGTGAACCTGATGAGGTACTTGATCCTGGGTCCGCTGTTGTCGTGGATAAAGTTCCTGTACCATTATTGGGTCGTGTAGCAGTCCAATACTAGAATAAATTCTCTCGCTTAAAACTAGAACAGGAAAGGTAAATGATGCTTACGAGAGCCCAAGTACGTGTAAGGCCATCGTCAAGTGGTGCTGTAAGTAATTGATTAAATGCTTCACCACGATTAATTATAGCATAGTTCGTGTATAGAATACTTTTCCATCCGCCTACTGCACCTCCAACGATTTTACCGACGATGGTTGTCCATTCTTCTTCGACAAATTTCGGAAGGCGTACTTCTTCAGTAATTGGTGTAGATGGAATCATTCTAGTATGAAAAAGAAAATTCTATTTTATCATATATATATTTATAAACTACTCTTGGATTTCAATAGGGTTCAACACAATTACTTACTGGATACCATGAATAAATTCTGGATTAGCACCAAACCATGTTGCATAATCAGCTTTATTTTCAAAAAAGATACCTGTAACTTTATTAGCAATAAATTCTTTTGGCATAATTTTATTATCACTATCCATGAGAAAATATGTTTGAATTGTACGTTTAGCAATTGTTAACATCAATCGACCAAGACTTTCGAGTGTAGACGATTTAGTTGCTAAACCCCATAAAGCAAGACCATAATGATAATTTATTTCTTCTGATGTTGATTCTTGATCTTTACCATCGGCTGATTCAAATAAACCCTAGAGAAATAAATCATAGACAATAGAATAAGAACTATCTCATTTACTTGACTCCAACTATGTCCTGAATACCAGTCGAAATAACGAAATTGTGGAAAACTTTTATCTTGTGTTGAAGGATTATTTGCATCACGTATTAATGATTCAACCCAATTTTTCATTTTAGGTATATAACTTGGATCAAGATGTGCAATTAATGCACCTGTTTGAATGAAATATCCCCAATGATAATGATGATCATTATAATATGAATTGCCGAAATCAGCTAATTCTTGTTGTGGCCTAAAATAAGGATAGACTTAAAATTATGTTAAATAAAAAGCAAAAGCGAAATACGAACGCTAAACCAGCTGCTGAAATAAGACCTGACCATGTTGTATCGTATCGTAATGCATTTGCATTTTTTCCAGTTATAAGAACATCAAAACCATTTTCTAATGTTTTTATACATTGCTCTAGTAAAGTTGTTTCTTTATAATAATCAGCTAGTAAACATAATAGTGCATATTTATGAAATGCTTTTCCTGTAAAATAATAATCGGTTACACCTAAATTAACTCCAGCTGTAATATCTTTTTTTAATTGTTCTACAATATAATCTTCATATTGAGGAGCAGGTGGACGTGGCGCAAGAAAACCCATCGTGGATAATGAATCTTCTGCCATTATCCAAACATTTCCAGTATATGCAACCATTGGACCTTTGCTTGGTGATAGAGTTTGGATTGGTGTTGCTTGTGCACTACTTGTTGATATTACTTGTCGATGATGTGGAAGTGTATAATGAAGAAGAGCTACTGTAGGATCACCTTTATGTTCCCAAAGAAATGTATAGGTACCTTTGATTCCATTTACATCAGCTTTCAATTGACATCCAACGGGGTAAACGGAAGCATGAGAATCAAGCAAAGAATTAGCATATGCATCTGATTGTTTCTTGGTTAAACGAAGAACATTAGTGATAGGTTGTGTACCAAACAATTCATTACCACGTAATTCGAATGTAACATCACCATTGAGTGCATACAAGAGCCATGTTTGACCATTATTTAATTTGATTTCAAAACGTTTCCCAGTTATTACTCCCGATGTTTGACTATTGACAGAGAGTACTGCATGAACAGTGGAGATCTTTGGTGTCGCTGATTTGTATTCAAATGTAACATAAGCCATACCACGTACTATGGGCATCGTTATTGACGCTTGAGAACTCGGTTGTGACATTTTTAATGTAACAGAAAAACCAGGATCATCGACATCGATAATTTGAAAATTTTGCGATGAGAATTCTGTTGCTGTAACTTGCATATTTTTTAATATAACATTAATAAAATATTTAACTCGTGTACTATCAATACGTGGTCCCAATGCGAATTCTTCTGTACACGATATTGAAACACCATAAGGCGCTGCACCATTCATCATAAGTACAAATGGATGTGTAATGATTGGATTAGTGCCAGGACCAAGAAGTGGATTCGTATAAAATTTATTTGTATGTAATGCTTGTTTATTAGTTAAATTAAGTCGTTGTGGTTGACGTGGATGAACAATATTTGGATAAAATGAAGAATCAGGTACAACGGTTGATATAGGTGCCAATACATCAACACTTCTTACAGTGCTAATTGCCATAAAAAGTATTAGACTTCGAAAAGGAATCATAGTTGTGATAATCATTAAACTTAGAACAATGTCAATGATTGAAATATTGATATGATTTGATTTTTTATAGTGCTTTGATATTTGTTAAGGATTAATTGCGTATAAGCCTGTCGAATCACCAAAAACAATAATAAATTTGATACTTTCCATGCTAAATAGCGATGTTTCATTTCGTACGGAGTGAGCTGCTGTTAGAAAGAACGAATGTAATTAATTTTGAATAAGATGAAATTATTTATGTTGTTTGTCATCTCTGCTTTGCAGATCAGTGATTTTTATCTTTTTTAGAGTTAGGAAATTTTAGAAGACGCCTTTTGTTTTGTGTATATCTCGAAAGAGAATAAAATATTTTTTTTAATCACAATAATAGAATGTGGGCTTAAAAAGTATAAATATAGAATCAAAGTCCATATTGCGATATTAATGCATAAGAAAACGTTCTTTTATCAACTATTACAATATTTTACCAGTGTCTTGATATAGTGCAATGTATGTTGCCGTAATAAACATAAAACCTCTGCTTAATGGTGTGTGGTGTGTGGATGTGGGTGTTGTATCTTAATCAAAACACCCACCCACGCACACAAGTTATAGATGCGCATGTGCATATCTTGAGAGTATGGATGTGAGTGTGGGATATCTCTTCTCTGTACCTATATCTAACACCCACACCCACCATCGCCCCGAATGTATTATTATTTCACTTTACTCTCCGTTCATTTCAGTTAATTACTGGTCAAAGTTAATAAATACACGATGAATTCGTGCGATTCGCTTGTAGAGGAAAACAAGGATGAATCGGCATCCGCGTTACTTAAATGGGTGAATCAGCAAGCTTCAGTAGTTATTTGGATTTTTTCTGGTTTCGAGCTAGAAGACAATGCACCATTATATATTAATTTATATGCCATGTTCGATAGTGTTCAAACTTACCAAGACACACAAATTGAGGATTGTGCCGCATTTGTTGGAGCATATAAGGATGCGGAATTTGTTGTTATTGTTTCCACGAAATATGCCTTAAGGATCATACCCCACATTCATGATTTGAAACAATTACATTCAATTTATATTTATGATTTATCTAATAACATAGACAGCATTGTACTCTACTCTTACGCCAAAGTAAGGTGGCATAGTATAATTTTCTAAGGTTGAAATGATATCCTTCTATTCTCTTTATAGACATTAGGTGTTTATAAAACTGTCGATCACTTGTTTCATCAATTAGCAGACGATATCAACCATAAAAAATTCAGCGTACCGTTAGGCGATCAAGGTACAATCATTATATATTAAGATGTAGATTTTTGGTCTAAAATTTTTAGTAAAGTTTTGATCCAATTAGAGTATAACCAGGAAAAAGCACTGAAAACATTGGTTGATAAATGCAGATCGTGTTACAGTGATAATCAAACAATATTGAAGCATCTTGAAGAGTTGGAATGTTCTTATGATAGAAATAAAGCAATTTACTGGTATACACGAGATTCTTTTCTTTTCCGATTGGTCAAAAAAGCTCTGAGAACTATGAATATTGAAGTCATATTTAATTGTCATTTTATTATCGTCGATATTTGCAAGGCATCAGAAGAAGAACATGAAAAATTAATCAACGAACAAAATTATTCTTTATCACTCACATCAATGGTACAATATTGTCGTGGACAACGCATGAGTCGCAATGAATTAGATCAACTAAAGCTATCTATCGATGAATTCGTTATTGTGAAAAGTTTTTTATCAGCTACAGTGGATCCTTAAAAGGTGTGTGGGTTATCAATTTGAGTCTAGTTGATGAAAATGACCAACGTCTACTTAATAAACTTAATGAAATTGGCTATCAGCATTTATCTGAGTTGTCTTTTGGTACTCAAATTATTGAAGTCGGAAATTTGATTCTTCGACAATGGTCTCAAATGTTGAGTTTATTATATTACAATAATTTGTTGCGTGAACATTCAATTGATGATCCAACATATGAGTGTGCCTGTTATGCTGGCCTTGGCTGGAATGTATTTCTTGAAGGAAATTATGAGCTGGCGCTTGCTGATCATGCGAAAGCACTCGAGCGATACCCTTCTTGTACCGATAAAAGAAGTGAAGGACTGAAGGCCACTATTCTCAATCAGATCGGAAAAATCTATGAAGCATTAGGTTCATTTGAATTGGCACTTCAATCTTACCCAAAAGCAGTACTTGACATAGATTCCTCTCGTCTAGATCAGTATGATGCTTTTAGTGGATTTCCGATTATTCCAAGTAGGAAAATCGCGAAGTGGCATCGAGTTCAAAGTAATTTTGATGTTGCCATGGAAATTTACAACAAAATAGTGGAAACTAAAAATATAAATCATTTTAATGGTCGAATGTCCTTTTACCGTGAAATAGCACGGGCAAGCAATCATGTACTATATGAAAACGATGATTTTGCGCACATAATACAATGGACAATTTTCAACTATTTTAGTAGTGCACACTATCTTCCGGAGTATTATAATGAAATTGCTCAAGAATACTATTTTATTGGAAATACTATTCGCGAGTATAACAAAAGTTTCACTTTCGATACAAATAGTCTAGCATTGAAATGCTATCGTAAATGTGTTGATATTTTGTCCCATTATGCGCCAAAAGAGCATAGGAGCATTGCAGAATGCTACGATTCCATAGCAAAAAGCTATGTCACAATAGGCAGTAATGAGTTTCATTCAGCAGCGATTGAACATTATGAAAAAGCGCTCTTAAACATACCAAGCGACACGTCGTGTGCTTGGTTGATTAACCTTCTTAAGACATATTCTAAAAGCATAGCCGATCTCTATATTGTGGCTGAGCAGTTTAATTTGGCTATATGCCATTTATTAAAAGCTATAGAATATGAAAGAAGATATTTGCATATTACAATGAACATAAATATGCCCTATTATGCACATGCAGCTGTGACCACAAATAAAAATATATCCAAGTGTTACAACAAAGTTGTAGACATATATGAAATTCTTGCTTCTAGATATCGCACTAAATCGTTGACTGATTTGGAAACTACGAAAGATCGTCACGATTCTTTTTTTCTTACACTCATTTCTGAACCAACTGCTTCAATTTTAGAATCATTTTATAAAAGAATTGCCAATATTTATTGCCTGTACAAGCGGCTACGAGAGCAACAACAATTTTTAAGTGTTTGCACGATCACGAGCTTGCATTATATTATCATGACATACATGGCCATACATGTGACAAATGTCATACATATTATGAATCTGGAGTGCCGTCGTGGCGATGTGAAGAACACGATTCTGATAAATATTAACGATGTCTTGCCGATTAAATACGTTACTTCGACTGTAAACTACTTGAAAGTCAAAAAGATTTTCATTATCGTTAGGTTCGTGTTGGTTTTCCTTTTATTCCTTTTTATCCTCCTTTTTAAAAACAAAAAACAAACAAAAAGTAACAAAAGATGTGCTTTTCTTCCTATCTTCCTATTTCCTTCCGTCAATTTCTCCTATTTAATATCATAGAGAGACACAGAGGGCCTTCTTTTGTCAGTAGATGTCTCTATTGAATGAAAGCAGTCGTTAAATGTCTCTTGTGCAAGAGTATAGACTTTTCACGACAAAAAGTAACGAGAAAGAATTTGCATCAATCAATTTTTTCTTGTCTTAACAATAATGATTCATGCAATAAAACGCACGCTGTGTTATTGAGAATAAGAGATAAGGCGACTATCAAGTGTAAGGTGTAGACGTGTTTTTCGTGAGAGACTTTTTCAAAAAAAAGTTACTCACGACACGTTTCATTCTTATTATAGATTCATCAGGTAAGTTTAGCATCTAATTACTGCATATCGATCAAATGACAAATTTCATAAAAGTTCTATGAAAGCCAGAGACCATCAACGAACTTCCAATAGAATTTTGAAACTGGTTACTATAATCTAAGAAGAAAAGATTATAGACATCAGAGTATTTCTCGACGAAGTTTGTTTTTCAAGAGAGAAACTTTAGAAGGATATGCACTGCAACCATGATATCGATATTTCATCTCAGTAAAGATTCAATTCAGAATCAGACAAAAATACTGAGTTGAACGTAATGATTTCTGGAGTTTCTAAAGACTTTGATTTCGTGACTAGTTTTGGTCATATACTAGATTAAAGACTTATGAAAAAATAAAAATGAACTAAATCAGTCACTGTAGAACTAGATGCATTTCACTATGATAACATACGTGATCAGTACTAAAAATGACTCCTCCAGATCCAGTTTTTCATAGTGTATCTAACCATATCAGTTTTACGAAATACATGGAACGTAAAGTATTTTTTAAGTTGAAAAAACTTGTCTGATTCTCATACAGAAAAACCTACTATTACAAAATTAGATCTTTTGGGACACTAACACAGTCTTTTTTTCTCTCGAAAAACTTCAAGAAAAAACTAATCAAACACATATTATCACCCAGTTCGACGAGTTCTATCTAACCATGGATACAACGAGAAGAACAAACTTTGTTTGAATTTTGCATTATTGGTACCTTGGAGTCTTTCATATAATAGCTTTCCTCAAAATTTGTCAATACTCAGCTTCGTCATTATTTCTCTTCTATCACTAGCATTCATTAATCTCTCTAAACTTACCAGTTACTCGTCTGGGTAGTAACATCGTTTTTGTTTCCTTCTGTAAGTGAGATATGACTATTTTATTTAAACTTCTATTGATAAATCGTAGAGGAAAACAGAGACAGTTATCCTGACCCCTTTTGCATAATGTTTTCTTCTTATCATTGCGAAACTTTCCCTCGCTTGTTTCTTCTTTCTCAGCAGTCACAATTCCTCGATAGAGTTATGACTCAAAAAAACGTTGTTTACAGAGGCTTACATGTAGAGCCAATGTGAACAATATCAAGGATATTCCCATGAGGAATCAGATACATACGTCCCAAAGTAAGCATACCGCAAATTATCTTGATCATTCACATATAGCTTTAATACCATTCGCAAAGCAGTGATATTAATAGAAAACAATGTGGATGCTCTTTATTCACTGAGGGTATGCGTTCGATCATTATAGTAGATAAAAAACGTAATAACTGTCCAATTTACTCACTTTAACCGAAATTATTCTAGAAATTATTCATGTATAGTTAATTTTCAAACTAACATCAAAGTATATATTCATAAGATTTTCTTTCTTTGCACTGCAAGAATGTCACTTTTACGTAGCAAACAAAAGTTATTAAGGGTAGTTTTCTTGACAAAAAGTGCATGGCTGCTCCGCTTCTAAATACGGTGATGCATGCAAATAGAATTCTTTTTTTTCGATTAGTATAAGGGTTCAACTAAATAATATCACTTTTTATATTTTGATGATAGTTTTGAGTGTTTCATGACTGAGAATTAGTTTTGTTTAGAAAATGACTTGTAAAACGATTCGTTGATTCTCCATGAATCCGATCGTATCGGCATAAAAAATAAAATTCAATAAATTTGATTGAAACTAATATTTGAATTGAGCCGAAACCTAAAAATAGAACCATAAGGATTTGATATCCAAGAAAGTAATCAAGTTCGATTATGGCTTCAATGTTGGCAAACCTCTTTTGCATTCATCACAAGAGTTAAGTCTCCCATATTGAAGAGTAGATATTTCCCTCGATTCCGGTCTTATAAAAACTTTCGTATAGTGATCAATATTCAGATTTTGACAATTCATTTAAATTAACTTCGTTAATAATAGGAAAACGATAATTGAATGGCACAACAAATATCATCTACAAGCAATAATCGCTTTGTAACCAATCATTTCAAAGAAAGTTACACAGTGACCCGCAACTCAATATATCGCTACCACCACTGGCCTGTAGTGTCATTAGAAGAAGCTGTGCAAAGTCTTATTTCATTTGTACCTCACGTCGAGAGTTATGCTAATGAAGCTAAGGAACACTGCAGACAAAAGACTCCACTGTCACGAAACGAATCGGCTGCAATCTATCTGTACACAATGCCAAAACCTTTCTACGACGAACTCAACAAGGCACTTCGAGCTGAGAATCCACATGCACTGGAACCGTGGTTTCCATTCTTGAAATTATTCAGTACCGCTCTTGGAAAACTACCATCGTGCCCAGCCACAGTGTGGCGAGGCGTTGCAAGCAATAATAATATAAATTTCACGGAACATGATATGCACACTTGGTGGAGTGTGAATTCATGCACTTCCTATCTCAATGTTGCTGGAATGTTTGCAGGCGTCATAGGGATTCTGTTTTGCATTGATTCAATTTATGGAAAAGACATTACGAAGTACTCAGCAAACCAAAGCGAAGAAGAAGTCATTCTTATGCCTGGAACGATCTTGCGCGTCAAATGCATGCGATCCGAACCGACTGGTCTTTCCATCGTGCATTTGGAAGAATGGTAAGTCTTTATGAAACATTCTGTAGTGTTTGAAAAGTTGATGCGTTAGTTATGAAGCATTTTAAAGATCTAAGCCATAACTTGAGCGTAGATGAAGTCTCATTGATGTGAAATTGACACTATTTGGAATCGAGAACTTTTCCAATTTCTACGGTTTCAGCGAATGAAATATACTAATTACATAGTATATTCTATTTCGAAGTGATGCAAGAGTTATAGTGTACTCGAACATAAATTGCTCTCAAAATTAAGTTACATTGGTAGAGTTAGAACTACTCTGCTCGCCAGGTCACAGTTAATTTTAAAGTACCAGCCTGGCCTGATTCGTTTATTTTATATTGCACCAGGTTAAGATAGTAGATCGGTTCAAATGTATTGATCCAGTGTGAGTGTGGGCGTGAGTGCGGCCACACCCACACCCTTATTGTTATTAAAATATAAATAAATAACTGAAACCAGAATGATATTTTAATGTGACGTTGTGAGAATTATTGGATTTGAAACGTTAGACACACCCATCCGCCTAATGACAGCTCTGTTTGTAGTCACGATGCAAGCACATTGGTTTTACAATAGCTTTTAGTAGATCTGTAGGAAAGTGACACTCTCAAAACTACGGGTGATACTTAAAAGGCTTCGATTATATAAAAGATGATACACAAGAAGCATGTTGCATCTCTGATCGATAATAGAGTTTTAGAAGGAATCATATAAATGAAATAGTATACTAACTGTGGCATTATTAGGGGCTAAACTATTTTCACAATATTTGCTTGTGTAAAAAGAAACAACTATACAAGTTTAATACCTATCTTCATACAAGAAGTTCGTAATTGCGCAATCAATTTTCCCTTCAAATGAAACAATAATTTTGTTAGTAAAATTTTAGGCATCTGATTATCAAAACCATAGATTGGTAACTTTTCTACGAGTTTTTAATGTTATACTCTCAAAATACAACTAAAATACATTCTAAAATTGAGTAAAGGATAGCACAAAAATTAGACAAAGAATATTATCATGCCGCATGTTCTAGTTCATCATCTAACGAAAATAGCATTTTTCTACGATTTCACATAAACATGCGACTTTATGATTGGATTTGAAATATCTGCGATTCAGTACATTTCTAATCGAGTGTCTAATAGGTTGTCACGCTCTTAATCGAAATTTGATTTGTTAGATGACAATGATGAGATCATTTTTCTTCAAATCGTTGTCTTTTCTATTATTGAAAACTACTACGAACTAAAAACATGAATGAGTATAGTTAATACTATAAGATTCTGATATTTCAGTGCTAGAATCCCGCAAGGAAAACATGTCATGTTGTCTTACACTTCGATCAATCAAGATATTGTGTCGAAAATCACGGATATTCTCAAAGGTGAAAATATTCCAGTGTGGTTTGATAGTAACGGTGATATAAAAACGGATATATATGAAAGGTATTTCTATCAAACAGTACTACTAAATCGATTTAAACTGTATATTGATTGTGTTTCCTACGTAGTCTGGCTAATGGAGTTGAAAATGCTGTAGCTGTCTGCTGTTTTCTGACATTGGACTATGAACAATCCTTGAGCTGCCAAAGTGAATTACAATATGCACAAAAGCGACAGAAACCAATCATTCCATGTATGCTCACTACTGCAACTGCTTGGAAGCCTTCTGATTGGTTAGAACAAATAACCCGGGGACTCGTGTTCGTCGATTTTCACAATGTATCTGAATCTAATATCGATTACAAGGTGATAGACTTAATTAATGGAATAGAGGAGCAAATCACAGCAACATCACATCGACGAATACAACCAATCGAAGAGCCAAGTTATCTGTTTGAATTGATTAAGTGGCATTACAAACAAAACAGTCGTATAGAACGCTTAATAAATCCAGCTGAGTCTTTTCTGATTGAAGAAAGTTACATTAATTTGGCTATAGTAGATTCGAAAGAACAACAGGGAAAAGAAAAGAAGCTTCGTGATGCTAACCAACAAGAGACAATAATGGGGACCTTTGAAGATATTTACGGTGTCAAAACGCCAATAAATGTCAAAGATATTTTCAACACATGCAAGGAATCTGAAAGGAAAGTACTGGTGTTTGGTCGAGCTGGAATCGGTAAGACCACCTTCTGTCGCTATGTTTCTCATCAATGGGCAAAGGTTGCTCTTTGGCCAGAATATAATTTGGTTGTTTTAATTAGCTTACGCTCTTTAACCGAGAATCGTTATTCTCCGTTGCCATCAGGCAAAAGTTACTCTTTAGTCGATATTGTGGCGAAGGAATGTTTTAGTCATGATCTTTCTGAAAAAGATAAAACTCTTCTCATAGAGCAATTAAATAAAAGAACAGTATTATGACTTCTGGATGGGTACGATGAAATCGTGCAAAATGTACCATCACACCTACAACGTGTATTCGAACAGTTACTCAACACTCCACATCACATTGTGACATCTCGTCCATACTTCAATACTTTGTCTCGCACTGTACGAGTTGAGATTGTTGGATTCACCGATGAAAATATTAGCAAATATGTAAAGGTATTCTTCAATCAGCTGCGCGATAAATTTCCCAATGCATTATTTGAAGGCCAAAAAATGTTAAAGTTCTTAAGGCTCAATCCCAGAATTTGGGGTATTGCGCATAGTCCAGTGAATTTGGAACTGATTTGCAGTATTTGGAGTGAAACGGATTGGTCAGAAACAACAAACCTGACCATGACCACACTGTACGAAAACATGACAGTCTGGCTTTGTCGACGATATTTAGCTAGGAAAAGTACTTCGATCCAAATCAGTAGAATGGAAGTGTACGAAAAGTGTCGTCCGGAACTAACTTTCTTAGAAACGCTAGCATTTGAAGGAATGACCAGCAACACCATAATTTTACGAAAAGAATTGCTCCAGAAAGTGATGCACGATATTGGCTGCTTGTCGGATATCTATTCCGATGCACTGCATATTGGCATTTTGAAATCGTTCGATAATGGACCAACTGGGAATCAAATTCAATTAGAAAAAAATCACTATTTCGTTCATCTCAGTTTCCAAGAATTCTTTGCAGCACAACATTTGGTGAGACTTCTCAACAGCACTACACGTGACATTGCAATTCAGTTTATTGAAACTCATAAGTATGAGAAACGTCTACAGCTAGTATTTATCATTGCATCTGGTCTTCTCATTCAATCCGAAAACACAAAATCAATTCATACATTTTGGGACGCCATTTTCGGTGACCCACATGATCTCGTGGGTATTCGACACATGCAGCTTGTGACAGTGTGCCTTGACGAAACTCAATGTGACTGCGCGGTGCCACATCGCAGCCAGTCCATATCATTACTACTCAATTGGATAAGGTTCGCCTTCAGCCAAAACAACTTCAAACTGCAGGAAACAATTGCAATGACAATAAATTCATGCAGCAAAATACAGAATTTACCAGAAGTACAGATTGAGTTCGCGTCTCTCTTGAAAACCGAACCGGAATACCACAAATCACATATAGCAACCTTCATTGGCAACCTGAATATCACCGACCCACACAACAAATTAATTGAAACATTGTTACTTCAACTTCAACACAATGATGAAAAGATTAGAGCAACGGTATGCTATCCTCTTGGGAAGATCGGTGAACAAGCAGGAAAGAGCCAGGTGATTGATCGGTTGCTGGTGGCACTAGGTGATCCGGATGACCAGGTTCGCTTGAGTGCATGTAGTGCTCTTGGAGCGATGGGCGAAAAAGCAGCAACGAGCCAGGTGATTGATCGGCTGGTGGTGATACTTGGCTATCAGAACAAGAAGGTTCGATGGGGTGCATCTAGTGTTCTTCGAGCGATGGGCGAAAAAGCAGCAACGAGCGAGGTGATTGATTGGTTGTTGGTGGCATTAGATGATCAGAATGTGTGGGTTAGTGCGAATGCATGCCGTGCTCTTCAGACGATGGGCAAAACAGCTGCAACGAGTCTGGTGATTGATCGTTTGGTGGTGGCTCTTGGTGATCTTGTTCAAGGTATTCGAAGTACCGATCTGAAGGGCGCTAATACGCTTTTAGAACTGTTTTCGTATCTCCTGCAGTGGGGTGCTGATGGCGACGCGAGGTTGCAGAAATCGAATATTTATGATGGGATTGATGGAATGTCCTTGAAACTTTTTCAGTTACTGATTTATACGCATGATTGTCGTTTGCTTCCCATATTCGTGGAGTGTTGCCTAATGGAGGAAATAGCGGTCATGGTGTTTGGTGACAGGGTGATTATGCATTTCGAGTGGGTGGCAGTGGAGACACGAATCAGAAACTCGGAGGTGCTATGGAAGCTTTGCAATGCTTTTTATGATTTCGGTTTAAAAGTGCTTGATTGCCGCCCACGGAATAGTTGAGTACCATGGTGAAAACGAGAATTGGCGTGTTCTTGACGAAGCTCAATTTGAATAATGTAGGTTATTTACTTATTCGGATATTTGCGTTTTGATTACCCAGGATTTTTTGCCTGGATAAGGATATTGGTGTGAGTCGTGTGTGAATGTGAGGTATGGTTTTTCGATGATATTTGGGTGTGAAGTGCAAACACTATGTATTGTATTTCTTAATTACTGGAATGATCAAGTGGCATGTGTTAATGCCCAATGAACTGAAGACCAGTTCAAAATACAAACGAATTTATATTCTATTGTGTGTGTGCGCGCATTTATTAAAGTGAATTCAAGCTCCATGCAATGCCTTCCAACTTCTGTTCAGACAGTCATCAGTAGGTAGGTTTTAAAAATATGAAATAGGAGAATAGTCGAAATCACTATTCGCGTTCTTTTGGATATTGGGAAGTGTATTGGATAACAAATGGTGAAGATTAATCTTATTTTAATTTAATAGGGAGGTCTACATACGTAGAATGGTAATTAGAAATCTCAGTTCTTTGCTATAAGTAAGAGTTCTATGTATCTTCCGAATAGAATAAATTTCAGTCGATTGTAGTGTATCTTATTCGTTGGATCTGGCAACTGATGATACTTTCAACGCGTGTACTTATCTAAGAACCAGTTAACGATGCTATTCATCAAATGTCTGTAAGCTTCTCTTTTATCTCGATTCATATGTAAAATAGAATAGTGCTAGCATTTTCCATTATTTGAAGAAGTTATACAGATTTGTTAAAATTCAACTGATTCCTTTATGATAATTCGTTAATCTGATAGACTATTCTGGATAAGTATGTTATGTTTATTCCTTTTTTTTATTAAGTGGCCTTTGAAAACTTACAACAATGAAATGAAAAATACAACATATGGTACAGGTTTTCCATTGCTATTTTTAAGCTTTCAACTGAATCAGGACTATTCTATTTTGTAGGCATTGATCGCTAATCGAACTTTCACAGTTCACGACAGGGAACTTTCATATGCATAATAATTGGTTCACCATTTGTAAAGTTGTAGTGTTATTTCTTTTTGGAATTCGATGTATCAAATAAATAGCGTGGATACATTATGCTCTCATTCCATTCTTTCATTTTTGAATAGTGTCGGCAATATGAGTGCACCGTTTTGCGTAATATTCAATTGCTTTTCTCGTCGAGTCGGGTCGGTTGATGCCATAATCTTCTATGTCAACTGTAATAACAGTTCGTATTTATGTCCGTTAGTACGTTTATTGTGTTATTATAATAAAAGAATTGATGTCACTGCTATGGAATGAATATCCAGCAAGTTTCATTCCATAGCAGTGACATATCGATAAGAATACGTTCTGAATTGAAGCAATTTATATCAGAACATATTCTTGCGGCATGTAACAAAACATCATACGACATAGTACAATAAATATTACGAGGATGATTTGATGTCAGTGATTGGACAAGTACTAGTACGACAAGTACAAGTACAAATACTTGTTACTTAGCTAATTTACTTTGGGCTTGTACCTAAGTACTATGTACGGTAGTACATTGTACTCAGTACTTCGCTATAGTTTCATGTTTTGCTTCTATTATTATTTTCTAAGTTAATATTTACTATTTTCATGATTTATTGACATATGTAGGACTGAAAAACAATAGAAGGAAATATTGATATTACAATATCTTATATTGATCGACATAAAATCGATATAGTTTCAATTATTCTAAGTAATACTGAATAGAGATATACGAGTGAGAGGGAAAAAATAAACTGTATAGAAAAAAAGAAAGTTTATTGGTGTAATATAAACAATGGGTACTTCGATCTCTAGGGCATCGTCATAACACTGGCTATTTGTTATTCATGAAACAGTCTAATATCTGAAAATAAATTCTATTCGAATCTTCATCAATACTCGATGGGTCCTGAACAATTGAAACCATATTTAGATTTTTTCTCAATTGACAAAATAGAGTCAATGACTATTGTAAATTGTGCAGTCAAAATTATTCGATTCGATCTACTTTTCAGAAGCTATTCCATGCAATTTGATTTGATAAAATCATCGACTAATCTTAATTCGACTTCATTTTATCTACTCTACTCTTGAAAAATCATAATTCGGTTGCTTGGAAAAGAAAACATCATTGAATTTAATGTCAGAAAATTATCAAAAGGATATTATCGAATTCGATTCGATGAACTTTTCAAAAGGAATCTCATTTCATTCTATTCAAATCTACTATGTAAATATTTTCGTTTGGGTTTTTTTTCAAACAAATTCTTAAAAATCTGTACTTGATCCGATTTCGATTTATTTTGAAAAGAAATTGCATTCCATTTTATCCGATGGAATCGTCGAATAATCTTCAGTCGATTTCATTCTACCTATTGTCAAAAGATGTTAAATATTGTTTTTTTAAATTCATAAAAGTTTCTATCTAGATCGATTGGATCAATTTGATCTGACTGAGCCGAACAAATTTTATAATTTATTATATTAGTCCATCTCGATCTATGCAATGTAGTAGCGAAATCTCTTGATTTATAAGTAGGAAAACTTACCAGTTGTGCCGATATTGATGTCACGCTTCGATGATTCTCCTTCATTCTCTTTCTGTTCTCTTTGCATTGTTCTAATATCTCTCTCCCCTGTCTCTCTTCTATCTCTCTCCTATATATACGTGTGTTACGTATGAAGTTGTGACACTCTGGAGATGTCAGATGACACAATACACCATCATGCCGACGGGTATAGGCGACACTCTCTAGTTTTGTCGTTACACTCTGGATAACTTGAAGTAGCCTAATAAACATCTTTGCCGAGAGTGGCACAAGCTACTCTTATCTACTTGATCATTACACCAGTACATCTGGAAACATTTCACCAGTTTTATCTACATATAGTTCAAGAGCATGTTTATGCTAAAACAAAAAAGTGACTGTGAAGAAAAATGGAAACAGATAACTTATCGAAAAGGTGCGTTTATGCGGTTTTGAATATTTAAGTCTAAAGTCGTTCAAATCTAAATTTATTCGTACTCATTTAAGCACGTCAATTTTTTACTGGAATTCTTTTTTTTTATTTCAAAGGTATTAAATAAATAAAAAACGATTAACATCTCGTAAATTATCTTCAATTCAACGAAATAATAGCAAAAATTTGTTTTGTTTTAAATGACTTACGATATTGATATTAGAAGTAAGACGATCTATTTTCACGCATAACTTTTGCATTAGTTGATCGAGTTTAGATGAATTTGAGATTAATTTTTCATTTAATTGGTTTACTCCATTATCGATATCTTGAAGAACATTTGATTTCGTTTTTGTTATTCATGGTAATATTTTCATCATCTGAATTAATAGAAGTAAGATAATCGTAGTCATATTATTTCAACTCACTTGAAGCTGTTGAAACACGTTTTGTTAAAGGTTCACCGATGGTGCTCTTTCTCTTCTTTGATGATGATTCAAATAATGTTTTTTTCGTTCGTTTACGACAATCAAAAAATGAATTTTCTTTATTATCACTATCTGACACTTGTTTAATAAAATAAAATAATGTAAGTTATTATATAAAACAAAGAAAACAAAATTTTTACAATAGGGAAAATATCTCATCGAATCTATAGCGATTAAACTAAATTAATATTATATACAAATGGCACAAAACATCTTCATTTATAAGTTGTTTGTAGTGATAAATACTATACAACTACAATCGTTTTGATGAAGAAATGAAAATGATTCATTTCGAATATATAAGATGCATTACTTCTCAAAGACTGCACTTGTCGTACTGATAGAGCGAACAAAAATTGTATATACCAGATTATCACAATTAAAATCTTCATTGAAAAATAAAGAATTAAGCATAACCTTGAACATCTATTTTTTCTGGTGTTTGTGCACATGTTGAAATTAGTGGTGACGATGAAGTTGACGATGACAAACGTGTTCGATCAATTTTTGAAGATCTTATATTTGTCATATATGAATTAATGATATTGATTGCATCTTGAATTGAATCATCTGAAAGAATGAAAAACTATGGCATGCATCAGTTTGAAACATGAAGCGAGAATATTACCATCATTTTGGTCATCGACTTGATCTTGTGATAAACGAATTAATCGAGCATATTCACTATTACAATCTTCAAGGGAATCTGAAAGACAATAAGCGACAATAAAATAAATAAATAAATAAATAAATATGAAAGTAGACCATGAAAGACTATTTTGGCTTGTAAAAGTTTATTATGAATAAGAATAAATGTAACATCATCATTTATATTTTTAAGACTTGATCGGGCAACTATTTGGTACGAATTAGTTTCTTCACATAAAAGTAAGTAATGAGTTAAAGATGGTGTATGCTGTGTTGGAGTAAAAACTCGACGTGGAAACGTTTGTCGATGTGATGTCATTACTATACGAAGATGTTGAATGCGCAAATGACGAAAAATACTAAAACTTAGAGTATATATAGCAGAGGCGTGCACAGGACTTAATTTTTTCTCCTGCCCTTGTCTGTCCTGTTGGATACCTTGGTCCTGGCGGGCTGCAGGACCGGACAGGACAACAGGACCGCCCTGCCCTGTGCAGGTTTCTGATTTACACATCGTTTAACGATACGATCATCTCCTGTTTTGATGCTTGATTATTCCTACATTGACATAATGGTGTAAGCTCCTTTTGTTCTACATCTTGTACAAAAAAAAACAACTAGCTGAGTGTGCCAAATTATATTCATGTGCATTTTATCTCTGTTTTTCTGGGCTTTGTATAAACTGTGTCGTTTGACTATCTTTCGTATGTTCATATTTATTCGATAAATTATGCAAAAATTTTGTTTGTATCACCGTGTGATCGTTATCTACGTTTTAATGGAGTTTTGAAACAAAATATCTCGTTGCATTTAGTTCATATTAGTAAATATATCTACACTTTCTTTATACAAGACAAATTTGACAAAAAGTACATTTATTGCAGTAAATACAATCAGTATGAAAAATATTTTTCTTTTTAATTTACATGAGATCAACTAAAATGGAGTAAAGAAACAAATGAAAATGGTAAGATATTCTATATACACCAGAATAAATTTGCATTTACTATTTATTTTTTTTTATGTACAACCCACTGACCGATCTTCGGTAACACAATATTAATTTCTTCAGCACAGTCATTGGATACTTAGTACAATACTTAGTATTTTTCGTACTCAGTACAATAAAATCTTAAGTAGCAGTACGCTTTTTGAAGTAAAAGTAGATGTACTGTTTACTTAAAAATTGTACTTTGTACTGGTCCAATGCCTGCTTCAGCAAATAGTAGCTACTGCTTATACTCTCATTTTTGGAGCATTCCGTTAATTTACATGTACAACAACAGCAACAGATATTCTATACATTTTGTTTCTGCTTGGTATATTGCTATCGAAAACACTGATTCTCATCTGTACTTGTTATGTCAAAATCAATAATCATTTCGATTTTGGTTAACAATCAGATACGATATTTAATTCTGTAAATTATTTCTAATAATATCTTAAATCTTAAAAACAACGTAACAAAACGATGATGCATGCTAGTGTTTCGAAGTTTCATCAAATCTGTGCTCCATCCATTAGCAATAAAAAGCTGTAACAATCAACTTGAGATACTATTTAAACTATTGTTAGTAAAGAAAAAATGTGTCAGATTAAAAAGCATCACCATATATATTTCTTGGCTTTTACATGTATCAGTCTTTCTAACGAATTTAACCTATTTTCATGAAACTGAATAAAGTTTGATTCTTGTTGTCTTAGCTAAAATATAAGAACGATATCTTGAGAACGTGACTTATCTAGATATATTGTTTTTAGAGGTATTCTGAATAATTACTATATACATTTTAAAAGTTAGGAAAAATTCATAAAAAGGAGTGCCTGTTGTATCCACTTATTTTCTAGTCTTTTTCCGATTTCATTACACATCATAAATAACAATTCTGCGAACTTCATCGTTAAAGACGAATACCACAATGAAAATACAATTTGACACTCCTTAGACATTTTGTCACGTTTTTGGCGATTTATTTTTGGGTTGTCCAATCTATGCGATCGGCCTGCTTAATTTAGATCTGCCAAGCGTTATTGCCAAAACTAAAAAAAAATCCTCGGATCGCGTGGAATAAATGTGACATATATCTCGCCACTCTTTTATTGAGAAATTCATCATGATGATATCATCTGTTCTGTTGTATCGAACAAATATGAAAATTTAGAAAACTGTATTAATTATACTCACCTTCTAGGTAGCTGGATTTTGCCATTAGTATCATTCTTCCTACAGATCTACCTCATTCGAGAACTTTTCTCGCTGAGTTCAGATTGCCCTCATGTTATCACTTATGGTTTAAGGATTGCTTCTATATTTATCTTTGTTGGTATAACAATTATCATTTATCACAGTAGCTGTTATCATGTTTATTTAACTTTAATTTTGTGGGTGACCACTATACCACTGCTTCTTCTCAGTTTCCATAACCTAGTGACTCATATTGAGCGCTGGTCTTCTCTCTCTCTCTCATCTCAATAAAATTGCGTCCATTCGTAGATCGAAAAAGAATAATGATAAGAGTAATACTTGACAAAACTTACCATGAATTTAAAAGACGAATTTTGTTTTTCTATTCGACAACGGCGCTATTCATTCTTTATCTCTCCGTTTTCATTTTCTGCAATATGCATTTTTTGTTCTTTATTATAGAATCTTTAAATAGTCAACTTTCTTTCTGTTTCCATACGAATGAATAATTTTGTTGTCATGCATCAACTCAGTTTTTTTTTGAATAAGCGCCTTTCTGTCATAAATTGTTTTCAGCTGAGATTTTTCACAATACTTACAACAGCAATAAAAATCGGTGTGAAAATTAGTCGATGGATTTTTACAAATTTATACATGGATTATATTCCAAAGCTATCGGGAATAAGTATAGAACAATTTCAAAATTACACTACGATCTAATATATTAATCAAGTAACAAAAACTAAACCCAGACCAAAAAATCAGACTTCAGATGAAATCGTTCAAAAACACATTAGTCTCAAAAATCTTACACGAAGTTATATTACAAGATCTTTGAGAGATCTTACAAGAATATTATAACATGATTTATAACTCATTGCCGTTGTATCCATACCTTAGAATCGATAATTGCTTGACTTCTGTTTAGTAATATATTGAACATTTTCCGATGGAAACCAAAGATAAAGAAAAACACTATCGTATTACCTTCGTCATAACTGTTAGTGTAAGAGTTTCGGTGCATCGAGCTACTCGTGTTAATATTTCTCTTGGATTAAAGCGATTATATGGACTGTACTATACCGACTCAATTGACCTTATATCAATATAAAATTTAAATACTCATCTTTTACATTATTAGAAAATCTTACGATGTGTCAGAATACAAAAATTATTTATGAGAATATTCTCCTTAGGAATTAACTTATGCACAAGCATCAAGTTATCATATATGTCGTTGCGATGGTATGACTCGAGCAATTGATCAGAAAGTTTAATTTCTAAAATAAATATCGATAAAAACATATTTTATGACTCTCCTAATTAAAACTTATAGAATGTAAGGAACGAGAAAAAATCCTAGGCTAGAGGATCAAAAGTCAGTGTTTAGATAAGAAAATAACGAGATTTTGTTTTTACAGAAACAATGCAAGAGTTCTGTATGTTTAGACATCCATCTTAATTGATTTGAAGATGATCGTAATCTTCTATTTAAAACTGTAAATATCTGATCAGTTTGATTAAATAGCAACTAGTGTATCCTCGATACACTATTATGTATTTTTCATTTGAATACTCGTCTGTTATTAGTTGATTGTTTCATTTATTTCTTCGATAAGTTTCATTCATACATGAATAGTCAAAGTTGATTCGTACATACAAAAACAAATAAGTAAAAACATTCTTGTCTCTACTACACGAAATATATTTTTAATTGAACTCGTCCAGCAGAATCAACATACAAACTATACTGAATCGAAGCCTATGAAAATAAAAATATTACACAAAAAAAAAGAATATAATCAATCATTACATTGAAATTTTTCTACAACCTTGATCATTTAAATAAACTCAATACGGTTTCTCAAAAGACATCATTCATATGGATTTGTTCTTGAAATAGTATGAACGAAAAAGTACAATATGAATAATGAAATAAAAACACAATTACAAAGAAAATCTGATTCCATCGATTTTTCACTTGTAAGTTCGTACAAAATTATTAAACAACATGATCGATATTAGAAATATTATCGTATATTAGTTATTTTCATACATAGTTTCTTTCGTTGTAAGCTTATCGATGTATTTTTATGCATTGGTCTTAATATGAATTAAGGAAAATGTCCATAAAGGAGCATCATGGATATGGAATAAAAATAGTTTCTAGATCTCGCTACAAAGGCAACCCGCATACACCCACACCCTCAAGATATAGTGTTTCTTTCGTTCAATTCCTTTTCATGGCTTTTGCACCTTCTCCAATGAAGAGAAAAAAATGTCACTAACCGAGAAAACATACCTTTGAATTATCAGATAGTTCTTCTTAGAAACATTCCCCGAGAACTATTTTAAGTAGTTAAATAAACTTTCCAGGAAAAGAATCCGTAGTTTTTATTCGATCATAAAAATGATTCATGTACTAGCAATCACAATTCATTATCTTCAATCTTCTGATAGAGAATCAACAAAAACCATCTAATCGACATGTACCGGAAAGAAGAGATTTTCCATTTGCTTTTGCTAAATTTTTAACACATTGAAGATCGGTCATGTATCTTCAAGTTTAATTTGTTAATTATGCTAGTTAAGTTTACATTTTGTTTTATTACTGTTATTATCTTCAGATAGTTTTAGTATTTAATGATATGTAAACTTTCTCAGAAGAAAAACTGACTAACAGTCGATTTCACTGGTTAGTTTATTGGTTAATAGGATGGAAAATATGTTTTTCTTTTTAAATAGTGAGTTGTATCATCGGCTCTTTGAAATTAAGATAGTATAAGCAGTGTCTCTCGTGGTTTTATTTTTTCTGTTAAAAATCATGACAAAATTTATTTATGATCTACGATAAAACTATTCGATGGATCAAATAACTTTTGTGTTGATTATTTGCTCCAGTCGTAATCACTGGAGAACATCTCCTAGTTAGTTTATCAGATTTTTTCTTCCGCAAAGACATAAACTCTAGCCCACATTTTTTTGACAGCAAGTCGACATTTCCGATTGAAGATGCGGAATTTCTATTATATATATATGTATATATATATATATATTGAGCCCTTTATAGAAGAAAACAACAACTTTCATTGGTATTGTGAATTTAACATTATTTTCTTTGTTTCTCACTTAATTAAAAGTAATTTTCAGACTTAATACTACTAAAAATAAGTTGCATAGGAACACGCACATAAATTTAATTTGTGTTCCTCTAACTAATTGAAAGCATTGGCAAATGAGCTTAAATTACTACACGCACAGTTAACTATCAAGCGAATATGTGCTGAAAATATTAGCTTAATTCATACTTCCGTTCTACAGCAAAAACATATATTATGTTAATATATGCTCAATGGTGTATCAAATAAATTCAAACCTTCAATAGGAAATATTACCTTACATTTTAACTTTCGTACTAAACAGAAAATAATGCGCTTACAAATTTTAAATTGAGAAAACTCAAATGATTCTATATGAATTTTAAAAGGCTGATTAATGTTTGAGCGTCATCGTGATCCATTGAGTCAACTACTTCACCTGATCTGTCATTGCAAGTATTTTTTATGTTGAAATGTCAATCATTCTGATTTTCTTTTGCACTTATTCAATTTAATTGTTTCTCACAACAAGAAAAGTTTGAAACAATTTAATCTTTCTGTGTTTGACGAATCGATTCATTTATCAATAAAAAGTAAAATACTAACTAGAAACTCTGTCGAGTTTTTTATTTGATAATACGATGTTGTTTCGATTATCAGTTATAGCCGATAAGTAAGTTACTACATGTCAAAGCTTTTCACAATGAAATTCGACATTATATTGAATACATAGTAGAAAACTTTCGATGGTAATATTCTGTTTTCTTTCAATACACATATAATATTTTTGAATGTGAGAATAGAGAATATTGTCATATTACACAAACGTACTTATCTTGCTTCTCATGCTGTCGTCAACTTGATTTGCATTATGATATTCATTGATACTTTTCCTAACAACATTAACACATTATTCTCTAAATGTTCGCTTTTAAAAATATTGCCATAAATCACTAGCTATATTCATATTGCATAATAAATTCTTAAGTCAAAATTTTATTTCCGCAGCTAACTACATTAATTTTAATATTATTTTATCCTATAATTGATGTTTGTACGTGTATATGTATATATATATACATATAAATATCTGTCATAGATGTTGTTGTCCTTCGAGAAGAAAAAGGAAAATCTTTTTCTAGTTGGAGTAGATGATGATGATGATGTATTTTGCTTTCTTTGTTTCAGATTGGTTATGACAAACATCGTCGCCGATTTTTCTTCTTTTCATTGCTATGCTTTCAATCGATCACTTGCTTTACCCCTCGCCTGACGGTTTCTTATCTTAACGATGCCGCCATGTATATATGTGTTTGACACTAGTGCCAGAGCAATGTCGGATGTCGCTTGCGTATTCCCTTTCTCTCTCTCTCTCTCTCTCTTTTTATGCATCTATATATCTATCTATCTATCTATCTATCTATTTCTCTATATATATATATATTTGTGTGTTTCTAAGAGTCATCATCTACCGTTGACGACAAGTAAACGCTAAGGATGGAGATCACATATCTTTCTTCTTTTACAGCTTTTCAGTCGTCCGCCGTGCATACATTGCGATTGCCTGCCAATGTGCGCATTGAATGCAAATTAGGTTAGTAGGTTGCTGAACATTGTGAATGAGTATTTGACGTTGTCGACATCTTCTCACACACGCATTTAATTTCTATACTTTCTTGTGCTCTGTCTTTCTTCATGAACATTTTTATGTGCATGTCGCTTTTGACATCATCCGCTGTCAACAAAGAAGGTGAACAAGTAAGAAAGCGAACAGAATTATTTTTATATTGACATCGTTCTTCAATAGTTTGAGTGTTAGTTGTTATTCAGTTTTATGTATCACAATCATTATGCATGTCTTGTAATTTTGTATATACATACATATTATGCTCTATGTGTAGTCGTGCAAAGTCCAAAACGCACTATAGCCAAGTGATAGTTTTACTAGTGGTAGGGTGGAGTAGAAGAGTGATAGAAAGAATATGAAATAGAGCAATGAATTGTATGTACCATGCCATCGTTCTCGTCTATAAAATGGTCGCATTCTATCTCTACTAACACAAAAACAAGCGCGGAAGGTTATTGTTTTCACATACTGTCTTTAACGACGACTATATACCCAATTCAAGAAAAGAAAACGGGTGTATGTATTTTTTTGTATCTATGCTGTATCTTTATCATAATATCTGAAAAAAGAAGAAGAAAATAAGAATGATAGATGGCCATTATTGAATTTGTAAACGAATACGAGTGTTATCATTAAATCGTCTTGAAGAAGCAAGCGGTCAATCAATAAAAAGTTACAGTGATCACGAACAAAAAAGGAGAGGGGATGACTGTTATTTCTAAACGAGAAGAGAAAAGAAAACTAAAGAAAGAAGAAATGCGACGATTTTAGATTCACGAATGATGCAGCTTGGCAAATCATCATCATCATCAACGACAACAGCATATCTTTCGCTCGCTCTCTCTCTCTCTTCACTACAATGACGTGTGCGATCGCTCTCTTTTCTCTTTTTCTTGGTCTGTCTGATTATTGTTGTGTTATGTTACTACACGAAAGATGTGGTATGTTTCTCCATAAAAGATATAAATCTGCTTATAAGAGAAACAGAGTAGACGATGATGATGATGATGTGTGTGTGTGTGTGTGCGAATGCGAATGCGAATGCGCGTCGATGAGAAGGAGCAGAAAAGAGGTACAATGACGCAGCAGAGCAGCAGCAGCAGCAACGAATGATTTTGTTTAAATACGAAAACCTAAAAATGAGAGCAATAACGAGGCGTAAAAAAAGAAGGAGAGTGAGAGAGACAGCGAGAAGGAACAGTTATGTGTTCGCTTTTTTTTGAGTGTGTTTGTGCTGTCATTCTTTCTCGTCTTCTTATTTTTTCAATGTTACAGTACGACCACACACCGGAGGGGCAAAAAAGGTTTGTAGACGGAAAATTACTACTATTGCTTACAATTCATATGTCACTGATGATGTTGCTGGTTATCGGACTGACTGTTAAATATTGAGAATAGTCATATGTAAAAGAAAAGAGAATTTGACTGAGTACTATATTGATGCCCGACAAACCACGTGTACTTCAATAAGTATACGTTTATGCTTTATTAAAAAAAAAGAAGAGAAGGAACAAGGCAATGAAATACTACAAGTAATCGAGACACACATATACAATGATGTGCTGCTTACTTGTCGATTTGTCTGCTTTATTCGTGCACATACACACATACACAAGGGTGCAACACACACACACACGTCAGCATTGAGTGCAAATAGATGAAAAAAAAATATAGAAACAACTCATTTTCTCTCTCTCTCTCTCTCTCTCTCTCACACACACACTCATTCCGTTTTTTGTTCGATAGTTTGCCTGCCTTCTCACAATCATTCATTCATCCGTCTTCTTCTTGCTCTTACGATTAGAAGGCACTACGTCTATAACTACAATGACTAGCATCACACACATACACCACTTTCTGTGATCATTATCATCAACAATAACATGAGCAGTGAACGAGAGGAGCGTGCAAGCAAGTTTTTTGTTTCATAGTCAAGGAAAAAGAAGAGAATCGCCTTTCTTGACGTTGTTATTGTCGTCGTTGCTATTGCTATTGAGCATTTTAGTTGTTCTTGTCTCTGTTGTGTGTATGGCAGCAGATACTGTTTCCTGTTAATCGCGACGGTCGTAGTCGATTTTACTCCTCTTCTTTTCACCCACACACTCACATGCATTCGTTTTCTTTTTCTTTTAATTTTATTAGTAAGAAAAAAGAAAAACAAGCAACATTTTCGCTCTTTATACATACACATATTTATTTTTATTTCCATTTTCTTTCTTCGTCTTCTTTTCATGTTATAACTCATCCTTTCTTCTTATTTGTGGGGTACCTTTCTTTCCTTTTACTTTGTCTTTTTCTCTTCCTAACTAAACGTTTTTTCTTTTTTTATTCAGTGTTTTTTTTTCTCCTCATATATAAATATATATTATACAAAGTATATCTTGCACACGAGTTGACTCGCCAATCTCCGCCCCATTGAATGTCATTACATCTTATTTTTACATGTAAGGAAAAAACTCTGCTTAGTGATGCTAGAAGAGAAAATCAACACACCCAGGCAGCAAAATCAAATTAAGACGCTCACAAATGGTGTCAGTCTATGTATGCGTATAGAAGAGAAAAGTGTCAATAATGGATGCTGAACGTCGTCGACGCTCGTCGGCGGCAAGCGGGCACAATCTTGTGTATGTGTGTATTCGTTTTTCTCTCTACTCTTCTCATGCCACCACCACATCACTGACCGATGAGAGAGAGAGAGAGAGAGAGAGGGAGGGAGAGAGAGGGAGAATAATGTGCATGCCTCTTATTTCTAGATGTGATGTTCACACAATGATGCTGTGTGCAACAACAGAAGAAGAAGAAAGATTCATCTTTCATTCCCGGTGGTCGTGTGTATATTGTATGTGCACTTCATGTTCATTTTCTGATCAGCAATAACAACGACCATGAGCAATAGCAAAGAAACGATGACAAAAAAGCAACAAGATGACCTTGCTTCAACTTTTAATAGTATGGTTTCTTTCTTTCTTTTTTATATAAGAAGCATTGTTGTTTTTCTTCATATGCATAATAATATTTTATAGATCTCCCTTGGGGTTCTCCATTGGGTTTCTCATCGATGTCGTCATTTGGCGCATTCCCACCATTTGGTTTACCTACACCAAACTTTTCATCGTTGAACAGTTTTACCTCGTCCGCTGCAACTGGTTTTCCTTCACCATCTCCATTACTACCAAATAATCCTATGATTTCACCAGCAACTGATCTTTGGTCAAATGGTTTATCAACGACGAACATGAATGTTGATTATAATGAATATGCTAAACAGTTAGGTTTTCTTATGAATGCATTTAGCAAACAACCAGAAATAGAAAAATCGAAAAGTAAATTATATATAATCATTATTTCATCATAAAACTATTATAATCAACGAATATTTTAGCTACTCAAAAAGTAAAATCTTCAAAATCAAAATCAATAAATCCTATTAGTAACTCTTCACAAGTATTATCAACTGATACTAATCATGATAAAAAATCGACATCAAAAACAATCGATGAATCTCACACTCGTCCTACATCTACATCTTCATCATCAACATCATCTCGTCGTTCATCATCGAATAATTTAAATAAATCATCACGTTCTTCAAAACCAAAACCAAATACAAATTCATTATCAACATCATCATCAGCAAAAATATCTTCTACTAACAATAATAATAATAATAATAATAATAATACTTCAGCTATGCTTGATCCACTAGCGTTTGCAGCTGCAAACGTTGGTGCTACTGGTGGTTATACGTTTCCTTATTTTCTCCCATCTTTACTTTCACAAACAGCATCAACAAATTCATCTTCTACAGCAGCAGGAACGAATAATAATTCGTCATTAAATTCTACAACGTCTTATCCATTTTCAAGTTTATCATCTTCATTAATGAATCCAGCTACTACATTCTATCCATTTTTATCACCTGATTGGTTTACATCCCCGACAAAATTTATGGATACATTTAATAATTTACCTTCTGATAAAACCACAGGTAATTTTAATCAAAATTTGATATAGATTTTGTTATTACAAAAGTTTGTTTTTCTTCTACTTTTTGTAGATTCCAAAGAATCAATTTCACATCAAACAGTAAATCAAAATTCTATTAAAACTTTCTAAAAAAATATTTTTCTTTTTGTTTCTCTCTCTCTCTCTCTCGTTCAAGTCTAAATCAAAACAATCACAAAAAAATGTATCATCTGAAAATAAACATTCATCATCACTCAATCCTATACTTAACGAATCAAGTTCAAAAGTACATAGAAAATAAATAAAACATTCTCTTCTATAAATGACCTGTTTTAGTCGAAAAAACGAGCTAAATCAATTCGAGCATTAACTGAAGAACAGGAGCTAAATCAAGAAAAATCTTCGTCAAAAAATCAATCACAAAAGATTTTATCAACAAATCTAAGTCTTCTTCATTCAGCATTAGTAAGTTTCAAAGATTTTCTATTCTTCTTCTTTTTCTCTCTTTAACAATACATGCTAATCAAAGATGAAATCATCACATGATGTTCTTGCATCATCTTCAATCGCATCATTTTCATCATCGATTGATCCAACCTTTAAACCGATCCTCTTTGAAAATTCATTTTATAAACAACCATCACATGATTTATGGGCATTTAAACCTATGAAAGAGACAACAGTTGATGATGTGAGAATTTTTATTTTGTTCTCTATCATAGTTGGACAAATGCGAAAATTTTTTTAAGTAACGAATGATCGAAAAAATCTATTTATTCATTCGAATTTTCAAGGAACCTGCATAAAAACTGGTCTTTGCATTTTTTTTTCATGCTTCGATCTATATTGGATTAATCCGGCTAGAAACTAATTTGAATTGTCATGAGTTCGCCATTGAAAATCTATTATTTTTGTTGACTACTTCGCATCTGATATCCCAAAAGAGTGTGAGTAGGCGTAACTTTGTATAGAGAAATGAGTCCAACTAACACATCCACATTCATACCATATCTATTTATTCTATGGGATTCTTGAGACGTTTTCTCTCAGGTTCATGTAGGAATTTCAACTGTTTAGGTTACAATAGAAATTCTTCTGAAATATAAATTCAAGGATTTCTTGTTTAGGAGTTATGAGTTGATGTTTAACAAGTTTGGATATCGTTTCAGTTGAAAAAGATTACCTAGAATTGAATTGAGAACTAGTTTTAATACAACAAATGAAAGACTAAGAAATCATCAACAAACTCTTATATTAATGATTTATTTGTTCATAGTCGTTCTTTAATAGAGAATAAATTTTGCTAAGGAAATAGGCGCTCATAAAGGGAATTTTCTTAATTTCTATACGAAAACCAGCCTGTAAATGATCATGAAAAAGTCCTGAATTTCTCTATCACTCTACCGAATAAATTTGCCACTTATAAAAATTGTTGTTTTCAAATGTCTGCTGGCTCTTTTTAAAAAGATTGAAACATAAACAAATAAATATTTTATATAATCATGTTTCGATCAATCGTTACGGGAAGATATACTCGTGCGTTTTCTAAACCCGTCGTCTAAATATTTGTTTTTTTGTTATTAATTATTTGAAAATACATAAATGAATGACTCCGGGTTTCATTCTATTTAGAGTGATCCATCGAATACAAATGATCTACGTGATAGCTTATTAAATTTAAGTCGTCGAAGTAGTATTAACGAGACAGCATCGAATCGTCAAACACCAAATACACAATCTGCAGATGAGTCACGATCAAATGATGATGGTACTAGTAATGAAAATTTCTTTTTGTTTCTATTGATTTGCATAATGAAATAAATTTTAGACGATTCTGATCCGAATCCAAAACGACGAAAGGGTGAGGAAGTCAATGAAACACTAGTACGAATACCATTAAATCGCGGGTATGAATTGTTAATTTGGATTTTATGGGCCAATCAATTTATTCATGTTTTTCCTTCTTCTTCTTCAGATGGAAACGTGTAACTATTGTTCGAGCTATAACGCGCACCGGTGTACGTGGTGATGTCTCGTATTACGCACCATGTGGAAGAAAATTACGTTCATTTCAAGAAATCGATCGAGTAAATTAATATGAAAAACAAAGAATTTATTTTAATTTAGTTCTATTTTAGTATTTAACAAAGAAGAAGATCACTGATTTAGATCGTTCACATTTTACATTTAGTTCAAAAGTACATATTGGCCATTTTCATGAACCAAAAGAAGGTTCAGATGGAAAAGTAAAATTATTTTCTTACGTTTTACAAAGATAAGTTTATGTTTGGTTTTACTTCTAGATAATCTTTAATGAATCAACAGAAGATGAAATAGTCAATCGTATAGTAGAAATAAATCCTAAATTTCGTCGTATTCGATATGAATATGAAAATGAAACACCAACAAAAAGTTCCACCATTTCAAGTCCATCAGTCACACCAAGTCATAACAATGGTATAAATGATCATCATCAACCACACGATTTATTTCAACAGATATATGAAGAAAATCGAAAACTTCGTTTAGAACAAGAAGGTTCGTTTTTCTAGATATTCAAAAATAAAAATAACAAACCTTGCCTTTTGTTGAATAGAGATCGCTAAACGAGCAGCTGAAATTAAAACAAATCGCGAAGCAATGCGTCTGTTACGTAATATAAGTGGTGAAAGTTCAAAAAATTCTGATCGTTTACCAAATCCGTCATATCCACATAATGATTTTCTTAAAGCTATTATGGAACAACAGAAATTAATTCAGCAACAAGAACTTGAACATCAACAAAAATTACAACAGGAACAACAAGTATGTTAACATAAACAAGATATTTTCAGATAGTGAGATTCTATACACGACAACTTTTCATGTCTCATTCAACGTAGGAGTTCCGGGATTTAGTTTATGATACTATGTGTAAATATCAATCAGCATAGTCTTAATTCTTGCACGACTAGGAATGTAGTTATGTGCCCATCTATTTTGAAGAAAACAACGAGTCATGACTAAATGACATTCGAAAAAAATTCTCTAAGATCTGAAAAAGACTACGATAATAGTTTCATTGAAAAACTCTTAAATATTTCTGTGTTTTCAGGAACAAGAACGTAAACGACAAGAACTAGCTTATTTAAAACAGCTTGAATTTAAAAAACGTCAAGAAGAAAAACTCTTCGTCATTGAACAACGTAAAGCAGAAAAGAATGCTCAACGTGAAAAGAAAATTGTACGTACAAGAATGATTTATGTTTGATTAATTTTTCTCTTGTTTATTTTTTTAGCAAGAGAAATACATGGAAATAGTACTTGCAAGAGAAATGAAAAGAATTACTGAAGATATGCAAATACGAGATCTTAAAGTAAAAACAACGTCATGATTTGCGTCTACTTTTTTTTAAAGCAAAATCTTTATTTTTAGCCGCTTCCAATCTTAAAACCAGTGGAAAATATGCGTTTATCCATTGAAGCATTTGCTAATTCATTAATGATAATTCAATTCTTAAATAACTTCAAAGATGTTTTTCATATTCGTATGTTCGATTGATTTTTCATTATTATTTCATAAACATATTTGTTCGTATTTTAGCTGATAATTTAATTCTAACATTAAATAGCTTTCAACAATCATCATCGTCATCATCACGAGAAATCAACTCTCTGTGTCAAATGTTACTTAGTATTGCATTGGAAGATCCTGGTATTCCAAATCCCAAAAAAGGTTTAACTAATCTTGGACAAAAATTATCTGAAATCGATATAACTGAACATACATTCAGTGAAATTCTTCGTTTATATATTCGAGAACGAAATGGATTTGATGATAAAGTAAAAAGACAAAAACAAAAACAAAATTCAAAATATATTATCTGTATTGTTTTTTCTTTTATTCTCAATAGATCACACAAAATTTGTCAGATACATCATTTCAATCGTTATCAATTGATGAAAAACTGGAAATATTAGCATTTTTATGTAATGATTTATCAGCAAATAAACGTACAGTAGAGTAAGTTGAATTTTTATTGATGAGGAAGTTTGAAGTACAGACTGACTCATTCAGATCGTCTATAGACATCTAAACAACTTCATTTTCGAAAATATTGTATTTCACTATGGAATCTAGCGGAGATTGTTTTTTTTTATTGTAGAGAGGTCGATCGTAATCTAGATGAATTAACTGTATTAAAACATGAAAAATTAGAAATAGAAAAAAGATTACGCCGTTTAAAATTTGAAAAATCCAATCAACCAAATAGTAATAATGTTAAAAAATTGGCAACATTAATACGAGAAAAAGATTTGAACAGTTCAGATAATGAAAGTCCAGACGAAAGTGATACTGGTATGTGTTTCTCTCTGTCTTTTGTTCCATATAAATGAAGTCAATTTAAAAAAAAACAATTGTAAATCTTTTCAGAAATTACAAAAATTGAGGATGAAAGAACGGTAGCCAATGATCCAGCAGCAGTCACCGCTGATGATGAAGATATTGAAACTATCGATGAATCAAAAATCGATGATTTAGATAAACGTTTAACACTTATTACACGAAAATATGCTCTTATTAAACGTCGTGTTATTGATAAACATAGTCGTACACGCGCGCTTCATCTTGGACAAGATCGTTATCGTCGCCGTTATTGGTATTTTTCATATTTACCAGGCATTTATATTGAAGGTCTTACATCAGGCGATATATCGCCAAACGATATAAAAAATACCGTAGTACATGCAGCAAAACAAAAACTTGATAAAACTGGTGAATCGAGCACACCATCTCGTTCAACACAACGTAAAAAACAACAAACAAAAACAACAAATCCAACACCGTCGTCACCGCCATCAGTAATTAATTCTACTGAACAATTAATATCCGATGAATCGAATAAAATTAAAAATGACACTATTGACAATGACGAAGAACAACAGCAACAAGAGCCAGAACCAGAGCCAGAGCAAATCAATGCTTCAAATAATGAAACAGAAGATCTTGCAACGATGGATTTAACTGCATTTTGTCTAGCTGCTAATAGAGAAAATAATGCTGAAACACCTCTGGCTAATGAAAATGAAAATGATAACCAATCTATGATAACTAAAGCTGAACCGAGTGAAGATTTAAATAATAATGATAATAATAATAAACGTGATTTAGATGAAATGAATAATGATGATGGCGATGATCTTCCACTTGATCTTTCATGTTCTAAAGTCAAACGTTCATGTGAAGAAGATTATTGGTCATCTCAACATACTCAAGCTGCATATCCATTATTATCAAGTATAAATAGATATGATAAATTTCAAGAACTCGATAATCTTGCTACAACTGCTATTTTGTTAAATAATATTAAACAGGAAAAAATAGTACCAACAAATATTCTTAATCTAACAAATTCAAATTCTACGATAACATCTTGTAATTTATCGACATCAATTAAACAAGAATTACCGACGAATAATTTTAAACACGTCGAGCAAAGTATTCGAGAGAAATTTCAATATTCACAACCATTACCTATTCCGGATGGTAAATATTTTTTGCTGAGAGAAAAATAATGTAGTTTAATTATTCGAGGAAAAAAATATAGGGTTATCTTATCCAGGCAACTAGACGTTAGATGATTGATAACATGTCAAAAACAGACATGCAATTATGAATTCAAACGAACAAAGCCAATGCGTATAATGAAGATCTATTTTTTTCTCCTGAACAGCATAGTTCCATTAGCATTCAAATATAAATTTACAAGCATACTTTAATTTTATTATACTAATAAAATAAGTGTCAAGATAGCAATCACTAGCAAAGTAACATAGTTAATTCTCAAGGATAATCGATCAATAGATCTGAACTCCGGATATAAGTCTTTTTTTATTGGTATTCTATTTTTGACTTTCCGTTTATGCTTAATTTAACATGACAAGGCAACACTGATATTGATGTCTAATTTGATTAGATGTCGCTCTTTCTCTATGTTGCTTATTCGATGCTTGTTGCATATCGATACATCCTTAATAATTCTTATTGGCATATTGAATATTAATTTTTATCGGCATCAAATTTTAAAAAAACTCAATTATTTAGAATACCCATAAATCAATTCGATGAGGGTCAGGAAAAGTTCCTGACAGTAATAATGTTTAGCATCTCTGAAAAGGAATTCTAGGATAAAAATGATTCTCTGTGATTATGTAATCAGTTGGCCTGTCTTCCTCGTCTATTTTTCACAAATATTCTTACATGATATTATATCTATGTTTAATTCATTTACTAGATGTCCAATCTGGTTGGTGGCATATTCAAACTGCTGATGAACTACGTAATCTAATTAAATGTTTAAGTAAACGTGGTCAACGTGAACGGTATCTTTGTCGAATGCTTCAACGTTATTTTGATTTAATAACAAATTCTATGAAACCACTTTTACAATCGAATGGAACAACTGAAACTTCATCGTCATCGACCGAAAATAAGATTGAAACTGATAACGACGAACAACAACAACAATCATCATCAAATGATTTAATCGAACCGAATGATTCAAATTCTGATGATACACATGAAATGGATGTGTTGAATGAAATCTATAATTTATTAGATCGTATTATTGCATCAAGTCTTCATTGTCGTTCTTTGGATACAAATATTTCTCGTAAACGTTTAACACACTTGGATATTCAAGCTAAAGGTTCAGATATTCTTGATGAAGCAAAACATTTACTAACTGAAATCGAACGTAACATTGAACGACGCTATTTGAAACATCCGTTTGTTCGTAGATATGAAATAAATTTATCACCATTAAATCGTATAAATCAAAATAGTACCTATCATCATACATCAGAAGATTCGACCAATGAAATAGTTTCATCGTCAAAATATGATGAAGTACCACAGCAACTCGAACGTTGGAGACGAACTGTTAATGAAAGTCGCACCCCAGCACAGTTAGCATTATGTTTAACACAATTAGAACGTTGTATTGCATGGGAAAGATCGATAATGAGAGTTTACTGTGAAATATGTAATTCAGATGACAACGAAGAAAAATTATTATTATGCGATGGATGTGATCATGGCACACATACATTTTGTTTTCTACCGCCAATGTCATTTATACCACCAAATGATTGGTATGAATTCGATAGAACTTAGTTTTTCTTTTTACTATAAATTATTTTAAAATTTAGGTACTGTTACGTTTGTATTGGTAAAGCAAAAGGTGAAAATTTATGTTTTGTTTGTGGTAATAAAAGTGATAATCAATTGAATCGATGCGAACATTGTGGAAAACTATTTCACGAGCATTGTTTGAAAAATGCCAAACAACAACGTGGAAAATGGTTGTGTGTTTTATGCGCAGCTAATGATACAAGTTCTTTTAGTAATGGAAATTCAACAACAACTATAACACCAACAACACCAACTAAATGTGTAAGATAGAAATTAGATCTAAGAAAAAAAATTTTAGAAATAGGACACGTTGTCTACATATCAATATTCACATTTTAATTCGATCCTAAACAACGATAGAAAAAAACCCAACTTCTTTCTTTGCAAGATATTCGTACCTATTGAGTATATGATGTGAAATTAAGTAAAGTTCATCTATTTAGTTATTCTCTACCTATCGAAAAAACTATAATATAGTTACAGTTGTTAAGTTGACTCTGTCCCTTTTGATTGCATCCACTGATTCTATTATAGAGAAACAGGTTGTGAGAATTGATTGGTATAAAATCCCAGAATGTTTTCAATACACAATATTTTTGCTTTTGTCAATAGCTTTAGCCATAATGTTTAATTTCCACTGAGACACCTACGTATTTGTTCGTAGTCTCGCTCATGTTTTGGTCACGCGCATCTCTAGTAATCAAATATAATTTGAACTGCTATATCATAAGAAGAACAACGATGCATCATTGATCGATTTTATCAATGTAATGTAATAGATGCCCCCCAATCATATTATTTAACATATTTTAAACGTAATTATAAAACTAATTAGAGCTCACATAAAACTGAAGTAATTATGACAGACGTAAACTAATTTAACTTTTTGTAGTTAACGGGACGTCAAACATCTCGTTCATTGAATTCACGTCAACCAACTAATAATTCAACTGTAACAAATACAAATGGTGATCCCACAACTCAATCGCCATCAACAACAAATACGAATCGTAATAGATCGAATACTAATAATAATCGAAAATCAAAATCTAATATTAATACTGAAATCGTAACATTACAAGAATCGCATTCAAATTCTTCTCATCCTGACACCCCATTAATGAGTGTACTTCATGATTCATCATCAAATGATATGGACGATGACATTGCATCACCACTGATGAGTAATGCAAGTAATAATAACAATAACAATAATAATTCAAAGAAGAAATCCTCAAAAAAATCTAAACCAAACAATGATGTAAAAGCTTGCAGGTAAAAGTAGGAAACCATTCAAAGTCAAAAATTATGTTTCTTATATTATTTCTTTCTTTTTTCAGAATTATTTTAAATGAACTTTTAAAAAGTGATGTATCATGGCCATTTCAAACTCCGGTAGATGCTAATCAACATCCTGAATATTATGAATGTATTAAAAATCCAATGGATTTCGCTACTATTAAAAAGAAAATGCGTAATAATCAATATACAAAACGTGACGAATTTCTAAACGATGTCGAATTAATATTAAACAATTGTGAATATTTTAATGAAGACGATAGTCCTGTTGGCCAAGCAGGACATTTATTACGGACATTTTTTCAAGCGCAATGGACGAAACAATTCGGTTAGATTCTCTTTCTTCTTTGTACCATTGTAAATACGAGCGAAAAAAATAATCAATGTTGAATCTCTGTTCTTTTCTTCTTGTTTATCTGTCGCCGGCTAGAATGAAACAAAACCAAATATTGAAAAAATAACAAAAATCCAATTATTGTATTGTCTATCTCAGATAAAAACTTATTATTATAACTAGCTTTTTGTTTTTCTATCTCGAGGTCAAGTAAATCAATCAATGATCATGTCGTTTCCTTTCCTCTTTGGTTTTCTATCATCATACAGTATGTTGTTGTATATCATTATCTATGCGGTCAGATCGTTGATGTTTTATTTGTATGTGTGCATGTGTGTGTCTAGTTGAAAAAAATAATTATATGATGGACATATGACGAAATGAATATATATATATATATATATATATATAAATATTTGTTTATTGTATTGTTTAATAAGTAATATAATGAAGTTCGTTTTGAATTAAAATTCATATGTACACCAGATTCGAACTATTATTCATTCTGTATAATTATGTTTTAAAAGGCAGTTATAAACAAATGCTTCATATCTTCACTTCCCTGACATAAATAACGGTCTTTTTGCAGTTATCATATCTCAAGAAAAATGGATATCCATTACTCAAGGATTTTGTTTTGGAAAAATGAATCATATCAGGAGATTGCAGATGACTAGATACATCCAAAACAGCTCACTAGCCAAGACATACACATCCACCTAATTTCTTTTTTCCTAATGACAGTATATATGATGCATGTCATATAAAGCGGTAAATATCAATATACTCTTCATTTCGTCGATTCCGCTGCTGTATTAACCTGTTATAAAAATCGATTCAATAATTCAGTAAGGTTCCGAACACATGATCTTTGCACTGTTTGGTTTCACCTAATTTCAGAATTCAATGGGTTTATACGTTACTTTGCCCGTTCTATTTTAACTTTATTTGGTAGATAATATCACTACTTCACAAATTGGCACTAACGATAAGTTTGTATTGCTGTATTGAATCCGAAACATCAATATTTAGAATATGCAAACTCGATACAACTCCAGAACGATTTAAACATTATAATCAATTACGTTGTTGCTATCGAAATACGTTAAATAATCTTTGGCTTTGTCTTCCATCCGGTTGCTAAGATAATATAACCAAAAAGTTCTGAATTTGCATCAGCTCATTGATAGGACCTAGGGCGGAGGAGGAAAAACGGTGACACTTCCATTTACCACTTACACTCACTATTTTCTTCGAAAACATGCGAAATTTTCACAAAAAATACCAAAAACAAATGAGAGGTGTGGGTGTGAGTGTTGAAAGTGACCTTATCTTTACCCGCACCCACACCCGCTGCTTTATTCCGAATGGAAAAGAGAAAAGAAAAGTCAATTCACGCGAGTCTTTTCGAGAGAGAATAGTTGAACACGATGATTGTTATCATCTACGATGTAGAGATTGCCTTGTCGATCGAAAGACAAACCAATGGGGTTGTTGAGTTGATATGCTTCTCTTCCTTGACCATTTCCACCCGCAATCACAGTGCCTTGTTTTTCTCCTTGAGCCCAACGCATGATACGATGATTATTCGAATCTGCCACATAGACTGTACCCAACGTATCGACGAAGAGTCCGTTAGGCTCATTCAATTGTGTCAAGTTATTCCCTTGGCCTTGACCTCCAGCGACAATAAAGCTCTCTTTTGCACCTTTAGTCCATTTCATTACACGATGATTTAAACCGTCTGACACGTAGACATTCTGTTGTCGATCGACAAAGAGATAATGGGGCTCGTTTAGTTCATTGAGACCATTAATTGTGCCACTGCCAACAGCCACCAGAGTCTCATTCTTATCTGCCAGTTTATATCGTCTTACTTTATTTTCTTCGGTTTCAGACACGTAGAGATATCTCTGGTCATCCATAGCCAACCCATAACAAGTGATGTTGTCGATGAGAATTTCTCCTTGTGTTGTGCCAGTACGACGGGACCATCGTACAACTCTGTGATTCCACCGATCGCAAATAATGAGACTATCCGTCTCTTTGTCGATCAATACATCATCTGGGCGATCCAGTTGATCTAATTGATTTCCTTTGACATTGCTACCAGCAACAAGCTGCCCATCAGTATCACCTTTCTTCCATTGCATGATACGATGATTACCCCAGTCAGCAATGACCAGTATTTGATCATCATCATCATCAACAAAGAGACCAAAAGGTTCTTTGAGTTGTTGGGTGCTACTGCCTTTCCCTTTGATTCCAACAATAGCTGTTCCATTCTTTGACCATGTCGCATTTGCAGGAATAGTGGGTATAACTATAAGAAACGAAAGAAAAACGAAGGAGACCTTCATCATCTGGCTTACCCAGTGGTGTTAAAAACGTTGACATGGAAAATGTGAAAAAAGTCTCAAGAAATTTTTGCTAATCTGATGTAGTAGAACTAGGGGTGTCACATTTAAATATAAAAAAAATTATTAAATCAAGAAATAAATTTTCAAAAATTTAAAATAAACTAAATTGTTTGAAATTCAAATTAGTTAAATTTTGAAAACTAGTAGATAACAGAGATGGGCAGCTCCGACGCTTCGCGCTTCAGCTCCGATCCGAATCAAACATAACCGCTCCGACTCCACTCCGACTTCGGTCCAGCTCCGCTTTAACGAAAATTTTTTTTCCTATTTTTCTTGAAGTTAGATGATATTCAATGAATTTCACTTTTCACTCCAGCATACATATATGTATGTATATAAATAGAGAATATAGGAAAAAAATCATTAATAATATGATTAATAAAAAACTAATTATCAATACATTTAACAAAAAATGAATCCCCAATACATTTAAGTTATCTTGATTACAACATGAAAATTATTTCTGATAATAAATAGACTAGTGAACTATAATAACTGTCGATTGCTTTTTAGTAAAGTTAACATTGGAAACATATTCTTAGAGAGTTGATGTGGGTTTAGTTTAGATCAAGATGAGATAAAAATCAAGACCCACATCGTAGTTTGTTCCTTCAACTTTTAGTTGAATGAAAAATGTTGTTCTCTTCTATCATTAATCAAATCTCTCACACTTTATTTGCTTTAGTTTTTTCTCTTCGTCGGCGTCGTGTTCCTACATTCTCTAATTAACAATAGCGAAGTTCAATCAGCCATAGAAAAATCAACTAAATGAACGGTCAGTCATTATCTCAAGCGTTGTCGTTGATTAAAATGCAGCAATGGCATATTCATCACATTGAATACTAGACGACAAACTTTTCTTTCATTAATTCCCCCGTCTTCATTCACAGAAGAAAACCTATGTAAAAATGTTACGGATAAGAAAGATTAAAATTTTATGAGTTGAATTGATTATGATTCATGCATATCGATGAATATCAGCTGAAGATTTTTCATGAATCACCAAAAAAATCAATTAAAATCGAAATTAATCGGAAAGGGAGCGTATGGTTGGAGTTAGAGAGAAAAGGGCCGCTCCGACTCCGCTCCAGCTCCACCGTTCTGATGAGTCGCTCCGCTCTATGGAGCGGAGCTGTCCATCTCTGATCACAACAACTGATGGTCTTTCGAAAGCCACGAAGTAAACATACGATACCTCTCGAAAAGTCGATCCGATTTAATTGCAGCACGTGTGATTTTAAATTAGACACTGAGTATTACATAATCATGCAACAGGTGCTTTGAGAAATGTTTAATTTTTCGGAACTCCATATCAATATTGCTAAAATTTACACTTTTCACGATACATAACATACGCGAGTTTGTTGAACAATGAAAACAGATGTTTGACTATATGACATAAAATCTGTCAAATAATATTTAGCTAGTGGATTCCAACTCTCTCATAAAAGAATACGATTGAGAAAAAATTTCAAAAATCCCTGAAGGGAGGTGCAGTGATTTTGAAAGATGTTGATCCACCAGAACCCTGGAGAGGGGTACAGAAATTTTGAAAATTTTATCTTTATCGTTGAATATATTTTTTCAATAAATAAGTAGATGACAGTGCACTGACTCTCACTAGATAGAATTCTATATCACGGAAGCTTTCTTTAAATGTCTAGAAGAAGTCAAGTATACTATTCAGAGTACATATAGAGTTTTTCGGTATTTTTCAATAAGTTTATACAGAAACTTCTAGAGGAAGTTAAGGTATTTTTTCCATAGCAATGCAGTATATTGTGTCTGATTTAAATCCACATGAGATTAAATTCGTTAAGACTCACACCTTGCGAGATGCTAACTTATTAAAATTAAGATTTTGATCAAACTGTTGATTTTATTGATGTTCTACTAATTAATAGGGTATATTTGAAAGATTGATTTTTTTTAAACGAATAAATGCTTAGTAAGACTTTTTCCAGCCAAGCTCTATGCTCCTCAATATGATCCGACTATCATATAACCGTAGGTATCAAAGTCGAAAATTGTCTAGTTTTATGTGTTTGGTAGTAGTAATCCATATATAATGAATTGAGCAAACTGAATGACCTATACTGTACAGTTTCAATAGGACTGGGTACGGACTTCTAAGAATTCGGTTATGGATAGGTAGAAGTACTGCATTTTACGGTATGTTACTGAAATAATGACTCGAAAATCACTAGATCCTCTTAGTTACGGTAATTAGATAATAAAAACACCGTCTTTATGAAAATTAGTAAAGTATTCTCTGGGATCTTTATTTTCATGTTCTTATTTGAGAGCATGATAGTGCTTCTAGTGCAACTCATTTTTCGACGTGTTGGTAGTGTTTTTAGATCTTCATTTTTCTATGGTTTCACGCGGCTTGAAAAACTCTACAAGATGCAATAAAATAATTCATGGAGGTTTCATATCTGGATTTACAAAGTCAGAAAAGGTGACAAAAAATCGTATTTTTCAAAAGAAAAGTTTTCGTGATTTTTACCTTTACATCGGTATAGCTCCGAACTTCTCGTACAAGTATTTTTCATAATCCTAAGCACTTTGTAGACTAAATTAAGCGCTGTCGAATGAAACTTGAATGAGTACAGTGGCTTCAACCGTTCTCAAGATATTGAGAAAATGCGAACAGCAGTGCGGTGTTGAAAAATGTTTTGCTGTTTTAGTGGATGAAAAAGGTCGGCGGCGCTTAAAAGTTTTTCTGTGAGGTTTTAAATCAAAAAAATTTGGATCTACGTATAAAAACGAGCGATCTTTCAAACTAGATAGGTTAATTTAAAATCAATTTTTTTCCCGACCACGATGTTCGGTCTTCTCGTGGAACGACTCTTAAGAATAACTAATCGATTTGGATTATAATCGAGTTTAATTACTATTGTCGTGAACTTGCTAATACAATAAAGCTAATATATGCATAATGACCAGAATAGCTTGTATAGAATTTCAAAGACCTTCAGTTCTTCTTATGCTGACAACGAAATCAGTCATAATAGAAAATGAATAATTTCATCAAGTCAAACGTAAGATACCTAAAGAGTGACATAGCACGGAAGAAACGCTATACACATTTGATTCAGTAGTAGAAATGAGTTCGACCAAAAAGCATGAAAATAAATCTTACATCGCTGTGAGATCGTCGTTATGGTTGTAGTCGTCGTGGTGGTTGTGGTTGCAGTTGTACCTATAGTATTAGCCACTATTGATTATTAAAGATCATTTGTGTAAAAAAAACTCGAATAGTTTGATTTTTGACATGAAAGATGATATGGAATTGAGTGTTTCTTAATATTTGAACCAACAACTCCATTCTGTGACTTGTTAATATAAGAAAATTGTTGTACGTACAACTTCACTTTGAACTGACAAGAGGATGATTCTGAGCAGTACCGAAGGAAAAGAGTGTAGGGTGAAATGATAGAAGTATTCGCTCTAATGTAGATCTGGGATCCGCTTGCATTTTCTGGAATAGATTTGAACGTATAGAAATGCGGACTGCGGCACTAGGATCTCTGTTTGATTCTAATGCACACATCGAGATTCCACCATCATGCAAGCAATAAAATTAGCTATGAAAGCATTATAGGATGTATTAAATTAGTACAGAAAAACAAATAATCCTTTTTGAATGTTGTTATTATGTGTATAGAAATGCCACTGAATTAGAAAAGTGATCAACGTTTGTCTGGTCTTGTTCAAGTTTCTCACTGACATTCAATGTTGATAGAAACAAAAACTGAATCGGAATTCACTATAGCTGCAATTTAATCTGATCATGTGAAATATGGTATTAGCAATTTTAGACTTATTACAAATCATTTTTAGTTGCTAGTAAATAGATCTGATGATATTAAAATATTCTATCATTACAGTAGGGGTATCAATGTAGAACGAACAGTCTAACACTTGCAGAAATAAAATGTTAGTGCTCTTGCTTCGACGACTCGATATGCTATAAGAAAAAAGTCTCCGTGCAATCCATAGCCCAAACTAATTAGACTAATCTATCACGATACATCCGACATACAACGGTCTCATTACTAATCGTTAGTGCCCTATCGGTCATTTTGAAAATCAAAGTCTTTTGAGTTAGAATATTATTAAATCACAACTAAATGATTCATTTAAGATTTTTGAGCTAATAGTCAATCAATGCCTTTGAGCGAAGGCTACCAAATGAAGAGCAGCATTTTATTAATGCTGTTCACCTTTTCTGCATAGTTAAAGTACGAAGATAATTTGTACATGTGCTCTTACGTATCGGTTGACAGTATTCTGGATTGAAACTCGGTACTGGATAGCAAATAGGAAATGCATGGCATCGAGTATGATAAACACACAGATGTTCGGGTTCATTACAAGTATTGTTTGGGCTTTCGCATGGAACTAGTTCAGAACAAGACATCCAGAATTGGTCGATACAAATACTAGCGTTAGAAGAAGATACCATGGGGAAGCAGGCACAGGCAGAATGGCTCGAACATGCGGCATATTTAGCCATGCCATCACATCGTTGAGATTGAAGTCGAACTATCAATACACTAAATTAAGAGTAAGACGTAGGCAATAAAATAAGAATCAAACCTGTGAGGCTATAACAAAAATTGTTCAATATAATTAAGTTGAATAGAAAATTAATCACTTTTAAAAGTTTACCTGAATACAGCGAATATACAATAATAAATACCCGTTAATTGCATCATATTTTTTTGTTGAAATAAGACTGAATAACGACTCTAGCTTTCCTTTATATACGAAAGAAATACCCACGCAGAAAAGGAAATGTTAAAACAAAGTTTCAACGTACTATAACTCATTCACGTCATGCAGTTGTAATGGGTTGAAACCGTTGAATTTCTACGCAAACAAGTTTTAACACATTCTTTTTATCAAAAGTCATGATTTCTGCGGTTACAACACATTTGATTTTTTCCCCCGATTAACAACGTGTTTCAATGATTAAATCTGATATCGATTACGTGTTTAAAAAACAACTTTTTCCAACAAGAAAATGAGATATTTTGCCGTGCTAAAAGACCGTTTAGAAAACAGAAAGAAAAACATCTAAATGTGTTCCGTATCGAAAAGCAAGTTTTTAGATCCAACATTTATAATGAATAATTGTTTTCCATTAATGAAATATATGATGTTCAATATAATGCATCTATGTATCGATAAATTCGATCGTTTATCGTTATAAAGTATCTACCAGTAAGTAAAAAACGACCTGGTACGTTATGAAAAAGATTTCCTCAGGAGAATCATTCCGACAGTAGAATCCTTAGTATTGGATCCAATCGGGTCCGATGTCGGATTTTAACGGAATCCAACTCTACCGGATCACCCTTGCGCTCTGATGACTCAAATGCTTATTTGATCGTGAATAAGAAAATGATTTTTTCCGCCGGAACCGATAATAGGCCCGTGTCCAGAAATCCTATCGGATTTTGTCGGGAAGTCGGATTCGATAAGATCCGTTGTCGGATTCATTCACCTGGGTTATTAGTGCCAATTAAATGTATCATTGTGCCACATTTAATTCTACTGCTGATGTTCTCTTCTGATCATATAAAATCACTTTCATCCTTTCTTCTCTTGAGAGTAGACCACGAGTGCTTGCTTGCATTCTCCTCTGGCATCATCATCATCTGTTGAATAAGTAGAGGAATTAACGGCAATTATCATTACTATAGGAACGATTCATCATAAAATCTGAAGCTAAGTAATTTATCTATCAACGAAATGTCCAAAACAAATCACCAAGAAACTTTTGGTGCTTTTAATTCATCGGACACCTATAATCTGGAAGAAATGATTGCTTTCATTCGTCAAAATCCTAACGTCGCTTTCGGTATTCATGAACATCTTACTCACTATCGTCATTCTCACCGTCTAAATGCTTCAACTCAATCATGAACTCGACAACAACATCGACTTCCTTTTGAACAGTTAAAACGTGCAGTTTCAAGCAATCTTTCATGCTTTTTCCTTGAGTACGAGCAAGCAGAAAACTTGAAGAATAGACTATCGAATATATCAGTAGCACATGTAATTGAAGATTATTTCAAACAACAAGGAATCTTGATATCGTTCTTACTACTCAGGACGAACATTACGACGATCTGATACGATCGTAAACGGCCGCATATGGCAAAATATACTACCATTTTATAACGTTTCTGACAGTAAATCTCCGTAATTTGACGTTTTGGCATGCACCATATTACGGCCGTATACGATTTTTTTGGCACGATGCAAAACGACCGTAATATGATGGATACCAAACGATCATGTACGGCCCAAGTTGACCGACCTGGGTAGTCGGTCATGCAGATAATAAATTAAAATTAGGAGTAAACAACAAATTGCCGTATGCCACACTAATCAATACTGATTAATGGCCGCCAGAAGTTAATAATATCAACATCGCCGTGACTATGCCAAAATTTACCCCAGGTTCCTTTGGGCTCGTGGTTTGATATGTACTTCCATTTTGATAAGAATCGATCTAATTTGAACTGTATCAAATGAATTAAAAATTTTACTTTATTTTTAAATAAAGAACTCAATTACACTTTCATATTCACAAAGACATGTCACGTTGAATAGAAAAAAAACAACCATCGAACTTTTCATTCATATGCCATCGACCAACTAACATTTTTACGTTCAACTTCAATTAAACGAAATCGTTGTGCTTGTTTTTTATCATTTGTACATGTACAAAGTTGCGAAAATTTATTGTTAACATAATAATAACCAGTTGATAAACGTGATTGAAAAATAATCGTTGAATTTGTTTGAATACAATTCGATAGATTATCAAGTTGAATAATTTTCAAATATCGATTAGAATGTTCTTTGCCGAATTTCATTCGGAGCAATTTTTCATTTGATAAATAAAATTCTGGTTTATTGGCATCAATTAATAATATATTTTGTTCTGATCTTAAACATCGATGTCGGCGTGGTGTACCATTATTTGTTAGAATAAACAGTGTGCCTGCTTGATTGATTGATGTTCCAATCCGTAATTCACGATCAACAATAATCACTGGTAAATTTGTATCAGCTGTCATAAATTTAATATATGTTATCACACCTGATGATCTATGGGACCATTGCTGTTGACTTAGATTAAAAAAACCAATAACTGGATAATGATCAGAAAGTTCTATTAACGGAATATTACGTGTATTATAAAAGGAATGATTTTCACCGAGTAAACGCCATTGTTTTGATGCCATTCGATCTGTAATAAGATTAAACCAATGTGTATTTATTGGTGTATGATTTTTATGTAAAAAAACATAATCTAATAATTGATTATTATGTCTTGAATTGGTCATTGCATTAAATGAACTATCCCAGCTAAATGGTATACTTGATGAATGTAAATATTGGCCATGAACATGTAATATTTCAAGCATATTTTCATATTGCTGAACATTATATTTATTAATATTAAAATCACCGAGAATGAAAACAAGTTCATGCGATGAAATATTTCTTGCTTGAAGAAAACTATTTAATTCATGCATTTGCTTTTCACGTATTTTGTCCTCGCCATATAAATAGCAACCACGATAATCATTGGGTTGTAAATGTGTTCCAAATACATGTACAGGATATTTATTATGACCATATAAAATCTTTGCATAAACAAAACCAGTTCGAACAAAACTATGTGCACTACATGCATGTTTATAGAAATATTCTACAGCATATGCAATAGGCCATTTACTTAAAATTGTAACACCACCGCTAACAAATTTCAATGGACTAGAACTTATATGATCATTCCATACTTCGTTCCATTCATTTTTATCGTCTTCATCGCCAAGTACTGGTGTACTGTAAGGATAGGTTTCAGCTAATGCACTAAGTAATATTGCACTTGGCCGTTTTTGAAATACTTCTTGTAGACAAAGTATATCACTCGTACGAATAAATTTTGCTTTAGTTAATAGATGAGCACGAGTTATTTGATCACGTTCAAAAACAAGAATACTTGGCAAAAGCATAACATTATAACTCATTAATGTTATTTGGTAATTATCATCATCATCAGCATTGGTTTGGCAAACGATTAGAAACACAAGTAGAAAGAATCGTTTCATCTTTGAAAATAAAGCAAAACAAAATCAATAGAGAAAAATGATCTTTTTTCTTATCATTTAACATTTTTTTCAAACAAAATGTTATAATTGATAATAAGAATGTCAAAAACTTTCAATATTAGTTGAATTAAGTCTCTCGAAATTTAGTTACATTATCATAATCGTTATAACAAGTAAATCGCTTCGGCAGAAAGGATTTCTCCACGATTCAAATTCACAATGACTACTTTCAGTTTCTTATATTTATTTGTAAAATGACGTGTATAGGATAAAATAACAAATATATTTTAACATTTACTATATGTATATTTGATAGTCGAACGAATACGACTGAACGAGGTCATTCTCTTCCAGAGTTTTTCTTTCTTTGGTCATTCCAATATCAAATAAAAATACAGCGAATGCTAAAGTGCACTTGCTATTATATCCTATACAAGCTATTTTACAAAGAAATAGTCAGATGAAGTCAACACCATTCACAAAACTCTACTAAATAAAGATAGATTACAAAAATACGAGGGGAGTAGTATTGAAGACAAGTATGTATTGCATTTAACGAACGAGATGTACTCGTCAGTAATTTAACCTAGTAGAGTGTGAGTGATCAATTCTAGACAAGTAAGTCGAGTTTTTATTGCATCACTTTTACTTATATTAAACAATTAATATTCTTCCACTTGAATATCTCTACTGTTACCTAATCCACATAATAGCACATTCGACATTCTGTAAATGAAAGATGCCATTGAACTGAATAAATATTCTGCTTTCATTTATTGATTTAATAAAAACAAATATCGTCAAATAATTCTCATAAAATCGTTTTCTTGATATTGTTACTCACTTTATTTGATTGAATGAAGCAAACGGCGGTTGATTTATGAAAATAGCAACAAAGAAGTGATTTTTAATAAATAAATGATCAACATATATATTTATATTGTCCACCCTCATATTTTATCGATCAAATTGATATTATAAACTAAGAAGATAATGATAACGTTCTTCATACTGATGCATATTTAATCAGATAAAGAAAAATTATTTCTTTCGAAGATATTGTCATGGACACCACGATAGATTATCATTAATAGATATCATTGAACCGATTCACTACATTAACTCATCAATATTTTACAAAGAACAAAATTCACACAGTTTTATAGTTTGACATGTTTTATTACTTCAACTCTGTCTACTTCTATGTGACGTTAATATGTTAATAGTTTGCATTGAATAAACAAATAAATTTCTCTCAATTCTCACCTCATTCAGAAAAAACATTTGCATCGTATAAGTAGTATGATATTAATAGTAGTCTCGTGCTAATTTATGCATGCCAGATCAAATCTTTACATCCAAGAATTCTTTTCATATACTTTTAATTGGATATAATCAAAATAGATTTTTCGATGATTATTGAGAAATAAATTCAATGATAAATGAATGAATTTTAGAATAATCTCGATTATCGAATACAATCCGATATATTTTTAAAACGAACGATTTCTATCTACGTAATCGCTGACAACACAAACAAAAATACATTCCTGTCTAAGCCAATATATTATTATTCTATCTTCAGCGTAAAACAAAGGAATCATTCGAATAGTAATCCAGTTGTTGTCACCTATGCGTGTGGTCGACAAACACACTCCTATCTTGATTTATTATCACGTATTCAATCTTTCGTTTTTGATTAAGTGAGCACATCAAATATATCATCCATTTATTTTTTTTTTTCGTTTAACTATATGGCGTACTCTTCATCATCACGCTTCCTGACTTGAACTTGCAAAAAAAAAGAAAAATTACGCAAGAGCCATATATTTGACCGGATACACATAGTGTTCATGTGTATGTATGTATGTGTTTACATCATCTTTATGTAGCGACGTATATAAATATATATATATATATATGTATACAGCGCTGTCACTTTTACTCGTCTTCACGCAAGAAAAAAAGAGTGAAGAAGAAAAAAGTAAAACGAACACTATCAGGGAAGTCATGAATCTTGAATAGATCAATAGAGTACATAAAAATTATATCGACGCAACATGTTCGCTACTGCTGCTGATTGTACTAATAGTTATATTGAACAAACAGTTTACGATAGTGAATGGACCGAACATACTCCTACTGGAACATCATGGCTTAATCTATTAACATCACAGCCAATACCGGAAGAAACTGATAGTTTTGATGGTGCTTGTACTTCTATGCGAAGTCGTAATCAAACTGATTGTTCATCATCATCCATAGAAAGTTGTTATGTTATTCTTGAAATTCAACGACAACGTTCACTGGATGAAATACCAAGTAAGACTGAAGACACAGCAGAGGTTGCAAAAGAAGAAGCACACGATGATGATGATGATGATGATGATGATGATGATGATGATGATGATGATGATGAGGATGAGGATGATGAGGATGATGATGAGGAGGACGAGGAGGAGGAGAAAGAGGAGGAGGAGGAGGAGGAGGAGGTGGTGGTGGAGGAGGTGGAGGTGGAGGTGGATGAAGAAGAAACCGAAGAATTAAATTTTGCTCAAACGATTACAGATGATAATCAAAAGGTAGACTATGACCAAATTACCGTACCAATGATAATAGAGGTAAATTTAGTTAAACAAACTCTTCGAGTTTAACCGAAAAATAATACTGTATTTTCTATCTAGATACCTACAGCAGAACATGCAGAATGCAAACATGCGCACTTTAATCCTACTGAAGAATATGCTGAAACAACTGAAATTACAATACAAGAGACTCCAAATGATATTCTTTTTCATAAGGCTAGAGTATTAAGTAAATTTACTAAACGAATAAAAGCAATGTCTTATGCAAAAATGAGAGAACAAAATTATTCGGCATCATCCGATGACGAATCATTAAATATTACAAAACTTAGAACAATAACAAAAATAAACGACTATTATCCAACTGCTGTTGCAACTGTTGCAGCTGAACCAAATTCATCTATTCAACACTCAGATTCATTTTGTAATTCGACAACAAGTATTGATTCAATTGAAAAAAACACATTACCATCATCACCAGTTCAAACACGAACAACGACAACAACATTCTCTAATCTATCATCACAACGTTCAACAAATCTAATTCATAGTGAACGATTAGGTCCGGCTGTGGGAACGACAACACTTACACGTACATTTGCTTTTGATCGAGCTTGTATGGAAAAATATGGACGAGCTCAAGGACAAGAAAATGAACCGATTGATATCACACAAATAACAATTGCTGAACATATAGCTAAACGAGAGAAAGAACCATCACAAAAACAAATTCAACAAACGTATGCTTACATTCTTTAAAAAAAACAGCACCATAGTATCTAATTCGATTATTTTTTGAAAATATTTTTCAGTGAACAACTTTCAAATATAGAAAATACACTTCATTGTCGGTCATTTATTAATCATGTTCCAACATCTATCTATGTCGATAGTGAAACTAATACAATTGATGATTCCGACTTTGAACATCATTCATTAAAACTTTCATTACCACCCATGTCAAATAGTCTTACAAAATCATCATCGATCTTAGGTTTGATGAAGAAATATGCTCGAGCCGTTAAAACTGAATATCGTTTTGCACATAAGAATAGCGATAATCCATCGGCAGAACCAACATTACTCGAAGTAAAATATTTGGATGGTCGAAATACATTACAAGATGCAGATGCTCGAGAATCATTCCGAAAATCTCAAAAATTATCTTCTTCAATAGCTAGTCGAATTAATCGACTAGGTTTACATAATCGAGCTTCAACACAAGATTTAGCATCGACAACATCATCATTTTATGCTTCATATCGAACACGTATGTTAAATCGTTTTCGATCTTTCGTAGAAAATAATATAGCTGAGCCACCACTGCCAACATCATCATTGCCAAAATCACGATCATGGCAACATAAATCAATTGCAGAGCTTTTTCATGAAAAAAAATATACAGTTAATCGTCAACGATGAAAAAGAACAAAATCCAACGTTTTATATTATATTAATTTAAAATTTATTTAATAAATAGATAGATGGTTATTATGGATATGTAAAGCGAAGAAAACTTGTTGTTAAGCACACTTTTAGTAGTTAGTCGATATTTTCGTTAGCCAACGATTTTCTGTCTAATAAAAGTTATTCTACAAGAAAGAGTATTTATATCAGAATATATTATCTCAATGAGATTTTCAATTTCAACTAGTCAGGATCATGAATATTTTGTAGAAAAATTAATTTCGAAGGTACGTCAAAGGTATTTGCGCTGGCATTGTGGTATTTTAAGTTTGAAGAAATAATTGTAATCTTTATCTCCAGACATTTTTCTATACTTTCATAGCTAATAATTTAGCAAATCTATAAAACCTTTATACATTTTTTAAATTTCAGATTCGACATTGTCTTTTCTAAAATTTATGAGCACTATAATTCATTAAACCTGAAAATTTCGTACAGATGATCAATTTTGAAATAATATTAAAATGAATTTCTTTCAGCTTCAATGCTCTCTTTCTCTCATACATGACAAATCGTATTAGTCAGAAGATGGGTGTTTGTTTAATTATGGTTGTCATATCAAAATGAATACTTTCCAGGTAAGTTCAACTCTTTCAATTTTGAATTGAGCGATATATAAAAATAATTTTCAATGATCGTTATATAACGTAAATGTTAACCAAAAAATATGCTACAAAATTCCCCTTCATTTTTATACACACCAATAAAAAATATAAAAACATCTATAAATCGATATTTTATTTGATAGTATTGTCAAAATTTACTGATAGCCATATAAAATTAAATTATATGCACGATGATGATGATGATGACGAAAGCTTTTATTCTAATCCAAGAAATCAAAGGATATAAAAGATTTACAAAACAATTTAATTCAGCGAAAATGCACTTACGAGCGAAGACCCCCAAGTGTGAGTCTCAGCTTTTAACGGGATATATCACAGTTTCTAGAGTTCGACGAGCTGAGTCTTGTGGTATGTTTCGTTTTGCTCCATGGGCCCTTACAGAGAAATGGCAGTATAATTTATGCGTAATGAACGATATATAATAAATATACAAGTTTTAACGGCGACATTATTAGAAAAAATAAAATTAGATGATCGAATTTTGTAGTTTTGACTATGCATTCTTACATGTTAACGAAATAATGTCTGAAAGTATGTTGATCTGTACACATCTTTATGGTTCTTTGAATTCATAAGTAATTTATCCGGTGAATTTTACAGACAGCGAAGTTTACGGAAGAAAATTTTACACTTGGACTATTGAAGTCTTACTTTTTCATGTGCCAAGATACTAATGGACTATATATTTTCTTATGTATTTATCTAATTCTGCTACGAATAATAAGAATAGAATCAGTGGAAATGGTACATGAGGATGTGAGTGTGGGTGTTGAAGTGAAAACTCACACGTCCACAGCCATGCCCACGGCCACACACACCCTGAGGACCTTCTCTCGTTAGACAAATACTTTTTCATCATATTACTTTCGATTGACCACATTAGCGTGAATTTTCAATCAAAACAATGGGAATTTAATTTTGATTGGAAGTAGAATTGCCAAGTTTCAACTTGGATGTAAACTACCAGTGTTGTATACAGGGAAGCAGCAGTTCTGAATACGAACACCTTTTGTTTATTACTGAAAAACTGTTCTCGAAGCAGAAGAACTTTGCCGGACCGCTGGATTTTAGACATTGAAACATTCGAATATGTTTTGTGATATTAGCGGATCATTCGTACGACTGAATTTTCTGTTGTTTTGTTGTTAAATAGGAATCGATCGTCGGTTTTCTTTTTGTTCTTGAGTACATTCAATCATTTATGACTTGTGACTTATTCAGATTATTTAATAATTGAAATTAAATAAATTATAAATTTACTTGAATCAAAATAATGAAAAAGTACTGTTGGCGGCTTGTTAACAATAGAAAGTTCTCATCGAAATTTGGCAAAAGAGTACATTGGGAACTAGATATTGTGTTATATTATTCATTAGTTTTAATTTCATAAAAGAGTCTTCAATGAGAAGACACAGGGGTTGTGCTTTATTAATAAAAATTAACTAAAAAAAAGATATATATATATACATCTCATTTGATCTCGCATTCAGTCATGGCCATGCAATCGGTACATTAAACAAAGGTCGGAAGGGTCCCAAAGACTGCTTAAATGAAGATCAAGGATGATATTTTTAGAGACTGTAGGGCAATTAATATAGTTTCTTAATAGTAGTACAGAAATACAAATTCATTTATTTTCGTAGCTTGTTGACGAAGAACATAATGGAAACAAATAAAATAAAAAATAAGATTTAATTTGATATTGTTCATTGCCTTCGAGCACAAAAACTCATCACAAAATAGTCTAAAATGATATGAATACAGAAGAGATGTACTATGATTGTTTGATGCATTTTTTCCTTCTTCTATCAAATCAAGCTCATCGATCGATCAATGAAGTGTCGGATACAATCAAATCAAAGAATCAAGAGTAAATTATACAAGATGTGCTTGATATAAATAGAACATATGTAGTGACAAACGAAATCAAATATCAATTTTATTCAACGCAACGTGTTTATGAACACAACCAATAATGAGTATCGATATATGAACGGTTACAGACTGTAACATACATTATCAATAAACGATCACAAACCGTATCATCAATAAAGCCTCGCTGTAATACGAAAATTGCTTGGTAATCACATTGCTCGAGAATTATGAGAAGGATGGCGAAGACATGTCCAAAAATAGATGGGATAAAAAATAATCTCTCTTTAATTATCGGTAATAAATACATCGTGTTATACGTACATAATTTTACTAAGACTAAACTGACAGTTTTATTTATTTTTACCACCGATTTGTTTTTATATTTTAAAGAAATTTCAGCAAAAAGTGAAATGATAGATTCATAATAATCATTGAAAATTAATGGCATTGACTAGACATGTTTCTTATCATTGATGGTTATCTGTGTAAAGAATAGCAAATTGTAGTCATCCACAGGCATGTGCCTTTTTCTCTTCACAATTCATACTTGATAATTCACAGCAACAAAAGCCTTGATATAAATAGCAGATGACAAGTTGAAAGAAAAAATATGTTGAAAGAAGAACCTTTCGCCCAGAGGCATGTTTGTGAAGTATCGTCTAGTGTATCATGATTTCTACGGAGTGAATTATATTGATGCATAATAGATATTCTTTTTTGGATGTACGAGAATGGACTCACCTTTCAAGCGGATTTGAAATAATTATGGTCATAACAAAAATAGATTAATCAACGCTTTTCAAATAAAGAAGCTTGTGTTTTGATGCCTTCAAAAACATAGCGACTGAGAACATGTCATAGATCAAAAATATGCCGGCAAATCATTTTCCCGTTTGGTAGATAACTTCTTCATGTACAGGCAAAAGAAGGAAACTAATAGTTTACTGGATTGTAACTAGTAAAACTAACATGTTAATTTAACAAAGAAAACAAAATACATATATAAGATACTTTTTTTTTGAGGCCATATAATAACGAAATTTCACATATTTTACGTCAATTTCTATTATACTCGCTAAAAATAAGCACATCAATTAGTTATTAAATTTTCTGTCGATAGATGCTATCAATGATCATGACTTGTCATAATGTTTACACGATAAAAGTATGTCCTGAAAATCCTTCGCTCATAATTAATTATTCATCTTGCTCTAGAATTCGACGTCATCATACGAGATAATTATCAATTATTATTACAGTATATCATGTTTGATTGCATTCTCGATAAACGATATTTTTGTGAAGAATGTTACCTATCTTTAATTTTTGCTTTGATTTCGGATGAATATTCGTATATGTCAAAAAAAAAGAGGAAAAAAAACACGGTAACAACAATGTAACTCATGTATGTGTGTTGTGTTGGTGTGTGTGTGTGTACGTGAGAGAAAAAGAAGTTAAGTACAAACAACAGTAAAGATATAACGACTACATTTAGTGTGTTCAACATAATACAGTAAAAGGAAAAAAACAGAAGACTAGCTGCCTTCTATCGATTTTTTTGTATTGAATGACTATTTACGAATTTTCTTATGATATACATTGCCAGTCGTAGTTGGCGTCGATGACGAAATATTTTCTGTTACAGATCGTTGTCGGCTAGATTCATTTTGCATGACTGCTGCCGTTGGTGTGAAATATTGAACTGCTGCGACACATGAATCACTTAATGTTTTACCTCGGTACGATGTAGATTCGCGTAAATTGGTAGTTCTATCAGAACTCGTTGTCGGCAGAGTGTTGATTTGTTCCAAATCATTAAACTTTTTTCTATTGTTTTTTGAACGCGTTATTTTCTGTTTATGATCATCGAGTTCATTTGAACCAATATCATCTTTTAATTTTGTTCGACCGGTTTGCTATAAAACAAAACAAATAAACAATATTTTACTGAAAAAAAAATAATGAAAATGTTTACATCAATTAACTCGGTGTCAGACGATTTAATTGATCCAGTAATTCTTTCTTGTGCTGCTTGGTATTGTTTAATGTAATCCATCAAAGCTAAATAAGCAAATAAATATTGGTCTTCTGTTTGTACACTTCCAGCACGTTCTGTTCTCATTTTATATACTGTTGATGGAATATCGATAATCTTCTTTTCTAAATATCTTTTTATTTCAATATCTATTGCGCAAAATGTTCCTGTACGTCCAATGCCCGCTGAACAATGCAGAAGTATTGGTGCTTTGGTTGCTGTTATTTGTCGATAATCTTCAACCTTGTCAAGAAATAATAAAGCATCTTTTGTATTTGATGGTATACCATGATCAGGCCATTTACGATAATGTGCATGATAAATAATTCGCTCATTGGGATGATTCTTTTTTCTTAATACTAATGTTGTTATTACAAAACTGTCATATTTGTCTGATTTTTCATTTTGAACTTGATACAAGCCAGCATTGATGACATCTTTAGTTTGGTCTGGCCAGTATGGATAACATTTCACTGTACCGGATTCACGAACATTTGTTGTCATAACAACAATAGATATATTTTCTTGCCAAATCATACGCCAAAAATCTTTCAATGTCGTTTGAAGGGGCCCTAATAATGATAGACGAGGTAATAAAAACAACAACAGGAGTTTACTTTTTTATTTTACCTTGAGTAAAAATATAGGCTTTTTCTTGATCATGATATCCACTAACATAGTTAGCATTAATAAAATCATTTCTATCGCCATCATCATCAGGTTGAAGTTTAACACGAGTTGCTTCACCTGGTAAAACATCCCGATAACGAGATTTGTCAAGATTTCTTTCGTCTCTATGAAAACAGAAAATGAGTGTTTTACTTGTTGCATTTAAAAGAGTCATTATTTACTTTGCTGCATGCGTATCTTTAGCAGATGGATTTGACAATTTACGAAATTCTTGCCGAATTTCTGACTGTGTTTTAGTTAGAAACTCTACTGAATTCAATGGTTTGTATGGACTGTTGAATGCTGGTTTAATATCACGTCTGAGAATATTTGGTTCATGAATTGCATTTTCAATCATAGTATTAATTCTTGCTGAATAATCAGCATTTTCTTGCTGTCCGATTGATGAACTAAATGCATCTTCATTTGATACTGAAGCTTGTTCATGTTGTGATTGACTAAAATTTCAAAGGAAAGAAAAGAGTTTATCAATACAATAGAAAAATAAATAAATAAATAAATAAATAAATATCTACATATATACAAGGGATATTGATAAGTATGATTGTATGCTTTTACCTTGAAATATTACGCGCTCTATTCAAAGTTTGATTATTAGCATATTGCCAATGATCAGAGGGGCGAGCATGACGAGACGAACGATGATACTCAGGCAAATAAGTATTATCGTCGTTGTAATATTTAAATGATGAAGAATATCGATCGTGCGCAAGTGAAATATATGACATTGGCGATAACAATGACGATGATGGCGGATATTCAGTATAAGAATAATAATTAGGTGGTAGAGAATATTGACGGCTAACTGGATATGCATACGTAGAGGAGAGTTTTTGAGAAGGATAATTGTTCATTGTTGAGAGAAGAAAAAAGTTAATCGATAATGACGACAATAAGGGAGAGAGAGAGAGAGAGAGAAGAAAAATGCACTACTAGTAAGCGAATAGAGCGACGAGCAAAATGAGTGTGTGTGGGTGTGTTGAGGTAGTCGAGCATGCAAAGAAACGAAAGAAAGAAAAGAAGAAGCCTCTCGTTTTCTCTTCTCTTCTCTTCTGTTCTCTCTCACTCTGTCTACCTATCATCTAACATACGTATACGCTTGTCTTCATGTTGATGACACTCATAAGGAATAAATATAATGGAGATAGACTGCTTGAATCAATGACATAAAAACAAAAGATTATACTAATGCGTACATGCAATCGATTGATCGAACCTATCTCGATGATTCATTAACTTAATCTAATCTTAACGTTAACACATCTTTAGATGAATATACATTCTCATACCCTATGGTTTTGTATTCATTTGTAGACGCCATTACCATAGACACGCAATAGCAGAAAGATATTATTAATCGGTAGAAAGGATATTTAATGCCTGCTGATGTTGTTGTCTTGAAGTGTCTAGATGTCTTTTTTCTTTTCTTTTTACAACACTTTTCAGCCCACATGTAAGTCAATTGCAAGTAAGAGTATTCTTTTTAACGACACAAAAACAAACGCAAATAATTCACTACCTACTTGGATGAAATTTCTTGTGGAATATAAATTAATGATCGCATCTTCGGTGGCTCTTCTTCAATAAGACTTTCATTTGATCGACGTCGTTTTTCACTATCAGTCGATGATGATGATTCACGTTTTCTTCCACGAATTTGTGATGATGACGCTGATAAATCATGATTTCGTCTTAACTGAACAATAGCAACCAATGATTTTGAGGGTGAGGATACTACAGATGCTGTTGGTGTTTGTGAAGACGTTGCGTCTTGATTTTGATTATGATGATAATGATCAGTATTAAAAAATAGAATATTACTCGTAGGCTTTGCTGTGACAGGTTGATAATCCAAAGAATAATATGAATGACATATTGATTGAGAATCCATTATTGTTGATAAACACGTTTGATAACGATTATCACCATCAATTATTGCATCGAATGAACCACCTAATGATGTTGGAAGATCATTTAATGAATAACCATAATGTGTTATAAGTACGTCACGCATTTGATCTGCTGAATGCATTGTTACCTAAAATATAAAGATGAAGAGAATAATTGAGTAAATTTACACACCTATATTCATCAGTATATAAAACTAATGTGTAAAGTAGTGAACAACAAACTATAATACAAGTGAACATGCGTGCGAAGATGTGATACGAACGAATTCTACATGAAATTTTTTTGTCTAGTTAATATTCACTTCATGTTATCTCACCCTCTCACGCAGTTTTCGACTTAAAAAAATTGAGAGTACCTTATAGGCTATTTTGAACCATTTTGGTGCTGAAACGATAAAGATAGTTTTTACCATTGCTGGATAATTACCCTATAGAAGAATATAAGAAAAATGTAAATTAATTATAAAACAAAGAGAAATAAATTTACTTGAACTAATCTTAGAATCTTTTTACTTAGATTCATATCAAACTGAGATGCTGAACAACTTTGCATATCGTAGATAAAATTTAAACCACTATTTTGAATTTCCACGCTGAAAGCACGATGAAAGTTTTCAATAATTTTCTTTTTCTAAGACAAAATTAACCTTTCAGTAGCAACATCAAGTTGACAAATTAATGCTTGTAAGGAAATTAATTCTCGTTCTTGTTGTGAAAGCGAATTTGTTGATGAACCATTACTAACTTGTGCTGCTGTAAAATAAACATTCAATGGTTGATTTGGTAATTGCCGCTAAACATAAACAAGAAAAGAGATAACATATATATCATATCCATAGAATGATGTAATTCGTACCAACGAGAAAAATTTGTTTGATTGAATTTCACGAATAAGATTTGGATTATTAATCCAAATACGATCGAGATTTTCAGTTTTACGTATCGTCTAATAAATATTTTTTTTAATTTTTGTTTCTTGAAAAAACTACTAGTACTAACTTCGTGAGCTCTATACAAATTAATAGCTCGATCAACGTCAAATTTCATTGGAATTAAAAATTTCATTGCTAGTTTCCATTTAACACGTGCTTCATCCGTTGTCGAATTCACTGGCCATCCCATGCGTTTAAGAAAATTTCCAGTTTCCTAAACAAACAACGAAAACATGAACATGAAGAATAATTTAGCTCTGTTTTTACTATTTGAATAAGCTCATAAATATCATATTCCATAATCGTACATGGACTACACGGCATAGTATTTTATTATTACTCAACTGACTTCTTTTCTTTCTTTCTTTTTAACTGAATTTGAAGGTACAATCGCGAAGAGGTACACTTGCTTTCAAGCAAATGTCGTAGACGTTTGTCGTCTTTTTTCCGCGAAAGACCCCATTTGTTTTCTTTCTTCCTTTTTCTAGTTACTTTTATTTCTTAAAAAAACATAAGACTTGATACTTGTTTATCGTAGAAAAATGTATTAGAATAAAGAGCGGTCAGATTTCTTCGAAAAGACGGTTTTTTCCAGCGGGGGTATGTACTTTTTCTCAGTCTATAGATAGATAATATGAAATAGTTAACGAGCATTTATTTTTCATCGAATGAGTATGAATTGAGACAGTTTTCTGCCAAAGAATTTTTGTTTTCATTACGATTTTTTTTAGCTGAATTCCGATAAGAATGAAGTTTATTAAAATAATTGAACTTTAAAGTAGACTTTTAATTGAATGTATTTATTTTCTTATCAATTACTCTTAATTTTAATTTTATTTTTAGAAGAAATGAATTGATCAAACGTAGACTCATTCTTATATTTAATTCAACAAAAGCTATGTGAAATCTCGTGTACGACATGTTATTTAATTATTTCTAAAAAATGACCATTTTTATGTTCGCCATCAAGTTCCTTTAGTGATTCGTTAAGACAAACTATTTATAGGTACACTTCAAAAATTTTAAATTTACTATTCTCTTCCTTCCAACTTTAAAGATTCTTTATTAAAAACATAGCTAGTCTAGTAGGTCATTATTTTGATGTCTTTTCTAATTAAGCTTCAATTGTCAAGAGTGACAATTTCTATTGGCATACACACGCACACCCACCTACTTATATTTTCTTTCTTTCTCATTCTCTCTCTCTCTCTCTGTCTTCCTTTCGTTTATATACATACACGGTTTGATTGTGAATAAGATGTACGATCGCTCACACTGTCACTTAATGGACGATATTTTAAAAGACTGACCGGTGGTTTATCATGTACATGATTACCACCTACAGCGTTAATTGTTGTTTGTCCTTCGGTTACGGTATTTACTGTAGATGATGTTTTAAAAGGTTTCATGGCGACTGATCGAATCAATGAGAGTAAATCATTAGATGCTGAATGACGATTCTGAATATTGTTAACATTTGTAGGGTTTGCCGTTATATTTGGTGAAATAGATTGTTTTAAACGAGTTACATGATTGATTCTAGGCGTTGATGATGCTTCGAATAATGTTTTTGTTGATGCCGCTGTTGCATAATGTTTTGTTTCTTTCGACAATCGATGATTATTAGGCTCATAGAGAGAACATTGACTTGAAAAACGATGCTCGTCAATAACATCAGTAGTCATAATAGTCTCGTTCTTGGTAACTATTCTGTCGCTTGATTATGATTTGCACGTTTCTTTTTAGTTTTTCTTTCAAATATTAGACAATTAGAAAAACGATTGAGACAAGGTAAGAAAAAGCAAAGCAAGCGTAACGTAATGAGAATGGAGGCGTGTATAAATAGATTCACGTTTTTTTTTCTTCCACACAATGTTTCGTAATTTTCGTTTGAAAAAAGAAGAAGGTTCAAGTATGGGAAGTAGATTGATTCGTAATTCAACGACGAAAAACACGTTATTTATTTCGACTTTGATTTGCTTGTTCTCTTGTTCTTTCTTATTTTTCTTTCTCGTTACAGGTGAAAAAGAAAAAGACCCAGCAGAAAAAATGTTCTCTATTTTTCTTCTCTTTCTCCATTCTTTACTATTGTACATAATTCAGGTTTCTCTTATGTGCCAGCATTCTTTTCATATTTTTCTCACCACATTGTATGTGTGCGTCCGATTGCATGTTTGCATGCATGCGTGCATGCAGTACCCAGATGTCTAGGCGCTTCATATTTTTTCTTTAAATTGACAACGAGAAAAATATCATTTTTATGTAACATATATTTCCTATGGGATCTGGTAAAATAATGAAATTAGCTCAATATCAAAATCAGGAAAAAAATCATTTTTAACTAAATAATCGTATGCATTTTTCTCTTTGTGTGTCAATTCATTGGAAATAAAATTGAGTTGACTGGCTCTTCCTGTTTGATTCGATTTTCTGAATAAATGTGTTTAGTGTTCTAAACTGACGTAATCGATTTTGCGTAAAACCATTAGTATCCTTAATGACATTCCGATCATTTTTTAAATATTTTTTGCTTTTCTCTAGGTGATTAAAGACATATATTTTCTAATTAATATCTACTTGATCATAGTCATGATAATTCGCAGGCATGCACATTAAGCAATTACAAATAGAACGATTTGAAATATCGACTTGCATGTCTTGCTAGCTGTATTTATTTACTGATTTTTTTTTCTTGCCAAAAAAACTAGAGTATTGCTTAGCTATACGTAATAGGCGTTAAGAAAAGAGTGTCTTCAGTTTGACCGGGTCAACCATGCCATAGGCAGAAAAGGATAAGCAAAACGAGAGAGAGAAAAAATGTGAAGAAGAGTACTTTTGCTTCTCTCTTGTATTTATGAAATTAAAATATTAAGTCTACGTAATATGACATAACTATCAATACAAAAATCTCTCCGACAGCGTTTATTAAATAAACTTACTTCTTTTTGTTCTGATAGAATATTCATTACAACTTTATTATATTAATCTAGAATATAAATGAGGTAGACGTAATATCATAATACAAACAAAATAAACATTTTCAACAATCCTTCCCGCCATTTAACAGCAATTATCATTTTGAAATAAAAAATAATAGAACCGACGAATAGCTTTTTTTTTCGTCATCATAAAATTTCACTTCAGTTTTTTCTTGGTATTTATTTAACGTTGGCACGTCTTTCCTATTTATTATTATATTCGTTTTATGGCTAATAGAAATCATGATAGTCACCGACGATTATATAATTCATCTATAAAAAGTTCCGATCAACATCAACATGGATCATTAAAAATTTTAAAAAATGAATTTTCCGATCTAGTAAAAGATCCACCAGAAGGATTCATTGTTGAACCTGATCAAAGTGACTTTTTTACTTGGAATGTTGGAATTTTCGGTGCACCCGATACACTCTTTGCTGGTGGTTATTATAAAGCTATACTAAAATTTCCATTTGATTATCCCTATCGACCACCAACATTGAGATTTCTTTCTAATATATGGCATCCAAATGTTTACCCGGATGGAAATGTTTGTATATCCATTTTACACGAACCAGGTGAAGATGAACGTAGTGGAGAAAAAGCTTGTGAACGATGGAGTGTTGCACAAAATGTTCGATCTATTCTATTAAGCATTATTTCAATGCTTAATGAACCTAATACATCTTCGCCGGCTAATATTGATGCGAGCCTTCAATATAAGAAATTTCAAAACGATCCAATCAATCATCCAGCATATAAAGAAAAGCTCGAGTAAAACAATTTCTACCGAAGATTTTATTAGTAGCAAAATAAAAATGTATTTTTCTTTTCTTTTAGCTATTTAATTGAAAAAAGTAAAGCAATAGCTAAATCAGAAGGTGTTGAAATTCCTCAAACAGTAGCAGAATATACTAAACGATTCGATAGAAAATTACCGATAACATCACTAGATGATATGCAAAACTATTTATTCGATGACGAGGATGAAGAGGATGAAGATAATCAATCAAATGATGATTATTCTCAAACTTCACGCACAGATTCACGTATTAAATTGATAAATAATTCTGAAATAAAAATTGCCATCAAATCAACAACTAAACATGATGATAATAACAATAATAGTTGTGGTGATTACGATGGTCTGTCACATCGAATAAAAGAATTTTTTTAATTAAAACAATTCTATTTTATGAATAGATACATAAACATTCAAGAAACAGACAAAAAAAAATAGTTAGTAGCGATAAATAAAGCAACAAAAAGAATTCAGATTGAGAAGTGAATATTATAAGATTTTCTATTAATGTATAGCGTGTCACATCGAGAAGAAAAGAAAAAGACAAAGAAAAATATGAATTCGAGCATAAAATCTAATCAAACTGTTCTGATAATTAAGTTGTGTCGTATAGAAAGCAAGAAAGAAACTATGTTACGGTCATCAGATCAATCAAATGTTGCTCGGTTTTTACAACCACGACACAAGCAAAACTCCTGAGAAATATACATAAGGAAACTTTCGTAAGTTCAAAATTATTGAGATTAATTTTGCTTAAAATGGACTATCTATTATAATGCGAATAAAAACTTCGAAAAAAAAATATAAACTTTACAGTTAAATTCACTTCAGACGTAGAATAGGCGTTTGTAGGAAAAGTTCACTGTCAGCAGATACAATAGGAATATTGCCTGATTTATGATAGGATATAAGATGTTGAATTGAATCAAATTCATAATCTTTTGTGCGTATCTATACAAAGAAGGAAAAAAAAGCAAGAACAATGATTTATTTGACTAAGATTTACTATATTTGTTGATGTTCGTATATATACTTACTATTCCTTCAGGATCAACAAGAAGTAAATGTTTAAATTGATTTTGTGAACGACCTGATAAAATAAATTGACCAGAAATTTTTCCACTTTCACGTACAAGAAAATCCCCGCTGTGAGTTAATAATTGTTCAGCCTAGAAACAATAAATAAATTTAAAAAAACAATGTTCCTAGTCAAACTCTACATATATTCTTCTTCATCAAGTCGAAACTATTTGAGTGTATTATCAATAAGTTCATTACCTCCTCTCGACTAATTTTTCCATGAAACCAATTCTCTTTGTAAACATCTAAACTGTTTGCTGTATTCCAGCTACCTAGAATTCAAAGACAAAAATCGAATTGTTATACATTTAACGATGTTCAGATTAAAAATTAGGAAAAAAAATTCGACAATTTACATATTCGATATTCAAAATATTATACGTCAATTATTTAAAATAAGTGTTCTATTCTATCTGTCATTCTATGCGTATAAGCTTGCCGAATTATGTATGTATATGATAGGTATTAAAAAAAGAAGCTAACGAGAAATAATACTGTCTGAAACTGGAGATGTTCATGACTTTTTTCGTCGCGTATTAAATATGTGACTATTTTTGTCCATGACAGAAAAAGCTTATCTGACAATGACCATGAACTATAAAACTTCTCATGAGGCAAAGAACATATCTGCACTATAATACATCAAGAATCATTTACATATAAACAGAAAATCTAAACATACTCGGCGTCTCTTGTTGCTGATTATTGTTATTGTTCAGAGGAAAATGGTTTTCATCTAGTTTCTATAACAAGACAAAAAGAAGATAAATTTATAATTATTATCCTGTTTTCATAAATAAAAATAATTAAATTTACTTGTAGTAGTTGTTGATCATGACCAGAGAATTTCATTGAGCTAAATGTAAAAGATACAAAATTAAAAAAAAAAATTTTCGAAACTTATTTATTAATTACTCTTCGTCTTGATGTTGAAGTACTTGCCGTTGTGTTTGCACATATTCATTGTAACGCAATTCGAAAGCTTGGCCAATAGTTGTGATAACATCTAACGATTCATTTGATGCACATGAAAGTACGTGACATGCTCGCTTATTCATATTATCTTTTGCTACATAAGCTATGTAATCTTTTGTATCCTAATAAAAACAATAGTTCAATTCAATAAATTTAGTAATAAAAGCAAACGGCGACGAAGAAAAAAATATATGAACATACATGTTCACCAGCACTTGCAAATGAAATTCCTTCCATTCTATGTGAACAAATGATTTGAGAATCATCTGATCGTTTAAGTACAAGTGCATCAGTACTAATTATCAATTGAACAGGCGTATGGCTATGTGTTAGATTAGCTTGCGCGGCAGTCATTGATTGACCATTTGATGATACGTCAGACTAGATAAAAACAGAATAATAAATATATTTGCAAAAACAAGAAAAAAAAAATATCTATTTACCTTATTGCGTTCTCGAAGTGAAACACCAACAGCCGTACACACTAAACGTATTGAGTCACGTGCAACCCGCGTACGACTATCGAAATCAAGTGTCTTCATTGAACAAAGTACTTCAACAGAGCCGAGATACTTAAAATGAAAAGGAACTTTGATTAGAGATATAATTCAAATAGTATTATTATTACATTGACATTATAACTGACGCCATGACCTGATAGAAGATCCGTATCTGAATGAATCCAGCGTGTGTCTCCGTCAACATTGACCATTATAGATCGATTTTACAATCTTGAAAAATATAAAACAAAAAAGAAAATAGTGACAAACGATAATAAATTGAAATCTACTAGTGAAATCGATAAGAAGAAAAATTGACATCCTAATCTTTATAGTCTTCCTCTGCGTTGCGTTCGCCACAAGAGAGAAACAGAAAGAATGGATGGTTAACATACTTTCGACTTATAAAAAAACATACTATAGATGTCAGACATTCGTAGATAGCTGGTTCATAATTGATTAAATGGATAAATGGTTACTTTTATTATCCTATGAAAACATAAATATATAGCAACAACAATACAATAGAAATGAGAAACAGTACAAAATTTTGACATTTCATATTTACAGATAACAAATGTCAGACGAATACGTTAGCTACGTTCCAAATAATAATGGAAGGTAAAAATTGTTTTGATATTTCGATCTTATGATATTATTTTGAAAATGAAACAAGTCTATCGCTTTTCTTTGTTCGAATTCAAAATATAACCATAAAGCAATTCTACTGTTCTTGTGAATTTGTACAAGTAGATTGATGTGTTTCAAAAGTATATCAAATACACATATCAATGTAAAGCTTGATTCTTATACCAGCTTAGTATAAACATAATTTATAAACAGAGACCTATGTCATCATAGAGTTTAAAACTTGTCTCTAAAAAAAATTAGATTCTTTACTATTTAACTCACCATTATCATTTTTCAAATAAGAGTGCAAAACATGAGCGTCACTAACTGGTATCAATCTTAGATATGAGCAGGATTTATCGTTTCGAGTCTTACTGGGATCGAGACCATCTGGTCTATATCTATTTAGAATCATATGAGCCGTATTAATATAACATTGGACGCATGTTGTACATGGCCATGAAAGATATGAGGGCGCAATGCAAAAACTATCATGCTCGTATCTAATGTACAATTTCAATCGTAGGCACAAACAGATAGTTATTTGCATATAGTATATATCATTACAACTTGATAACGTTATTTTTGATAGTTATATTCACTTCACTGTATTGGTGTAAAACTTCAAATGTTTATTTTAGCATCGTTCTATAGGATATCTATTGTTATATTGGATTTAATGTACAGTCTGTCTGAAAATATGACAAAATCCGAAAAATAAGAACTTCTTGATACTCCTATTTTAAAAAACTTGAGCGCGCGAAAAGACCAATGCTTTCATCTATAACGAATAATCCAGTAGATAGTAGTGATTTTAAAAAATTAGATGCAAAATGATCCTAATATGATTCAGGAAAAGTAAAATATTTGTTCGTTGCTTATAAAAACTTACCATGTGTTTGTAACAGGAAAAAAAATGTACTGTTTAGTTGTAGAGCAAGCGATGTTCTCCTCAATTGTGTTCAAATAAGAAACCTTTCAGGTATTTGTATGAATATAGTAAACTGAGTTACAGTGCCAAAAATAACATAATATATATACAGGTTGATTATGAAGTTGTTTGGTAACATAGTATGCTTTTTGGACTTGAAGGGATTCCTCTCCTTTTCATGAAACAAAATTTTACTTTTCTTTTTCGTTCGTCATATAGTCTGAAGTGGTATCTATTTATTAAGTCATTGTTAGAATTTGTCTGTTAACATTTCAGAATCTTTTTAAATTTTTTTTCTCGAATTATTACTTATATCAAGAGCAGTGCAGATATTTCGCCATTTATTCACATACGTTAAACAATAATATGAAAAAAACTTTTCTTAATCGAAAAAATATTGCTCGTAAATTTTAGTTGCTCTTCGAGAAAAAACATGCGGATATTACAATGCCTTCGAAAGTTTGACTTTGAATTCGATGAAAACGATCCTAATATTAAAATATTAAATTATATATTGTGTGTGGAGCAAATTAATCCAGCGTCGGATTTTGAAACAACGGAAGTCACAAGTAGCCCATCGTGATTCTCTTATCTCGTGAAGGATAATACTCAGAATGTTTGAATCTCTAATTAGTTCATCTTTACCGGTTAAAATATACCTGACCGGAAAGTTGAAATGTTTCTAATGAACTATTTGCGGAAGCTGTGGATACAACTCTGGAGTACCCCTTGAAACATATATATATATATATATATATATAATTATATATAAACAAAATAAACTATCTTCGAGGCTTTTAAAATAATAAATAATAATATATCTTAGATTCGTCCGATATTCACACACTCGACCATCACCATCATCGAATCCATTAATTGAACTCGGGCGTATGCTACTCAACTTAACCCGCGTAATTTTTCAATTATTAAATTTATTACATTCTGTAATAGCAACATGCAATAATATAATGTCATCATTGCCTTTTTTTATACGATATATTGTTCATGGTGTATTAGCAATATGTTTTCCATTCTATTCAATTTATCAAGGTTATATAGTGCTTATTAATCGAATTCACCAAATTACTTATCCAATCTATCGCGCAATCACATTAGTTTCACGAATATTCACATTTTTTGTCCAATTACCTCTAAAAATAATAACATTTTGTATTACTGAAACTCGAACGTTATTGAGAAATTTATTGATACTATTAATATTCGTCGGTATTATTTTTGCATTAGCCCTTATATTATTAAATAACAATCAATTAGATTATATTAAATCATATGTACAAAACACAACCGATTTTATATTGAAAAAAAGTTCAATGATTTGATTTATTAAAACCTTTGTTTCTCTTTTTTTTTGCTTTGACAAACGAGACCAATATAAATATATGTATGAGTAGGTAGTCATTATACAACCGAGAAAAAAATGAAATAAATGTAGATATATATACATATATATATATATATATATGTATAGAAATAAATATGTGTTTACGTATAAAATGCCCATCAAATATTTTGGAATACTAGACTGTGATAGTAGTCCGGAACGGGATTTATGGAATATACATTGCGATTGTATCTGACGGGCATGACTCTGTTCGTTTTGTGATTTTGATTTATTTCCAAGGCAGTTTGAAAGGTAATTTTTCAGAAATGGTATTTAGTGCGTCTGTTGCCATTTTAATTGGATCGAAGCCTAGACAACGAAGAAAATATACAAAAAGGTAAAAAGTTTAATAACAAAAAACTTACTATCATCATCATCGGGTAATGGAATAGGTCCTTTTTTATCGGCTGTTAAACGTCCTTCGCACGGTGAAGGTATTGGTTCTTCTTTCTTCTTAATATTATACTAAAAGAACACAGCATAAAAAATGATTATAAACATATAAATTATTCAAAGATGTTCAGCGAAAAAGATCATGCAAGATTTGTCAATGCCGAGAATATTTCCGAAAAAAGATTAGTAAAAATTTCACTAGCTAGAAAATCCAATAGAATTTTTTCAAAAACGTCTAATGTAAAATTAAACTTAAATAGATTGAATATAGCTCCGAAAATTATTTTCATATGATGGCTCGAACTGAACTCTCGAACAAAAAAAAACGAATAGCATGTTTCAATCATATCGTGACAATGCTACATAAAAAATTCAAAAACTTGCAATGGCGAGAGAGATGCGTCTCAAAGGCCTTCTTTTAAGAACTATTCAAACTTTATGTTTTCTTCGCATCTACTAAAGATATTTTTTTAGCAGTCAAATACAGGTTGACCTAAATTTCATATGAAAAGTTTATGCTAATCTCATTTCAGCAATTGAAATGGTTGACATACTTGTTAATCAAATGAAAGTAGAATTCCTTGAATTTGTTTCAAGTTCAATTAAAGTCATCAATTGAGTCTACAAAGTTCAGAAAAATAAGTTATATGAAAGGTGTCTTGCAATACTAATGCAACTGTCAAATGCACGAATCGTTTGATTATTGTGTCACATTTTTGATCGACCGCAGACAACTCAACTAGAGCTTACTGTCTTTTAATGAATGCATAAAAACTGCCTAACCTTGTCAATAATAAGGTTAAACAGATAGAACAACGTTTAAATCAAATTATTTCGATACTATGTATTGTTAGAAGAATAACAATCGAGAACATTTTTGCAAGATTTTAAAAGCACAGAATTTCTGGTTTTTGTTTCATAGAAATCATGCTAAACATTTTTTGTCATATTAATTATAAGACGCAAAATCTTAAATAATATGGTGTCATATTATTAAGAAAAAAAGCAATTAGAAGTCATTTGAAATGTTTCCAAAGCATTTAAGTGAACGTTCTTTGCTGCACTCACTTTGAGAACAGTGCGTAGAAAAATTGCTTTGAAAATAAAAATAAAATTTTACTTTTTCTCTAATATTTTGTCGAACTTCTTCACGTTGTCGTTCCATTTTCGCATATTTTGCATTTCGTTTTTCGTCTGCTTCACGTCGAGCTTCCGCAACCTGAATAGTCAGTAGAAAAATGTAAGTATAAACAAAAAGAAAATTTCAAGCTAATTTTTAATAAATCCCATTAAGCGTTTTACGGATTAATAATAAGCTATTCGAGAAATGCTCTAATCGTTGCCATTTATAGAAGTTACTCAGTAGCGATTAACTCACCCCTAGTGATTCAATCATACTCTTACGACGAAGGCCTGCTGATGCTCTTGATGGTGATGGAGATGTAGATTTAGTAAACAATGGTACAAGCGATAAACGTCGAGTTTGACTTGGAGAAGTAGCGGATAGAAATAATTTGTTAACACTAAGTTTATCCATAAGGTGTTCTTTTTTTAATTGAAGAACTACTTTTTCTTTATCAATGCAAAATAAATGTTTTTGAAAAGATAAGCAAAGAAAATAAAAAAAACTATTCAAACAGGGCGAACGATAATGAAAATTAATGTGTGAGACTATATAAAAAAAAGTGTTTATGTTAGAAGAAAATGAGTCTATAAGAAAATACTATTCAGTAAACGCTCCCTTTAAAAAGAAAATAGTTGTAAAGGAAATGAAAGACAAATAAGATAAAAATGAAGAGGACGAGAAAGTTAAGAATGAATTTGTAAGCGTATATCACTGTAGGCTTAAGATAAATCAATGTAATTTATTAGCCGGTCAATGTCGAACATGCGATTTCTTTTTCTTTCTACGATGAAAAAGAAATATTATCAATGAATATTATATTTGTGAATATTCTGAGGATGGAGGCTGCCTGTGAAAGTCATATGCAACCAAATCGACCAGAAATAATGTATAAGACGCTTTCAATCGTAATGCACTTGTAAATGCAAAAATGCAGCAAAAAGAAAAGGAAATATAAATTTGAGCAGACTTCTGTGTCATATATGTTCTAGTTTTTAAAATCAGGAAGTAATTTTAATTTTTTGAATAGGTATTTAATCAATAGCAGGCCAAACACTCGCAAGCAACAATCATGAAAAACATGTGTATACATAAAATCATAATTGATAGCTTTATATTACCTCTGGATCTTCTTCATCATCACCGCCGCCACCACTACTACCACTAGCACCATCCTTTTTCTCGCCATCGCCGCCGGCTAGTTCTATAATAGAAAAATAAAATTAGATAATTCGGAAATAGAAAAAAAAATAATAATAATTTACTAGATAACTTACTTTTACTATCAGTCCTAATGCTCATGTCTATTGTAAATGAGTCGATCGTAAACTAAACGAGTGTTCCTCTTCTGTATTTTTTTGCTTATAAAACTAACTAACTAACTAATCTATCTTTCTCTCTATCAACATCTTTCCTCATTCTTCGTTTTTTTTCTCTATTTTCTCATTCCTCTTTAAGAGCTCAATGACATTGTTAATTCATTCGGATGTGAACATCATCGAATCAGCTCCCGACTTACATGGAGAACATGTAGTCTTAAGTATAATACTATCACGTCGACTATTACTACTACTACTACTTCAACAGTGTCGTTGATGAGTAACTAGTGGATAGACAATCAGTCAAGGGGAAAATATGAATTCTGGGACATGTTATGCATTACTCGTTTTCGCCTGTTTCTGTTTCTGTTATGAATTCGAGTATATTCAAGGAGCAAATAGATGGAAAATTTATATGAACCGAGTGAGTGAAGAAGAAATAATAAAAACATTTATTTCAGTCGAGCAGTCAATTAACCCTAGTTGTTCCTTCTCGAAAAAGAAAAAACAAGAAAATGCTTAATGCAATGGTCAACATAAAACTATAATGTAGAAAATAAATAAATATATATATATATATACCAATGTCTTCATCGGCCACATACCTTTAACTTTATCTAACTGAGAACCCATCATTTGTTTCATGATAAATGAAGCCATAACGATATGTAAATTATACAAAAATCAGTAAATATGAGTAAAATCAATCTATACCTATAAAAACAGAAAAAAAGCTCCATTATTAGTGGCAATCACATGTAGTTTTCATCAAGGGAATCAAGTAACGTCGATATGCCTATTTGACGGAGTAGGCATAGATCTCTTTGCTCACAACACGCATCTCGTTTTCTCTTCATCGGCAGTCTATTTTTCATTCTTCATTTTTTGCAATTATTATTCCTATGTCTGTCGCCGACAACTCGATAGTATCTTTCTTTTTTAGCTTGCCGCTATGCCACTGTTATTGGGATAGAGAACTATCCTACTCTTCTTTTTCGTCTCCTTCTTCTTCTTCTTCTTCTTCTTTGCTGTTCGGCACATTTTGCTTGCTATAATATTGCTGTCAGTATGAGTGTGTGTGCATGTGCACGATTCGTCTCTGATAGTTCTAATGAAAAAAGGATGCAACAACAACCGCGGAGAAATGGATGAATAAAAGAGAAAATAGTCTACATTAAGTTTATTTTATATCTTTATATGAATGAGCTAAAGCATCTAAAAGACATTCTTTTTATTTTTTTGTTTTTCTATTTTCTTAGTAACGGATATGACATCGATCAAAATAAGACAAGAGCACATAAGAACATCGATCTAATAAAACTAGAGGAAAAACTACAAACGTTGACATTGTTTTTCCGTAGGCATTGATTTTTTTTGGTTCACTGAAAATATCCCTGGATAACTAAGAGCAAAAATCTCAATTTTTAATTGTACACATTTTGAATGGTAAATTAAAGAGAAACAAATAGAGAATTTAAAAAAAGAAAAGTCAATCGAGGGCAATGAACGTGTTCAAGTGAAACGGAATAAAACTATATCGTGAATAAAAATAGAGACGAAGGAACTTAAGAGCCGTGATTAGCAAGCATCGGCCTGAGAATTTCTTTCGAACGGTTATAAGTCTTAATTCTTATGCTTTTCTCCACGCTCTATTTAATCAACTTACAAGTTTTTTCGGTGAATAATTTTAAGTCTTTTTTTGTTCTTCTTCTTTGTATAGTACTAATTGGTTTATCTAAAAAAAGTGAAGATGAAAATTATGATATACCTTATTTCTTTCAAGTAAATGATCGATATTATTCTTTAGTAAAATTTTTCTAGTCATTTCACAACTGATGCCAAAACTTTTAAAGGAAAAGAAAGAAGCTCGCTAAAGTGCCTATGGAGTATTTTTTTTAAAGGAAACTTCCGATCGATTAGATCGGAAGGGAAAAACAAAAACTATGAGAAACATATTTGATAGTGATCAAATTGCCTGGTCACACTTCGATTCAACTTTTACTTCACTTGTTCGTCTTCTTTTTCTGTCTTCGAACCTACGCCATCCGTTCTAGTGTTCCCGGCAATGATGTTACTACTATTCAATTTAAAAAGACTGTCTTGTTGTTTTGTCTGTCCTTGGATCTGCTTGTTTTGTTGGGCAACATGGGTATCGAACCCATTTGCACACATATGTAGAAGAGGAAAAAATAGTGAACGGCAACGTCATCAACACACGAACAAGTGAGGACGTTGTGTTAGAGAAGAAGAAAAAAGAGAAAATCGTGGATGTATTCATAATAATTCCTCGATAAATTGGAATAGAAAGAAGAAAAAATGAATTTTTGCTTTTGTAGCATTGTTCTTTTCTATTGTTTGGCTCTTTATTTGAATTTCTACTCGATAGAAAAATAAAAAATTTAATAAACGATAATGTTGTATTATATTGTATAGGAAATGTGATTTTCTTTAGTCAAAGCCTTCTATGGGCCATTTGAATTTTTTATGTAATGATTCCTGACCACGAGCATATTTGCCATATTTTTCCAAAGCACAATTTTTATCTGCTGTTCTCCAACCAATTAATCTATTTGTTGTCGGTGGTATTGGTCTTGGAGAGGGACTAACTGTCACCACTTCACTACGTAGATTAGAAGTAATCGTTAAAGGTGAAAGAGCACCTGAAAATAAACCCCCTGATGATCGTTTGGGATCGAATGGTGAAACCTATTAACATATTCAATCGATAATTATTAAAGAAAGATGCCAACGACGAAAAAAAAGAAATAATAAAACGAAAGAAATGCATACATTAAGTTGTGGTTCATTGAGAAAGCCCCATCGCTTATCATAAAACTTTTGTGCTACTTCAATCTTTGATACATGATCTTTCCTGAGGAAGAAAAAAAGAATTCAATATGAATATGTAGATATTAAAATGAAAATGATTGAATCAAATTACCAGATAAGATCTCGGGCGACATAAGACATTTTATCATTGTATTGATCAATCTGTTTTGCCGGTTTTGCTGCCATCTTATTCTTTAATGTTCTTGATGAAAATAGTAACAATAGGATTGATGCAGAAAATAAGCAGAGACAGTAAAGAAAAGAAACTAAATCAGAATTCTACAAGAACGAACCGAAAAAAGAAAGAAATTATAGAACATCTCAACAAAAACAAAAAATAATAATCACAAGAATACTAAAACCTTTTAAAAGATGAAATCAAATGGAATCAGAAGAAAAAGAAGAATGTGTGATTGAACAATAACATGAAATAGAAAAATCGAATAATCAATTTTTATTAGATGTCCCATTTGTAAAAATAGAAAAAGAAAAAAAAAACCAGGACTTTCTCATTAAAAACATAAGTGAGCCTATCAGTCATTGGAAACTTTATTATTTATTACGCAGTTAGGATGGTACCAACTGGCTGTATCTGTCGCCTGTCATTAAAGAATAAAATTGCAAGCTTTACGTATTATTATTATTATAAATATATTTAAAAAACAGAAAGAAAGAAATCATAGAACTGTCAATAGCGTAAGTTATGCATTCCAATGAAGATACTGAATCTGGTATGCTATATTTTATTGGAATGATTATGACTACTCTTGATTGTCTATAGATAAACAAAAGAAAATGGGAGGAGAGAGAATAAATTTTAATGTTTAAATACAGTCATTACAAGACATGTTGACGTCGTGTGCTGACATTTTTTGATTTGTCTTATTATCATTATGATTTCCGTCTTCATTGATCCGAGAAAAATTACTGTCTGGCAGAGAACAAAACAGGAAGAGAGCGAGAACAAAAAAGAATTGTAATAAAAGTCAAAAGAAAAAAGCGACTGAAAGGCCACTGTGATAAATTGGATCGCTAGAAAAGTAATAGTCGGCTATTAGTTAAGCTAAATATTGATGATTTAAATGATGTCACAGTCAAGCGATGATATATTTATTGATCCTTCGACTAGCAATGATTATTTCATTTTTTCATCTTCGTCACATAAGTCAATAATATCGATGAAGCGCAGTCAAGAATTAGCACGTAACAGCTTCGAATTGTTTCATTTTCTACGTTTATAGTATAGAATGGTATTGTTTTTTACTTTTATTTTGATTATTAGACGATACATTGAGTTCATCACTATGTCCAACGAAATCAGCTTCATTTTCAATATCAGAAAATGGTGATAGTGATCACAATAAACATGATACTCGTAAACCAAGTGTACTAGATGAAAAAGCATTACGTGAAGATGACACTGTATTAGTTCGAGATCAACGTATTGAAACAATCAGTCGAAGTTATCAAGTCATTTTAGAGAGCATTGGAGAAGATCCATTACGACAAGGTAAAACGTTTTCTTTCAGGATTCTTGAATTCTTTTGTATTTTTCATATTCATAGGACTTCTTAAAACATCAAAACGTGCCGCAGAAGTATGCATTTTTTGTTTCTATTCAGTGAAGTTCAATCAAGGATAGGGCATTTGTTTTTAGCATAGAGCTGTTAAATCTGTTGGATTTTATTTTAAGACGTAAACATCTTTTTAAAAGCTTATGACGATTATTAAATTTTTGACTATGCTTCAAAAGTTCATTTTTATTTATTTGTCATTGATCAGACATTCGTTATTATTCTATTTCTTTTGCATTTATAATACTAAAACTATATGTTATAATCGTGAATAAGTAATCAAATAATATATGCATGATGGACTTTTCTTGTTTCGTATAAACGATCGATTTATTTTTCTTTCTCGGTAATAAAAACATGTTTCTGTTTTTTTTTGTTTTTTTTCTAAACATTAAATTATAGACACGCTATGAATTTTACTCATATAATACCCTTCGCAATTAACTGATGAGAGAAAAATATTTAATGCAATGAAATACCAGCTCGACCGAATGACAATTGTAAACCACAGTAGAATTAATTAATATTTGCCGTAAACATTTATTCGATTTTTTTATAAACTTTCTTCTGTTTACATTTAGGCATTGGTTTTTTTTACGAAAGGTTACGAGCAAACGATTCGAGATGTTGTCAGTGATGCCGTATTTGATGAAGAATGTGAAAATATGGTTGTCGTGAAAGAAATCGATATTTATTCATTATGTGAACATCATATGTATGATTGACACACATCTTTTCTTTTTTCTTCTTTTCTATCCAACTACAAGACTTCGATTCATTTTGTTTTTTTAGGGTACCCTTCTTCGGCAAAGTATCAGTTGGTTATTTACCTAATAAACGAGTACTTGGCTTAAGTAAAATAGCAAGGTATTCAAAAAAAGAGAAAGAAACTTTATTGTTCGTTTAAATTTTCTTATTAGAATATGCGAAGTGTTTAGTCGTCGTTTGCAAGGTTTGCAATTAAGAAGTAGATGTAATATGTTTTATGTTAAACAATATTTTTCTATTGTAGTACAAGAGCGCTTGACGCGACAAATAGCTGAGGCTATTGCCGAAGCTATTCAACCAAGAGGTGTAGCTGTTATTGTTGAATGCCTGTGGGTATTAAACATAAAAAGAGAAGAAAACAATAGATTGTTTTTATTTCGTTGTTTCAGTCATATGTGCATGGTGATGCGAGGTGCTCAAAAGGTGAATTCACGAACAACAACATCGGCCATGCTTGGTGTTTTTCGTGAAGATCCAAAGTCACGGGAAGAGTTTTTATCACTTGGTCGTATTACTCCATTTTAATAAGATTATTTGATGTGACTTTTTTCGCTTTGTTCTTATAATCTATTAGTTAGTATTTCCAATATTGCTCACGAGAAAAAAAAATAAACGTCTTATGTATAGAAATTTGAATAGCTGAATATTTATTGATGAAACAAAAACCAATAATTGAATATATATGATTGAAGACATAATAAACATTGCAGCAAATCTATTGTTCGAGAAACAGCGAAGAACAAATAATGATTCACATTTGGCTCAGATGAATATGCATTTCAAGGGAATCGATTGCCCTTGTGTGAAACAGAAAACTTTTCATTGAATTCTATTGGTTACGAATAGTAGTTATACGATTGTTGATACTTCACAGTGATATTATGAATAGAGATTGATGACTTCAATGTTGATTTAATTTATAATGAAAATTTTGAAACACCATTTTATATTTTCATTGAAACTACTCGATCATGAGGGTGAAGAACTTCTATGTCTATATAATCATATTTTTTGTCAGTGTGAATACAGATCACAGTATATTGCACAAAAATCGAATTGAAGTGTTGACACAGATAATTTTCGGGGTTGGTGGAAAATGTCGAAAAGGAAAATATCGAAACACAGAAATAAAAATATCCAGTAGATTGTGAAAGAAAAATGTCGAATATATTGAAAGAGGTCAGTTGTAAAATTGATTTTTTGTTTTGTTTTCATTGGTCTCTCTTCGTCCGGCATATTGTATTTTACATTGAATAAAGAAAATTTTGTGGAAAGAAATACATATATTTAAAATGATCTCGAACTCGACCCCTGAAAAATGCTCACTTAACAATCTACAATGTCAAATAACGTTTTCGATATCAAACAAAGGCAAACGATTACTAATATTTAAAAACTACGTTTTCAGATGCAATAAAACGACAAAATCAAAAATATACTGGATGTGTAGCGAATCAGACTGTGGTGTGTATATTCATACAAACACTACTGACGAACTTCTATGTATCAATGGTATTCATAATCATTCTGCAAATCCTGATCAATTAGAAGCAAAACTATTACGATCAGGTTTATCATTATTAATTGGAGAGAGAAAAAATAACATTTATTATATTTTCTATATTCTCTCTCTTCTTTTTTATTATTATTAAAACAGTATTCATTATAGATCAAGGCTATGAATTCGTCGTTCCGACATTTTTCTTTCAAATTTTCATCTACATCTGTTTCTCATAAATTACTTACAGTTTCGACATTTTCCTCTTCGACGTTTTCCTTTTTCTATTGCCATTTTTCTCTTTCGACATTTTCCTTTTCGACGTTTTCCACCAAGATCTAATTTTCGCTGGTTCACACTATTTACTTTTTTGTTTTTTGAAAAGATTGAAAATGCAAACATACGCTGAACCATATTTGATGTACTTCTGCTGTTTTAAATGAACAAAAAATGCTAATGAAATACATCAAAGCGATCCAGTACATGCCTTGCATATTTAAGTATGGATAGGGAAAATATTAAGTCAAACGCAAGGACGTACTTGAATCTTGTGTCATTCAAGATTGTGAATCCTCTCGCGCAGATGTATGTTTAAATCGTGACTGAAAAATATTTTTAATTATTGACGCAAAGTTTGACAGTTAAATAGTAGTATAATGATTGAAGAACTTCTTCTGGCTATGCAAATAAAACGAGTAATATATTCGAGAGGAGTTTGCAAAGCTATACATTGTTGTAATTATCTGAAAAATTAAGAATTTCTGAAAAAGAAAAGTATCTTGAATAAGCTATATTAGTATTCAATGGTTTAAAATGATTGAGAATATTTAGAAAATTATATTGACTTCATCGAAACCGAGACACGGTCCAATACATTATTGATTACATTCTTATTTTGTTAAGCGACATACGGTTTACTCTGCAACATGTTTTGAGTTAGTCAGTAGTCGCACTTTTTAAACAACTGTTTATTGTTAACATATGGCATTCGTCAGGTTTTCTTGCCGAACATTATCAAAAGTCATCTCTTTTGCGCAAAAATCGATTTATCGATCAATCAATTCAATTAGACTGGTATAGACATTTTCTTGAATTTGCTTATTAAAATATTCTGATCTACGATCGAAAAATCTTTCGTTTTTAATTACTCATTAATCAAATAAAAAGCAATTTTGACAGATTGAAGTGAGAGTATCCAGGTGTGATTTTTTAAATTTTATTAAGGCAAAGAAAAACAACAGATAGACACATAAAACATGAGGAAAACTACAACACTGCCATTATTTTTATTTATGTCAAGTTGTATTTGAAGATGACGAAAGTCGATATTCAAGTGAACTAGTAGACATTATTCGTAAGGGATAATAACCACGATTAAAAATAGCTGATACCGATCGAAATCGAGAAAGTTCTAATGCTTTTCGAACTGGTTTTGGTCTGTCGAACTCAGTTGTTGTTTGTGTCCATTTTAATGCTGATAAAGATGAATACATAAATGGATTGAAACATGAACTAAATGGTTGTAAAAACAGTACAGCTAACTTAATATTATTAAAATGAAGATCATAATCACTAATACTATGCGAATAACTCGGACAAATAAGTAAAGCAAAAACAATAAATATAATTAATGGTATTCGACTTATACAAATAGCTATAACTAATGTAAGAATTTTTAATGTTGCACGTGCATCATTCGATGTATGTACATGTGATTTACTAAAATTAAAACATATAAGACCATTACATGTTATAATTATAGCAATAAAACAAATATCAAATGTAATTAATAAAAATAGATATAGTCGATCGAATACATTTTCAACACGAAACGGTACACACAATGAATTCGCATGAAAATTATTAATATTAATCAATGGTAATGATGCAACTATGAAACTTATGAGCCAACCTAATGAAATAAATGTTAGAGTAAATTTTGGTGGCCACGGTGTTTGACGTTTAAATGAAAATAATATTGTATAGAAACGTTCAAATGTTAATAAAGTTAACGCATAAATTGAAGATTGTATTCCAAATATATAAATAAATCCAGCTATTGTACATAAATGTGAATTTGTCCAGAGTTGAGTTTTTATATAGAAACGTTCATTAAAACGTATATCAATAATACCAACAAGAACAAGATAAATTGATGAAATAAAATCAGCCAATGCCAAGTTTGAACTTAGAACGGTTGATATTGACCATCGATTATAGGATGATGTTATTAAACGGCATAGACTAATAATAAGAGCAGTTAAATTTGAAATAACAGAAACGAATACAATTATTGAAAAAATGAAGCGAATGAATGCCGATGAAAATAATGATTCACATTGTGTCATTTGATCGGGTAATGGCAAACAAACTTGATCCAAATGAAAAGAAACGGATATAGTATTACTTTCATCTCTAGGCTTATTTTTATTTTCATCATTGAATAAACTAAGTGTTTTATCGGATTTCAATTTTTTGTTATTTTTTTCATATAATGATGGTAAATTTTTTTTATAATTACAACAAAAATATGCATATGGTAGATAGATATTAATTAAATATGGTAAATAATCATACCAATTTTCATTTATATTTAAATAATTATTACCTCGTAAATCGAATTTTTCTAAGAATATTAAATGACACATATTATTGAACTGGAAATTTTCTAAATGATTATGTGATAGATTCAATTGCTTCAATGATGACGTTCGATCGAAATTATCTGATGAAACCGTTTTTATTTGATTGTTGGATAAGTCAAGAGAACGTAAATAAGGAAATTGATTTAAATTTAAGCCATGCTCACGAGAGATTTCCGTTAAATGATTATGACTAAGATGTAAATTACTTAAGAACAACTCAACATCAAACGAATTTGTAAATTGTCGTAAATCGGAATTTCGTATGCGTAATGTACGTAAATTTAAACATAAATGCAAATCATGTTCAACGATTTCTTCAATATAAGAATAATCGATAGCAATAACTGATAGATTTTTGTTATACGTACAAAGCCATGCTGGAAATATACTTAAAACTGTATGATCGATGAACAAATTATGAAGTGTTGATGGAGAAATGAATGGCGATAAGAAGGCTTTATACGAATAATCAACAATCGTTAGATTATGTATATTTTCTGCAAGCATACCAGAATAGTAACCATTTATTAAATGAATTGCCTGAACCGATCTTGTCATACTGCTATTCATAGATGAAGAATTAAAATTATAGAATTCAGATGATTGGCACGCTATTTCATCATCATGAATTTCACAAGGTAGTCGAGCATATAGGCTCGAAAAGATTTTCAAGAAGAAGATGAGATGAAAGGTTATGCTTGTTGAATTCATTTTGTCGCGAGAATTGGGAACTTCTGCTTCTTGAACGCCCTTTTAAATGTGTGTTACTTCCAAAAATAGTAGGGAACGAAGGCTGTGCGACTCGTTTCTTCTGTTTTATCTTTCGTTGATTGATCAGGACCAGACACTCAAACATTATTTTGATTAAAAACTGGCATTTACATAAAATACATCTGTAGTTTGGCATTATTATATTATGATTTTTTTGTGTATTTCACGTATATTCACTACAGATACAAGGCCATGAAAACAAAGTGCGCAAAAAGAAGAAAAAATATGCGAAAAAAAATGTCGTCGAGAATCTTTATTTTAATCGGTCATTCTCGGCTCTGTTTTTATATCGGCAACCATGAATCGTTGATGATGCATATTAAGAAATGTTTGATGTGGAAGACGTTGATGATGATCCCGATTAGTTTCTTCTGTATCAGAATCAAGATTTTTCATTCGATTCTCTTCATTTAAACTGCCATTCATATTTATCGAATGTGTTTTAACCTTGAAAAATGAAGAGAAAAAAAACAGCAATAATATAAGAAATCTACATTCATTTTTCATTACTCAAAATCATACATACATGTTTATTAAGATGATCACTACGCATAAAACGTTTTCCACAAACTTGACATGCAAATCGTTTTTCGCCTAAAAACAAAAGAAAAAGATAATGAATGATTGCTATCATCATAACAAAGCTCTACGTCGAGATTATTTATCGCATAATGTTTAATGAGAAAAACAAACTTGTTGACAAGTTTTTCTTTTCTTTGATTGATGTTTCTAGTTGAGCATCCTAACCTATGATCATCTTTCTCTCTCTCTCTATATATATATATATGTATATGTCAATGTTGATATGTATCACGCATGAATGATTCATTCCACATAAATAATAGAGTTGGCCGATAGGTATTCGTTCGAAGTTAATTATCGCGTATATGTCCTATTTCTCTCACGATTAGCCTTGGCAATAGTGGTCATTTCAAGGTGGGCGGACAAGATAAATCGAACAGTAGTTTATTTTTTTTTAATGGACTGAAGATGAGCAAATGATCGGGTGTCAGACATAATGAGTATACATTTCATACCTGTATGAGTTCGTAAATGTCGTTGGAGTTCATCACTACGAGTAAATCGTTTTCCACAAAATAACCAATTACAAACAAATGGTCGTTCCCCTAATCAAACCAAGCAAAGAAAACAATGAGAAATATTTGCAAGTTACTGTCTTATCAATATGCGTGTCTGAAGTCAATTGACAAGTTTTTTTTTCTTTTACTATATAAAATACATATGCTGAAATTTGATTCACTCAATACACGCAACAAGAACAAGTTGATGACCAAGTTTATAATTACAGGTTGCGGGTGAAAATGGAAACTCTAGCTCAAGTTTTTCTTTTCTTCTTTTTCTTTTTCTTATTTACCTGTATGCCAACGTAGATGAGCTTTGAGATGTGATGTTTTATTGTATTCTTTACCACACCCTGGTATATGACAATTATGAATATTTCGTTTTCTTAAATTAGCTCCAGCAACGAAGCCTAAACGATCAGCTTCACGACAATTGGGACAATCACATTGAGCACGACTGGCTTTTGGTTGTTTACCATTTCTTGTTAAATTATTTGAAATTGTAGTTTTTGGTGAACTGTTCGAATTGTTTATTGTTGGTGATGATGTTGTTGCTTGAACTAAAGGTGGAGATGGTGTATGAGATTGAAACGATAAATTTGATTGTGATAATGACGATGTTGTTTGTTGTGATGATGGAACAACTGATGGATAAAGTAAACGAAATTCATGACGATATGAATCTGCGTATTGATGACCAACAGATAGAAAATCATTATAATGTGTTGGTTGGGCATGGTGATGTCCATGAGGTGAATATTGAATATTAGGTGTTGTAGAAAACAGAGGTGGTGGTGGTGGAGGAAGAGCTAGTTGCTGTTGCTGTTGTTGCTGTTGCTGTTGTTGTTGTTGTTGTTGTTGTTGTTGTTGTTGTTGTTCAATGTTGTTATTCAAAATGGGCGGTGTTTGATTAGCACCAAACCATGAATGATGATGATGATGATGAATATCAAACCAAGCTGCTTGTGATGACGACAATGATGATGATGATGGAAGTGATGGTGGTGGAGGTATTGTTGTGTTTTCTTTTAAATGACCATTACCATTTAATAAAGAATTTTCATAATGACTAATACGTGCCAATGATGTAGCTATTTCAGAATTATGAGGATGATTTGTATTATTCATTGATGATGGATAATAGAGAGGTGGACTTGTTGTTATGGATTTTTTCCAAGCATAAAAACTTGTTTTCGGTGGTGATAATGGTGGACTTTTAGGTCGACTAAATGTTGTTGTTGCCGATGGTAATAAAAATTGTGTTGATGTATTATTATTAATCGTTGTATTGGATGATTGAATTTTATTACATTGCGCTGCTAGCATAGCCAATGGATTGACAGCAGTCATGTTCATGTCCTATATGGTACGAAAAAAGAAAGAAATCCATATTGAATGTTATATGATCTGCTGTACATTCATTCGTTTTCTTTTGTTCAAAAACAAAGCATAAGTAATAGTAATTGAGTAGTGCGCGCTTGATTGAGACCATAGAATTCAACTCAACGGGGTGTCTACGTTTTAGTTACATTCAAACACTATTTTCTCTTCTTTTTTTCTTCTATTCAAGCAGAATAAAAATGAAATAGACGAAAACGATGTTTGCTGGCATTTTTTTTCTTCTACATACCGAGTTGTTGTTACTTGTTGCCATTAATGTTGCCATGGAATAAGATATGAGTAGTTTATCATAAACAAGTAGAAAAACAAGAGTTAATTATAGAATCGTCTCTAAAAGAAATGAAATTATACGCTTTTTGATGTCATGTAATCAACGGGTTATACAATGATCATGATGATGATGATCTCCGTCTTTCTTGTTCTTACTTTTTCTTTCTTGCTTCAAAATATATAGAACATTAATGTTTAGCTCCACCCCGAAACAACTGACTTCGATGCAGGACGTTCTCGATAATTAGGAGGTTGACGACCGGGATACAAACTGATAATGATGAGATGAGTGACACACGAACATGTAATTTCTTTTTCTCTCGCAAACCGGAAGAAAAATGTTGCAAAAAAGAGAGAGAAACTTTCTTTTTCCATTGGCTCTATAACAAAATTTCATTTGACCTCGAGAGAAAAGGAGAAAAAATATTTCATTGGATGTTTGAAAAGACAAACGATGATTGGCTTATTCTAAATCCTTTACTCATTATAGCTGCTGCCGATCAGACAAAATTATAATTGTGTGAAAGATATTTTGATGAACAAAAAACAAAACGAAATATAATAAATCGAATCGAATCGATTTGTCTACTAATCCTGTGGTGGTGGTGGTTAAGTATCATCAAAGACATTCGCAAGTTCTTTTCTCTTTACGAAACGAAACGAAACGAAACAGTTCCTATTCAATCAATACTGTTTCCCAAGAAGGGTAAACAAAAAGAAAAACGAAAACGAATTATGTTTTTCACATCATTCATTAGGAAAAATACCTGATCGACAAACCAAAAAGGTTAATTTCTCATTAAGAATTCCTGCTGTTTGGATTTTTTTGTTTCTGATTGTTTTTTCTCGTTGTTGTTGATGATGACCATTCAATATCGTCGTTACTTGTCATTAAACCAACATTCATCATACGGTGTGTCATGTGCATGATGCGCTCTTCGATGCATTGACCATACATTCATATACATATGCATATCCAAGCTGATATTGTTGCTAATCGATCCATGTCCTCATCTACATCATTGAGGACATTGACAAATCTATCATCATCTTTTTAACGTTTTTATGAATCATTGCTAATGATTCAAAAAAAGTAGAGGTAGCTTATTTAACATGAAAATTTTCGTATTTTGATCAAAAAGAAAAATCTTATCGATCTATGTTTTTGTTGCCGTGAGATTAAAATAGGCATACACATGAACTCCCACCTATGGTGAAGTGTGAAAGAGGCTTAGTCTCCAGTGATGCTTATCAATCGGTGGTGGGCAGCAGTTGTTCGAGCTTGTATTAATTTACAATAGAGATGTAGACAAACGCGAGCGGGCGCGCGCGCGCGCATATTTCTTTTTTTTGAAGATATTGAACGTATGTCGCGATATCAAACTCATCTTCAAGCCTTCTGGCATATTCAATTCGTCTTTGCTTATCGAACCAACCAATAGATCAATCATCTTCTATAGATATATTATTCATGCCGACAAGAACAAAAATGACATCATCGTCAATGTTATTTCGATATTTTCTCCCTAAGCTTTTAAAACGAAAAAAAAAAAAGAATCAAAATATTTTTTCTTCTTTCTGTTTTCTATTACAAAACTATTAAACGTGAGTCAATATTTGTTTGATAATGGATGGCAGTCACGATTTGTCTCTAATGGATACATAAATGTGTGCGTGTTCTTTTCTTACGATTCAATGCTATTGATGAAGAAGCTTGAGATTAGCCGTCAAGTGGGAGTACCTTCCTATACTTCACTCATCATCACAGAACTAGCCTATATTAAATGCCGATAAAGAAAAAAGGTAGATTAATTCGATTAATTGTGGTGACATGGTGTGCATATGCACATACTACAGATTGTTCACGTAACAAACAAATGACTTGCAAGAGAGGGAGCGGACTAGCTAATTACAGGCATGATGGAGAGCGAATTATCGATGTTGGAATTCTATGTTGTCTAAGTCATCTTCTTTCAACCGAACATTTGACTACTATATCTTTTTCGATGTCATCTGTAAATGGATTTGATCTCTTTTCTTCTAATAGATCAAGATCAAGACGGCGTTGCGTTCGTTTGACACTCTTTTTTTGTTTCGTCTCTGTTTGGATAAAAGCTACCTATGTATATGTTGTTCATTCACACTTGATTAGGAAAAAATGTTCGAAGAACACTAACTCAACATGAGCCTTTCTGTTGTTTCTCTTATCCCGGTGTGAAAAGGTGATAATGAATCGGTATCAATGTAAATGTAACAAAATCATTTTCACGCCTGTATATTAAGGTCGACCCAGTCTGTAGTTTCTTTTCCCCTTTTCGGCATGACTACTAGTCTATACTATAGAGATGATGATCGCCGTCTTCCGGCATTCATCCATCAAGACAGCTGACATGATGAGCTTCCTTTGGCATTTGTCTCATACAATCATCTATCGACATTCAAGTGGAAACGAAGGAGAAAGAGTCGTTATGATTGCTGTATGGAGGAATATGTGTGAACAAAATTAGCACGGAGAGAGAGAGAGAGAGACAACTAATGACAGTAGGCACGCGTGCGACAACTCTCGGGCAATTAGGTTTTTGTATGTGCATACTGGAAATTACTCTCAATTTTATTTTACTCCAAAATGGAAGTTTAACTGATTCGTTTTCTTTCTTTCTTGCGTGCGGAACTAGATGGACAATTGTCACTGTCGTTCGCCATCGACCAATCTCGATAAACGTCAACTTCCGTTTTTAACTGTCGATCATTACTATTAATGTTAATCATAGATACATTTTTCTCTAGAGTATAAAGTAGCATGTTCTTGTCATTGCATTGACTCTATGGCTTGTTGTATATGCTGAACAATATAATAACTTCTATGAAATGATTATGTCATCTTATACTTTGACAACCTCATAATTTTGATACCACTATGATTAGATTCTTATCGATATAAATGATTGTTTCGTCATAGTGATTATTGAAATATTAGACATGATTGCTTCTAGGCAGAATTAAAATTTGTTTATTTTCTTACGTAATAAAATCGAATCATGATCTTTTGAAAAGATATACAATGCGTTGTGGAAACTGTTTCTGGTAAGATTCGAATTCTCTCTCTCTCTCTCTATACATATATATATGTATGTATGTATGTATGCCTTACTTTATCTTATTACGAAAAATGAACTTTTCTCATTAATCAATCTTAATTTAAAAATGATTGAAAGTTAACATACGCTCAAAAGTAAACAATATGACAGATTTAATGATACGATAATGTAATTTTTATAGATTTCTAAAATATCATTGTCAATTTACATTCCAATTTATTAAGAAAAACAAAGAAAATGTTTTTAGCAAGTTATTATCAATCATGAAAAATCCAATTTGAATGAAATATTAATCTCACCTCGACAATATTCAATCGTGCACTTGCGTGTGTCATATCTGGAATATCAAGAAAATAATTTGTTTTCTCAAAAATTCTAATGTCAATCTGTAGAAGCTCTTATCTAAAGAGAATTGAAGACATTTTTAATACGAATTGATAGTACTATATATTAATTGTAAAACATACGAATCATAGTTCCCATGGATCTACCGAATCCTTTCATATTTGATTATAAAATGCACAAAAAAGATTTATTTTCATAAATATCTGAATCATCTCTCACCCCCATCAAAAGTTCACTAGATAGTAGTTAACCTTTTTACAGTCAGATCATTAAACATACTTTCAACTGAATATTTTTTTTTCTTAGTTTTTATGATCATTGTTTAAAAAAAGAACCAGATTGTTATAGTTAACAAAATAGTCAGTTCATTCTCATTTGCACTCGAATAAAATGGAAGCAAAGGATTTTAGCCCCGAAGGTGCTCAGAAGTGTGTGGAATCTCTGCATGCAAACTCTTTTAAAATCTATTGAGATCTAGAAGAGTTTTTTTGAATACTTCTAGAATCCTATAAACACTATCTTCTGATAACTACAAAGTTTCAGATTATCATATTTTAGTTTTTATTCGATATAAACTGTTGTTCTGATATTTCAAACCTTTTCATTCGATGATTTCGAACGATCTTCTACTTGATTATACCGCTTCGGAATCGTATGACGCTTGATGAATCTTTACAAAATCAGTTGCGTCTCTTGCATTATCTACTGCATTTAACTAAAGTTTTGTCTCTTTTAAGGAGATTTTCCACGTAAAGCTGAAAAATATCATTCATTCATATACTTACATGAACATAGAACAGATCTCCACCTCGAGTCTACTTTTTCTTAGACCTCTTCAATATACCTGTTCTATATTGTCGAATAATACTTTAATAGTAAGATAATTATGAACTGGAAGGAAATGAACACATATTTAACAATATATATCTGCGGAAGACGAACTAAAAATAAAAAAATTCATAATTTAGAAGAAAAAACATTCTGCTCTTCACTGAACACCTACTAAATAATTGATGAACGAGATCATTTAAAAAAAAGACATATTATTTCTTATCGTAGTACGACAAGCATGAGAAAAACATTATAAGAATTACTCGACTATTCAAGTAAGATAAAAACCTGGGAAAGCATTACTAAATTCAGTAGCGAAATGAATAATCAAGTCTACCATTAAAATATATCATAAATAATGATTCTCGTGTTTAGGGAAGCTAGATATGAATACTACCAGTCTCATAGAATGAGTACAATATGCTCAGGTGTACATTTTCATACCTCGATTTACAATCTAAAACATGACCAATTTTTTCATTTGAAATTCAAAAGAAAATGTGAGTTTAACTGAACAGTAGTTTTATCTTATCGTACTCAATATTTACTTTTTGTTTTATACTATCATAAAAGGTGACCCAGAAATAATGAAGGATTCAGTATTTCGTAAATATCTCGCTTAATTTTCATTGTACAGGGTTGGATTGTTTTCTAAAAGAGGCACCACTCAATTTGACAAGACCCATTGCGAAAATTTTTGTGAAGAGAGTTGAGAAAAAACATTTGAAATAGTAGTGAAGACATACGAACAGGCTAACTATCAACAGTAGCCGATCATTTTCTTATTCAGATTTTCGAGAACTTGGCCGTTTCAATCTGCAATCTGAAGCGTCTACGAAAAGAGGCATAACTAAACTAAAATAACGTCTTTTTGGTTCGTGTTTTCTTTATTTTTATGGAGAATGGCTACTGTATGAGATTCACAGACGCAAGAGTTAACATCAAATTCTCTTCCTCAATCCACCTAGCAAAAAAAAATTACATTTGAAGCATTTCGAATAGAATTTTCAAAATTCAAATTTTTTGAATTGCCAAATGATTGCAACGAACTTTGAACTACGTGAACAGAAACAGTACACTTCAAAGTACTCAAAGACTCGGTAAAATCAAAATTGAGCGAGATATTAACGAAACACTAAACCCTTCATTATTTCTGGCCCACTCGTTACTATGGGCGTCTTCGTAGAAGTTGTGATGTATCTTAATGTTCGCTATTTTCACTTTCCAAGTGCAAAATAAGTTTCCAAAAATAGAGAATTTCACGTTTGAAAAACTTTTTGAATTCATTTGATAAATAATTTTCTGACGAATATAAATCATTCTCAGCGACGTCGTCATATAGTGATATTCTCATCGAGACACATTTCAACAGCAAAGTCTGTTTTGACATTTATTCATCGAGAAATCTGTTCAATTGAATAACAAAAACCATCAGAATTATTGCGAATAATTAAGTAGAACCTTACAGTGATAATTCTTTATCTGAAGTTTGCTTTTCTTTTTCAACCGCCATAGTTTAGAAGCCTCAAAGAGTAACAAAGAAACGACACCTAAATTTAGTACTTTCTTCTCTAACAGTAAGACCATTAGACAGGATCAAAGTTAAAAAAGATATTCTAATTTTTCTCTGTAAAGCAAACGTCGAGCCATGTTAAATTTATTTTAATTACAAAGACGAAATGCCTTATAATTGTAGAATATTTAATTGAAGGAAACATCATAGAGAAAAGAAAATGATTGGTAATTTTAGTTATTCGAAATAATTTTCTTGGCAGCGTTAATTGATGCAAAAAATTTGCTCTATAAATGTTTTATTTATATTGAACAAAAAAAGCAATTTACATAGAATAAACTGGAGAAAAAATATTAAAGATAAACATATCGACGGCTAAGAGAAAAACTTTTCCAAAAACGAAAATATTCAAAAATTCAATTATTGAATATATATGTATATGAAATACTATTTTAAACGAAATGATTTACTTAAACAACACGACAAAACAAAACAAGAAAAGGTAATTTTATTTTAAAGATAATATTATAGTACAACACGAGAAAAACATTTGTTTACGTAGCTGTTGCATTGTAAGATAATGAACATTTAAAATTTACTATATTTGTTGATATAATACTATTAATACGATGAATTAATGGAATTTGAATTGTTAAAATAAAATAATCTTTACTATCAATACCACGTTTAGCTATAACAAACAAAGAATTATCAAAGTAATATATATTTCAGAATTTGAAGAGTAAATCTTTTTACCAGACATATAATCATATAGAGCACAGAAGAAATCTTCTTGTATTTTTTCTATTTTTTCAGTCTCATTTAGTTTACTATTTGCTAAAATTAAAGAGCTAGTTAATAGTTGTTGAAAAACAAAATCTCTACTACAAACCAATGGAAGCAATAAGCAAAACAATCATCAAAGCTATTTCTCTATCGTCGAGTTCTAATAGTTGAATTTCCCGTTCAAATGAATATGTTATTTGATTTAAATCAAAAAAGAATGGAAAATTTTGTTGTAAACTTTGACCAAATGAACAATTTGTTAGAATATTTAAATAATTCCATTGTGAATCATTGGTTAATGAACGAAATCGAGATGCCTGAAAACAAAGACATGCAACGATAACTGAATGTGTTGATGAGTGAATAAGTAGAGTTTTATCATCAGCGGTAAGCGAACAAAACTCGGGAATTCTTAAAGCAAAATCGCCAACTCTTGCTGTGTATTCATTTAATTGAGATTCACATGAAAACCATAAATCATTTGTTTCATTCGAACAAAATGGAAGATCCTGAAATGTCAAAATCATCAATAGAAGAATATCATCATTAGATTCTATATACTTTTAAACAATTCATATAAGCATCTTCGATTTGTACGATCTGTTGAAACATGTACGATTCCAGTTTATCTTCTAGGCATAGACCAACAGTTGGTTCAACATATGATGTTAGATCTAAGAAGAAACATAGATATTCAATTCATATTTTTTTTTAATAAAAACAATACATTCGTCATGATCGAAATTTCAATGTGTGATTAGAACGGAGCACAAAAGTTCGATATTAGTTCAACTGTCTATCTTCAGATTTGCAAGCTATCGAACTATGAGGATACTGTGAAACATATTTGCTCGAATGTTTTTCTTTGGTTTGCTTTAAACAACAGAAGGTGTCGTCACCACTGTCCTGCTAAGCTCATTGTATATTTAATAGATTAACTACTATTCTTTTTCTATAACTATACAGATTCTTGATTTGTTGTTTTCTATATTAAATATCAAAAAAAATGATAAGGTTTCTAAGCAAACATCCGTTACCTGGAGTGTTATGTATCGCATTGCCTGTATTCTTTTTTCTTGCTGAATGATTATTCGTACGATTGGATGAATTTAAATGATAATTATTTGTATTTGTTGCAATAATATTACGTATTTGTGATCGAATCAGCCCTCGCCGTTGTAATTCGACCATTTTATGCTTGAATAAATTTGATTGTCGCCCAATACGAGAACCTTCGATTGACATTCCTGCTGCAAGACATTTTTGAAACCGACATGCACGACATGCACTTCGTGTCGAGCTGTTCACTTCACAATTGTAATTTTCAGGGCATTTGTAACGTTGTGGTGTACGTTCTTTAATAGTACGACGAAAGAAACCCTTACAACCCTGATGAGAAAATAAAAAAGAAGACAAATTTTTTTGTTTTCTTTGTCAACCAAAAAAAAAAGAAGAAGCTATTTCAGTACTTCACATGTTGTAGCACCAAAATGAATTCCAGATGATGGCCTTTGGCATACAGCACATGGTACTAACTTAAAAATCTCCTCGATTTTTGGATTCGGCGCTCCTTCTATTATTAAAGAAATTCAAACGACAACAATAGCCATACGATATGTAGAAGAAAACAAAAAAATATTTACCCGATAATTTCATCCCAACTTCAATACATTTCATATAACGACAATATTGACATTGGGTTCGTGTAGTACGTGTAATAATACATTTCTTGTCTCTTATACATTTATATTTTCGATATTCTTCATTGACTGATCGAAGGAAGAACTTTTTACATGCTTCACTGGAAAAAAACATAAGATTCAACAATAGACTTGAACCGATTTGTATATCTAAAAGAAATAGTTACCATGTTATCGATCCACAATGCCATCCACTAGCATTTTCACCGCATACTTGACAAGGTTCAGAACGAAAGTCTTGAAGATAAATTGCAGGTGCATTATATGCTGATGTTTGTTGTGGTTGGGAATAATCCATATGTGGTTGATCGAGAATGAGCATATTCATGTCGGGGGGCAGTATGATATGAATCAATAAATGAGCTAGCTAGCTAGCTACTAGATCTGATGTTTCATAAAGAAAGCTCTATTTCTCATCAAGCAATCTATACATATATATGTATATATGTACAACATCTCAATGAAGAGTAGAGTGCTCTTATTCTTTCTTTTGCTTTCTCTCTCTCTCTCTGATTTTTCTTCTCTCACTGTTCGTATCAGTGTAGAACATCGCATGAGTAATGCGTTCGCGTTCGCACACACTCGTTTTGTATATACATATATATGAGAAAAAAGCCATCATAAACACAAGAGAAAATAAAGTACAGACCAACATACGATCTAGACCATGAATCAAAGTGTCCATTTCAAAGGCGAGAGAGAAAGAGAGGAAATTCAAAATTTACATATATACAATCGTCTCGTTCGCTTGACTCGATCACCTCCATTTATCATGATCATCAATAGTGTACTCTAAACATAGCTATGTTAGCTAAAGAAGAAAAAAAAATAACATCCAGCTGTATACAATCTATCATTTTTATATGAGAAAATATCGCATAAAATAAAGAAGCAACAAAACAAAACAAAAAAAGTAACATGTACAGCACTTTAAAACGCTCGATAGTCACACTATTAATATGAGCAATGGTCTCACGAGACAAGTTGACCGATCGTCCGACCTGATTATGTATTCTCTTTGTTCTCGAGATAGAATTTAACAAGAAAGTAATATCTGACATTAATTATTAATTTGTTTGAAGATTATTTGAAACTGAAGTTCGTAAATGTTCTTTCAATAGATCAATGATTTGAGTAATAAGTGATGTTTGAGCTATTAATTTTGCATTTAAATCTTCATATTCCATGCATTTTTTCATTGTAATCTCTAATTTTGAACGACGATGAATACGAGATACCCGGCACGATGTATTATTTAATGTCCGTCGTCGAAAATATTCTTCGCGATCTTCATCTGTTTGAATATCACATTTTTTACGAATACTTCGACGATGATTTTCGAATGAATTATCATTTTTATTTGATGAAATTTTTAGTTGATTGCAATCTTTTTCTCTTGTAGAATTTGATGAATAGATATGATCATGAATAATGCTTTTTTCAATAGAACTCATCTAAAAACAAAACTTTCATCAATCGAAATGATCTTAATTGAACGGTGATTGAAAAGAATTTATTTTTGATTCTCGTATCTAACATGAACGACGCAATTCGATTCCAAAAAATAATTTTCATGACTAATGCAGTTTAGTAAAATCAATTAGACTTTGCAGTTGAGAAGTTCAAGAAGCCTTCTCAAAATCAGTTGTTCTTAATCATATGTAGAAGAACATAAAATTAGGGGTTGTATCATCTTCTAGAATATTCCTTTTGGAAATTCTAGAAGAATCACAACCCATAAAAAATGAAGTCTATTATACAATTTGTCCTCCGTCATTTTTTTGTGATTCATTCTACATGCTAAGAAAGATGCGGTGGCGCTTCGTTCTGTCCTCTGTATGAAAAAACAAATGCTCTTCTCAAATTTTAGAAACGTTATTATCGCAGTTCATGCATAAGTCAGAAACCCCCGTTGGCTATCAAAATTATTATTTGGATTTAAGCTGCATACCTAACATAACAGGAGAAAAAAAGAACAAGAATACTTTGGTGTAAATTTATTTTTCACCACTTTATGCGTCTTTTTTTTATTCAATTTTGCTTTATTTCTTATTCCATTATGTTTCTCGGTTTTTTACAAGAAAAAATAATATATAATGCAATACAATACACTGTTGATAGCACAAAAGAATGTTTACAAGAATATATTAATTATTTGTTAATTTTTTAGTCTGATGCTATTTCGTAGTTACAATGAAGTACGATGATCACATTTGTTCTCAAAAAAAAAAAAAAAAATTGAAAATCACGACATCCAGTAAGAACAACTGGGGAAAAGAACTATATAACGAAAACAACTGCCTGCAGTCGATGACAATAAAGCAAGAGAGAGAAAGAGCGCAAGAGTAAAGAAACATATCACAAATGCATAGACAGAAACATACATCTAGATATATGTCGTGTTTTTTCTTTATCGAAAGTTTTTTCTCAACGACCGATTTGCAAGGAAAACTGGAAGCAAGAGAAACGAAAAACGAAACACTTTTTTTTCTACTTTTCTATTTTTGTGTTTTTTTTCTTTTGTCCTAAGTTTTTTTTCATCGAAAGAGAAATTAAAACATATTTGTGCGAACTTGACGAACTATAGTCAAACGGAAAAGATCTTCGAATATTGCATACTATCAGCACACACTTTTTTCCTCGTAGCTAAATATAAATACAAAGCAGTCAGTCGGGAAAGAAAGTGAAAGGATGCTTGCTGAAATATAGAAAAATACGATTAAATATTTAACAATATGAACGAAAAACTGATAGAGCAAACAAAAACGCACGCGCACATATACATGCAGACATGCTTGATTAGAATTGTGCCTAAACGCCACCTTTACGTTGGAAACTATGAATGAGACCGTTTTTTAAGTTCGCTGTGACGGTTTCCAGTACTGAAATCTTTAAATGAAGTTCAACATTGACACGTTCGTATTCAGCACTGAAAAGAAAAACAAAGACAATATTAATTATGGATATTCTCTCGATGATTTTTCTTACCATCGAGAATCCATATCGCCAAATTTTTGTTTTCGTGCTGCACGAGACATTTTCGATGCTTCATTATTTTTTCGACGTCTTTCCAAATAATACGACAAATCATCGGCTGTTTGGATATCTGTAGCACGATTAACTTGACGAGCATTTTTCGTTCTTTTCAGTGATATAGAACTATCTTCAGACATTGTTGGTGATAAACAGTCACTTTCATTGAGTATTTGATTGAAATCAATTAATGTAGCACGAGATTGAAGTCGAGAAGATGTACGGCAAGATCTACGTGCTGATGGTGTTCGTTTGGAAATAGTTGGTGATGGTGATGGTGTATCAACAACAGTTGATCTTTTAGATAAAAAGCCATAATCGTGTTCAAAAGCAGCTAAAACACTGGGATCAAAATTGAACTGTTGTGTAGTAGGAGTTGATATTGATTGCGTAGGTGTAAAACTATCTAGTGTATTTAGCTGCGCATAAACTAATGCATTATCTGGTTCCATTTTCAATTGATTTGAATCTGCGTAAAACTCTTGTTTTACTGGTAGTTCAGGTGTTGGTGGATAAAGTTCCGAAAACGATCCTGATGAACAAGCTATTGCAGATGGAAGAACACTATCGACTTGATTTGACGGACTATCACTTGAAATATTGATTGGATCGAATGAATCGCATTGAAACTGTAAAAGAAAACAAAACACGATTAACAACGGCTGCTTTATCATTGTTTGATAAAGTAATTTCGCAATCACACGAAAGATAAGATGAATATTCAAACATAAATAAATTTTCTACTTACCAACTCGCTCAAGCTTCTTGTCTCGAATAGTTTCATTGGGTCAAATTTAGCAATTTCATTCATATCAATATTTAAATCAGCACTATTAATATCACTTAGAAGTCGATGAAGTGTAAATTCATTGCCATTTGCAAAAAACTCATCCAACTTGTCAGATGATTCAGCGTCTATTGAATTTTTGAAAATAAAATAAGATTAAATCTATTCCATTTTAGTCAATAGAATTACCTTTGTTAAATAGGCCACTTGTCTTCAGGACTGAACGTAGTGGAATATGGCAATTCGCCGACAGTGTAAGAGGCACATGCATTGGCCCGTCGTGCATCATCTCCTCGTCCAGTATCACAGTCGAAGCCGAAGTCGAATTCAAACGAGTCAAAGTCGCCAGGGGTGGTTTGATCAAGTTCGAATGTGTTGGTTGGTTGTGTTGTTTCATTTTGTTCTGCTGATTTATATAAATGCTCTAATTCGTTAAGGAGATCGACAGTGCGCTTGTGCTCCTCCCCACTATAAAACATACCCGAGTCGATGAAGTAAATATAGAGAATAGACGATTTTTTTTCTTTCTTCCTTTTTTTGGACGCCTTTTTGTCACTTCGTCGCGTTCGATGCAAACTGTTCGCTGTTACAGTGGTTGTTGTTGTTGTTGTTGTTGTTGCGTTTGATGATAATTACAAAGTATTGTGGGTTGTCGGAATAATTAATACTAGTTTGCTATTGATAAATGTCCACTTATAAACTCATATATTTTTACACCAACTCAATCGTTATTTCGACTCGTACAAATAAGATTTCGTTAGCCGACTATGACGACTAGAAGCAATGCATTTTCTATACTTTTTCTTTTCTCCTATGATCTGAAATAGAAGAGAATAGGATAAGATTATTTTTCTCTCGAAGAATTTGAGAATAATATTCATATTACTTTTGCTTTAAATGACAAAAAATGTCAATATTAGAAAACAGAAAAACAAGAAAAAATTATTTCGTTTTGTTTTCATTTCAAATGAAAAACAGCGAACAGCGGACTGTCAGTAAATAAAAAAATAAAGAGAAACAGAATGTCCCCCTGATATGTGTTTATGTTTCTCTTGACTCCGAAAAAAAACAACAAACGGACAAAAAAGAAAGAAGACCGCTGATAGGGTAAAGCCATATCAGAACTATTTTTTATCACGTCCACAAGAAATAAAAGAGTTGGGTTCTTTTTTGTAAAAAACGAAGAAAAAAACACTTCCAACAAATGCATTTGAATTTCATCATTCGAGTAAACTTGAGAGCTCTCTTTTATGCACCACACCTTCTTATAGAAAATTTCTTTTTATAGAGAAATGAGAACTACCCGAGCCATAGAGTATAGAAATAAATTATAGAAATATTTTTGCTATAGAAATAAAAGGGAATTTTATGAAAAGTACCTTGGTTTCAAATAGAATATTTTAGACCATAAAATCCAACACACAAAAATCGACTGGCACGAACGTGGCCGTCAACAAAGCAATTCTACTATAGAAAGTTATTCGCAGATGTGTCGCAAATATTTGTTCATGAAATCGAGTGCTTCGGTGAATAATTTTGTATGGCTGGTTTCCCTTCTCTATCGTAGGCAAAAATAAATGGCAGGCATCAGTTTTAATATTGTATTCTCCTTTATATAGTATATTTATCGCTCATTTTTTTCTACTGTTTTCCTTTCTCTTTTCTATCATATGACATCATGATTAATCAGAGAAAAAAAGCGAAAAAAGAAATTACGAAATGACGGATAGTGAAGCTCATGTTGTCAATGTACATAAACTTTATAGAAATAAAAAACTAAAGGCATATAATCTTTCTCTTTACCCCTCGAAATCTATCATCGTGATGCATAATGACTGATCTTAACCTATAATAAAAATAGCGTCTATATGAAAATTTTTTATTTGCTCGACACTTTTTACCAAATATAGTAAAAAGAGAGAACGAGAACATTAGAGTAAAACACACACGTATTCATCTAACTCAATATTTCATTTTTACCTCACCTAACACATTACAGAACATGAAAAACAGTTACTAATGATGAGCAGCATAATGACGTGTCTCGCCACGTTTACAGCAGGATTTTTACAAACGCAATTTTGCCTTCTATGCAATATTTTGACCCCTATCTGGGGAAAAATATTTATAATACGCACAAAATACTATCTAAAATTGATCCATCACTATGAATAAGAATAATACGTATCGTAATGCAAATAGAAACTATTCAATTCGATCATGCCTTAAAGAAAATAATTTTTTATTTTTCTCATTAAAAACTACTAATCGGTGCTGTGCACTCATGTTGTTTTTTTGTTCGTCGTCAACAACGTAATTACTACGACCTTGACATGAAAATCAAGAAAAAAAAACGGATTCAATACAATAATATGCAGGCATAATCAAAAACCTCCTTCGATTCATTCGTCAACCACAGTTTATTTTATTTTCCTCAAGTTGCATACTTTGTAAATACCGCACTTGAAAAAAAGTAATAACGCACATAAAAGCTTACGGAAAAAAGACGTAGTTTAATTGTATACGAAAAAGACAAGCAGTGATAATGATAGATGCTTGCAAAATTGATATGATACTTGAAAACGTTTTGTTTATTGCCAACGAAGTAATTACAAACATAGATGTGCAAATATATACGGTGAAGTTCTAGGATATTTATTCAGAGGAAGCCAGAAAAAGATATTGTCAAAAGATAAAAAAGACGATAAAATCTTGAGCTCAATTCGAATTCATCAAAAATTAGATACTATTTTTAGATATAAGTGAAAGGGCCAAAGTTTTCGCAATCACAAAAACAAAAGTTTCCTGACGTCAAGTTCAAGGTTGTATCAATTACTTGTCTAAGGCAATATTGTTTTATTGCACAATCTTTACAAAACTTTACAATATTATGAGTCAGGAGCTCGATGGTAACAAGGTAAGAAAAAATAATGTTGGATATGACCATGGAAACTACACAGAACACAGAAAAAAAAGAAAAAAAATCTTATTATGTGAGTCAGACTTGAACGACGCAAGCGAATGCAAATAGATGTCATGATCGTAAAAAATCGAGTCCTTTGCGGAGGATTCGATGTTATTTTTGATTGAATGATTTGCGGAGGAGAAAAATGCACAAGATAATTTTTTCTCTTTTTCTCTCTTCTCTTTTCTTCCGTTCCGATTGGATACTAATGAGAGAACAAGCCTATTTCATGTAGAACAACCCTCTACGACCATTTATAAACGAAGAAAAGAAGAAGAAAAAGCAAAGAAAAAAAAGCGCATAAAAAACTTCTTCGCTCGCTCGTCACATTTCTCAGCCGCAGAGAAGAAAGAGAGAAAAAAAACTGCCTCAGCATACATACAGGACTGCTCCGTTGTCTATTACTATTCAAACAACTAAAGTAAGGACAAATACAAAAAATAGAATAGATGAAAATATCTGATTGTACGACTACATCTACATTACTAATACAGTCATCATTACTTTTAAAAACGAATAAATCAACGGTATCTAACGATTTTGATAATGAATGTTTCGTGATACTAGTCTTTGTTTTTGTCTTTACTATATCATTCAGAAACCATTCAAATTTAATCGTCGTCTAAAGAATCGTATGAATACGTTGGCGAAGAATTCATTGCCAAATACAATGCGGATGAATAATCATCAGGTAAATCGTAGCTAAACTTCTATGAATCCTAGACAATAAATATATAATATTATATGAAAAAAAAAACGGAGACATTTATCAGTAGGTCTTTCTTGTCGCTGTATTTATCGAACCGTACAGCTTTCCTAGTAACTAATGAAGCCGTTGACGAAATAAAATCCGGAGGGAAAAATAAACGAAGATAGAGTGAAACTCTCTTTTCTTCTGATAGGAATCATCTAACTCATAAGCAGATTTTGATATTTAGAATGTATAAAACTGAATGTTTTACTAATTGAGATTGAAATTTGAAATCTTCTTCTATTTAAGTTTGCTCCTATGTCGTCTCTATGGGCGAATACTCAAGTAACTTCACCCGATTCGACGGTAACACCAATCAACAGTAGTCCTCCGTTGATTAACACTTATCCACTATCAGGTATACATTTTTTTACAGTTAAATATAATATAATATCTTCAACTACTCAATAGTAATAACTCCATCTTCCATCAATCTCCAACAACAACAGGTTTAAAGATACTTTTCAAACATATTTTCATTTTGATTAAAAACTTAAGTTCACTTTAGAATACATCTATGTTTTCATCATCGAAATCATTTAGTATGTAGAAAATGAATCTTTCTTTTTCTACTTTTCTTTTCGAATGACAATTTTAGCTGCACCTCGTGTAACAACTACGCTTGTGCCACTGAATGTATGTCCTACTGAATGTTGCCAACCAGTAAAAGCAACACTAATACCATCAGTTAATGTCATAGAAGATTATCATGAACAAAAATCAACAAAAACTGTTACAACTCATCTAATTGGTGATTGGATAATACGAGAAAGTTCGGAACCATTTAAACGAAAAGAAAATGAACGAACAGCACCAATAGCGCGAATCGTTCAACGAGAAAAAATAATCATCGCTGACGAAACTCCTACGACCTATTCATTGTCACTGTCTCCCGTCAGACAGTGGACTGTAAGTTATTGTTTCATAAGGCCATTGTTCCAATAGAATTTTATCCTTTGGAAATATAACGTATCGAAATGACGAAGATTTCTAGGAGTTCGATTGAGAGTTTAAAAAAGTCTAGCTAATATAACTCTGTGCTGTATTTTTGAATTTTTCGTAGATATCTCGAAAAATTGTAGAGCTTGAGTACTTATCGAAGGATAAGATAGAGTATTGCAGTTGCCACTATTGAAAAGAGAAAATCTACATGCGCATCAGATCATACATTAGACATTTATCAGTTTTTCTGAAGCACTACTTTCTTATAGCATGCGAGGAAAAAGCAAATCTCGTACTGAGCAATTAGTTCATAGTACGGATGAGGTAAGGTTACTATATTTTCCAAGAGAATCACTAAAGAAAAAATGTCTAAAAAAAAAACGGTCCATGCATTTTTTTTAAACAAATATCCAACAACAAAGATACGACTCGTAGTGATCATCGATGATATCTAAGGTTTATTCTAGCGTTATATTGCAATTCTAGTAGATAATAATAGAGAAATTCAGTGACCAGATAGCCTACTTCACAGGCTTTCGGATATTTGTTTTATTTGCTTAATTTCTGTTCGTATCGGTTTTCTTTATGTGGCCATTAAGCATGTTATTCGAAATCTGAAAATTTTGTATTGTACACATATCTCTGATTTTGTTTGTTTAGACCGATAATGTTTGTTCGTTTTTCGAACATGTTCTTGGAAAAAATTGTTATACACCGATAATTAAAGAACATCTGATCGATGGAACAGCTCTTCTACTTTTAGAAGACGAACATCTGACTACTATTTTCAAAATGCAATTGGGACCTCGATTGAAATTACTTAATCGTATCGATAAACTGAAAATTGATGGTGATCTTTCCACACATTGATACAATGAGTTTTCAACAAGGAATGAACACTAATCGTCTTGTTTTCTTGAACAGTAGGAAATAAGATAACATGTTAATATAAACTATTCTAACAAAATGAAGATTAATACATGAAAACTCTTTTAATAAACTATAACATTGAACAAATATCTTTCTAAATATTAAAAAAAATAAACAACTTGCTGTTGTACGAGTCTCATACAAAGTCCATGAGAAACGATGCATATATACTTGTGGAATATTCATAGATTTCCCAGATATTGTTCTTTACAGATGTGTTCTTGGCTAGGAATTTTTTATGTAAGTAGGCCTTCATATGGATAAGTGTTATTGATTGTTGGAAATCAGTCGTCTTCTTTTGCATTATTTTTTTCTTTTGCACTTGCTAATCCACAGCTGCTGATCGATCTGAACTATGCATCTGAGATTGTTATCTTCTCAGGAACTCAAACTTGTGCGAAGTTTCTATATTGACCGTCATCATTTTCTAATTATTAGATAATTTATTTTCGCATATACTTTACCATATTATGATTTATAGTTCAATGTAACCGATTGTTCTCTACCTAAGGATTCATTAGATTTTCTTTGATTTCGAGTTAACCTTTGACCTGCATGGGAAGTTTGTGACAAAAATAAGACGTCAAAATATTTTTTAATCTGATGCTCATCCAATATTACTATTGAAAATTGTATTAGCACGACTATTAGGCACTCTACAAGAATAGATACTATGTATTGAAGTTTATTTTTTGACCTTCTTCTTTGTAAGCACGTTATGAATAGCCGAAGTCAAAAGCTTGTCATAATCCTTGAAGCAACTCAAGTTAGCTGGTGTGAGTTATTTCTATGGAGGTATTAGATCAAATTTACCACAACGTGTTGAACTCCATCTGATAAACACATGTTGATTTAGTGAAATTCATAATACTTAACTTGCTGTTGGGACTATCGTAAGCTTTCTACACTAACTATTTATCACTTAAAAAAGTTTCAATTTGCAAATTTTCTTGCACATTCAAGTTGCTAAAATAATATATTGCATTTCTTCGAATGCAGGAATGAAACCATGCAAGGAAGTCTATGTGTGATTGCTTTTTGTTAAAACAACAAGGCCAGAAGATTTTCTACAGCGAAACATATTTAAATAGAATATCTAACATTCTATTCAATATCGGTTTTAATTCTATGTTGCGTAATAAAATTAAATAAATGTCTTCGTGCGGCCTATTTACAAGAAACCTTCGTTACGTGGCAGAAGAATTTCTTTTTGAAGAGTACTATAGAAAGAAATCTTCAGTAAAAGTATGCGCCAAGAAGAGAAGAATCTGTTCTTTCGAACTATGAACCACAAAAGAACGTTTCTAATTGGATGGATTTACAAAACATCGTAACAAAACAGTGAGTTTATAATTTTGAAAAGATGCAAAATTAAAATGTCCATAAAATGTAAACAGAATGAAAGATCGATCAAATATTATTGACTAGTTTACCAGCGGCTAACGATTCTAATCTGATGAGCTTTGGATTATTTTAACTCATATAATCTATAAGATACACATAGAATTAAGCAAAATAATCTACGTATTAGATAATTTCAATAACCATTGTAAACTCTCAACAAGAACAACCGCACATGGACAAGGGTCCTTATTTTCTCAAAGTCGAAAGACTATAATAATAAAGGTATGACGTCGATAATTATCTCATAGAACATAAAACAGTACTAGAAACATAAGTATCTATTCTTATTGAAGATTTGTTTTTCAAAAAATAGTATTATAATGTCTCTCAAATAACAGTGTGCCTAAATTTTCAGTCTAGTCTGCTAACATGGCTTCTACGGATTAAAATTCATGCAAACGTACCTATCATATTTTTGTTCTTGACATATCATATGACCTGTAGCCAGGAGGAATTTTGCAAATAATTATAGTAATTCAAAACAGATCTTCTAAAAATAAAGTTGACCTAAAAATTTGTTCTGTGAACAGTTATATACTAAATTGAATATCTAACATAATTCAAGTTTTCAAATTAAATGATCAATATTCAATTATGGTCATTTATGCTTTTTGATAAGTAAAATGTTTTCATTCGAGAAGAGCAAATACAAGCAATCTCTTCTTGTTGAAAATAATTTGAAAGTGCCACCGTGATCTCAAGTAATCAATCAAGAAGAAAAACTTGAATTAATATTTTCGTACTGTTTTATTTTTATTTAATTTTTTGTATATACGACAAGTCACAGTACACACGTTTTGATTCTTTAAAGCATTGACTGGTATTGAAGTAAAAAACGAAGAATGAAAAAAAATGTACGACAACAGTTTTACAGTAGATATAACAGTGAACAAATATTGAATACGCTCTTCGTTAAACGCGCCAATATATTCGTGTGTATGTGTCTGTGTTATAAAAAAAAAGCGGAAACTTATTTAGTTTCTTTTTTCGCTGCATTTGAATTGACTTTTTCTTCATCGGTTTGTGGTACCTCTTCGAGATCCGGCATTGGTTCATCGTCTGTATCTGTTCCTTCATCATCAAGATCATTGAGATCAGGTGCTGACCCAGGAGCTAAACCACCTCCACCCATTTGTTTAAACATACCATCTTAAGAGATATACGCAATAAGTAAGAGGAAAACCTTTTACACAAAATTAATATACCTAAATCACCCCAATCTTTACCAGCAGCACCCTCCGTTTCTTCATCTTCTTCACCTGATAATTAATAGAAAAAAAGAACATACATCTTTTTGATTTTACTTTTCTTTACTTACCTTCGCCTGTGAAGTGATTCCAATCAACAGTAATCCATGAGCACTAAACAACAAAACACGTATTAGATGCAATTCTAGAATTAAAATAAATTATCTCTTACTTTTTCAGCAGATTTAATTAATCGTTTCCAAAATGGTTTTGTTGAATCTTTTTTCTTCAACATAAATTCCCAATGGTTTTGACTTATTTTACGATACTTTGATGTCTAAAAAAAGAATCATTTTAATATTTGTTCTTTCTCCAGATATTCAACGAGTAAGTAGTCCAGTTCTTATTATTAGATACTATTGATCGAAGTTCGATCATTCTCCAGTCGGTTGCTTTTCTTTTAGAACATGTTCTCTTTTCGTCACCAATGCTTTCAGAGTCTACGATATTTAATGTTCGGTTTGCCTAAATATTTGGTTGGCACACTGATTTAATCGTTTTCATTCGTTAAAAACTTATTTTTGATTTTTGCTATAATCAATATGCATTGATAGTAGAGCTATTCATACTGCTTCTACTTTATATGGGAAAAGTAGACTTACTTTTGGATCAATTTGATCGAAAAATTCCAATGTTGTATCGTATGTTAATCCTTTTGTTTGTTGTCCTCTGAAATCAAAAGCAAATATAAGCCATCGATTACTCAATGGAAAAAAAAATATATTCTCCTACTTAAAATGGAGTTTTGAGGATTCAATATTAATTTCTGGCTTATCAATATCTTGTACAGCAATAGTTAATAAAATATGGTCTTTCTTTTGGCCCCATTTAATCGACGGATGTGCATTAGTCCTACGAATGAAGATTCTGTAAGATATTTCCGACATAAAAATTACCATACATGATTCCTGAAGAGTTGTGTTGTTACAGATAATACTATACTGTAGAAATGATCTGGTTATTACTCGTTAGGAATACGTGAACCCGAGAAAAGAAAATAAACAATATAAAAGCGAGAGAAAGCCAATGATTCTCTTTCTTAACGCCCTCTATGTTATAACCTCCTTGCTGAAATGAAATGATGTGGGGTTTCGATTGATTCAGAACGTATAGGATAAAACGAGCATATCGATAGAATTGAATTTGAAGATTTCTTATAGATTATTCTAGAATGGCTTTTCGTAATCTTACACGAAATTTATTTCAATTTGCTAAAATTACGAATATAAATCAGCGTTTATATTCTACAATTCAACGAAAGTCATTTCGGATATCCGAAATAGCTCAACGTCATGTTCCCATTCGAACATTTTCAGCAGTACAAACAAATGATAATGCTTATCGTGATTTAGAAACATTTCTTCAAAAAGAAGTTCAGTTAGAAAAAAGCGCACAAAAGCATCCAACTCAATTGCCAATTATTTCAAATTTTCAGGTTTGTTTATTTTTCCATCCGGTTAAATATTCTCTATTGTTTTCTTTTCTTAGGTTCAATCAAGCGGGCCAGAAGTAACATTAACTCGTGAAATTGGAACTGGAAAAGTTACTGTGAAATTCAATGTCACAAATACAGTCAATGCAGCTGATACTGAACAAGAAACAAATTTAAATGCAGCCGGACAAGAACAACCAGCAGATGATTCACCAACACATTTGAAATCTCGGCCAACATTTACTGTTGATTTAAATCGTGGGGGACAAACATTATCATTTCTTTGTTCGTATTTACCAAATGATTATCCAGATTCTCGAGAACATGCAGCAACACAAGATAGTGATCCGAAACATGGCCATCAAGAACATATCTTTGAAGATTTTCAAATAGATGAATTTACTATTCACGATGGAGAATGGAATGAAACTGTTTATAGTTCTGATTGTTCTGTTATTGATGGAGATCTTTATGATAAATTACTTAATTTACTTGAAGAACATGGCATCGGCGAAGGTATATTTTAATTTTGAGATTTTATAGGATAGAAATTCAAATTATTGATCTATTTTCTTTCAGACATATAAATATTTGTGTTACTGAATTCATTTTTTTCTCTACAGTCGTGTAAATCAAATGACATGAAATTATAGCGTGAAACAAATTCATAACTAGATGATGATCAAAGAAGTACTCGGATAGTTGTGTTCAGTAATCTTCTTCTTATCATAGATTATTACATAATCCGAAAGCTTATTGTATTTTATAGTTATACTTGATTAAGTAAAATAGAGTGCAAAAAAAAAGTCTCTATTATTTACATTCTATGACAGGAAATAAAATTTATCGTTGATTTGATGTAATTTGTGACGCTCAACTGATCCAACAAAGATTTCTTAGGATAGTATAATGATGTAGGTGAAATAGTAAATCTGACAAAACATTTTCATTTAGGATTAGATTTTGCAGAACAGTAAGCCACGTTAAGTATAGATCCTGATTCTTGTATATTAAAACCTAAAAGAATAAAGTTTCCATTTGATTATTTATAAATTGATTTATCTGTACTTTTAGAATTTGCCAATCAACTTGTTGATTTTTCAACTGCTTATGAGCATCGTCAATACATTGGTTTACTTGAAAAGTTACATCAATTTGTTAAAAAATAATCGCGAAGATTAGATTAGTTTTGTTATAGCCATTGTTGTCTTAGTTGAAATAAATAAAAAAAAACGGCTTGGTTTATCAAAATCATTATCGTTTGAAATCATAGGGAAAAGACACGATTTTGGTTTTTACAACGTCCAACTTGCTTTGGATGAAATACACTTAGATATGAATAGATTCGAGAAAATTGATCGTTTCTATCACGAACGAACAGGAAAATCTTTTATACGTATCCTGAATTGTGTATGTTCGCGAGAAAAACGATTTAATCACAAAAATAAAAAACACTAATGAATATAAAAGTGCATTACACGAAACAAGAATTATTCAAAAAAATATAAAATATAAAATCGTATAAACTGAATAGTTTATTGAATGAAATACGCAAAAACATGGTTTCACTAGAGTAATTTTGCATTTATTTTACACTGATCAATCAGATAGTCTTCTTTGTGACCACTTTTTCTCACAAACTTTCCAATACACGAGCAACAATTAAGTTTTTGATAATAACATTTTAACAAAACTTAACGATTTGAGGAATACTTCTTAGAACTGAAAAGAATTTTTGAATGTCTACAACAAAGATAGGAGGCTTTATTTAGTTTTTGAACTCAATATCGCCGATATGGAATTTGAACATGAGGGTTCTCTGTACCTTTCCTGTACATCAGCAACAACTCTCATTTTTTCTAGTTCTATAGTGTAAGGAAAAAAAAGAGATCTAGCTCAAGTTTTTGGTCTGACCATAGATATTTCTCAACCAGTCTTAGTATGTTTGATATAATAAGCGCTTGTTTTCTCTATGCTTTTATCGCTAGGGATGTTCTTTGACAAGTGTGTGCATCATAGTAAACTGATCAATAACGCACATTATTGAAAGCAGAGAAGGCTTAACGTGTGATTTTTAATGAGACTTAGCTAATTACATACAGAGGTGGTTTTTATTCAAGTTCTATTTTTTATTATCGCAATCGCAATTATTTAGCAGAAGCTTAATTCAAGGATCAGTTGATAAAAAGGATTTATATGATAGCTGGTGCCTTTTTTGAGAAATGACACTTGCTATCAAGTATTCACTTGAGTTTGTAATACATAAAACCAGGATGATTAGAAGGTAGCACGAATTTCCTAAAATCTAGATTTTACTCCTACATTTCAAGAGCTGCTTTAAATCATCTGTGGTAACGCTTCGTTCGTCCAAATAGGTGATATACACGTATGCGCTACGGTCCTGTTATCAGATATTGGTGTCAGTAGTATATGTAATACCTCCAATTGCGTCTCTATTTGGTGCCACTATCTCTTCTCGTTGCTTGGTTGAATCGATTACTCATACAAAAGATTTAACATTATCTTATGTTTTACTGTTGTCTCTATTGGCACTAGAAGTTTTAAACCACGTTTGTGTATAAAATAGTGTGCTTTTGATATAACAATAGTATAATATAACAGAAGTTCTCGTGATAAATCCTAAGAACATAGTTCAAAATACGTAGAAGTTAATAAAATTATGTTTATTCTTTCTGTAAAAAGTTAAAAGCTTCACTAATTTTATAGGATCAAACACGCACGAGAGCCTAGAGGGAAAACTTCAATTTTCTAATTTTTAAAGAAATTTATTTAGCGTATTTACTGGCATATAATCTTATTTTACACATTGATATCAGGTCAAACCGAAATAGTGTCTTCTCTTATAACATACAAAGAAACATCATCAGATATCATACAGTGAAGAGAATATTCGATCGCTTAAGGATTAAATACTAAACGAGAGCAAATAAATAGCTACCCTTTGCAGTACGATCATATTTCGTATCTGATACGGCAAGAAATGTAATGATTTTAATACTATAAATTCAGATAAAACAGTGTAGCTAAAACATCAGAACATTATTGTTGTAGCAACATAGACATGAAATAGTAACGTATAAATATCCTTAGGTTCTTATTATGAGATGTTTCACAGTTTTATAAACCAATATGAAAATCACTAGTTGCAGTCAAATTTTAACGTAACATTCATGTATGATTTTTGCGACTGTTTCGTCTTGTTGTATATCTTATTTTCTGCTTCAATTTTTGCTTGTCTATAGGTGTGCCTGCTCGGCTTGTATGTCAAATTCCTAAACGATGAGCAATAAACTTACGCGAGACAAGCAACATGTGAAAATTATTTTCGATAGAAAATCTTGTTTTCATGAGATTTTATTCAAGGGCATGAGTGCATAGAGCTCAAATCGTAGATTACAATGTTTTTCTTCGAACAATTTGCTGTTTATTTTATCGATTAGATCAGTAATCATTTTTGCTAAGAAATACCTTTATACGAACTTATTTGGATGTGGATTAAGATAGAAAACAATTTTCCTTTTCTTTTCGTAGATATAAATTGATGTCGATGATCAATTTTTTTATGTTTTCTGTGTTGTTTTTTACAGCAAAAATATCACCAATACATACGTCGGGTATCGTTTTGTCAGCAGTAATTCGGAATATACAGAACACACCAGTTCAATGCACGATTATTTGGTCAACATCGTTTGGTTCCATATCAAATAAAGATATAATTACCGTCGCCAGTCACAGATATAAAGTGGTGTTTGAAAAAATTCAGGATATCGATTCATGGATGCCAGATGCCTTTATTCAAGAAATTCATTGTGGTGATTTAGTGCTTACTTACCCATTTGCAAGAGTTTTTTCACGAGAAAGACTTTGGGAATTTCGTATTGAACCAGATAGAATAGTTTCAGTTGGTGGAAGTTCATATGTGCCCTAAATGAACGTGAACATCGGCTTACTTCTATTTCAGAGATAATCGATCTATTTCCTTCAAATTTTTACGAATGGACATGAAAGCACGAGAATTGTAATAATACTTCTTTGTAACTGTGCGATGTTTTGTTCTTCTTTTCTTCCATATTGATATGTGCTATATATAATATATGTACATTTGTTGCTCGCTCGATTATCTTCTTTACGTTTTTAACTATAATCAAGATTTGTATTCTACGAAAACTTTTTTCCAGCTTATCTGTGTATAGCTACTACGTGAGCAGATTATTTTTCTCGTACTATCTTTGACAGATGTAAATGAATCCCCTTACTTGTTAACCTATGGACATAATCATTATCTGTTCCGTTTTAGAATTACAATCGTTGTTTAATCATATCTTTATTCTTTTTTCTGTACATAAAATCATAATAATACGATTTGTATTTTCTATTTGATTGATCTACTGTTCATATAAAGAAACGTTTTATCATCGTAAGTAAATTATGATTTCGACTAAATCTTTTCTCTAACACCATACAGCAAGTTTTTATCTATTTTTTGGTTTAAAAAAATGATCAATTTATACGCTAGTAAAATTAACGCTCAAATTGAGTTATTAATGACGTGAAAACAATGTTTTATAGCGTTCAGAATGATTTACCAATGCCAACGGTTTTGATTTCTTGCTGAACATTGTACAATACTTGTGCTTCGATTCGCCGAAATGTCAAATACCATAATAAAAATTAGCTACCGGCAACTTTCAGTTCTAATTTGAAACATGTTTTCTCGTAGGCAAAGATTTTGTTTCTGTGATGGAGTCGAAAAGTTCTTTGACATAACCCTTCTCTTTACTATTTTAAAACTACAAAAGAATTTTTTAACGATAAGAGTTTTCTATTTTTCTTTTCTAATCTAACATGTTATTGTTGCCTTGATTAAGAAAAAACCCACATATGAATCGTTGATGACTAATCGAAAGTAGGTGTCTATTTGTGTCTTATCTTAAATTTAAAAACAATCTTCTTATCTTCTATTGCATTTAAATACACATGCAAAACATTTTGTTTCTTTCATTTAGTTTTTGTACTTGAATTACAGATTAGTTTTCTTTTCACTCTTCATTTCATCTATTTTTTGTGAAAAATAATAATGGAATCAAAAATGTGCGGGGTTCGAGCTCCTGGTCATGTTTACTCAGCAGTATTGAAAAACTCACACGATAATGATGTTACTGTCGAAGTTGAATATGCTGGTTCGGATATTAGTCACAGTGAAACAGCTACTTTTACTGTAGCTGCAGGAGGCTCACAAGCAGTTGAAGAAAAAACCGTGCAAACTGGTGAACATGAACAACGAAAATTCATTCATAAATTAACCGTTAAATTACAAGATGGTACAACCCAAGAATTATCAAGTCCATTCGAAGGTGTCACATCACCAAAACACGATTGGCAATTTGAAGTTGACCAAAATGGTTCACTTAAATCAGGATCACAATAAATTGCAAAATAATGATAGTTAATTCAAAGCAAAATAATTTGTTAATTTTTTAATATTCAGAAATAAATAAATACATAAATACAAGAGAAGTTTTATGGATGATTCATTCTAGCGTAGATAGAACAAATGTTTTCACCAAATCGATGATTATTTACAACAAAAAGAATATTTTCAACTATTTTTTCGCCACCTTGAACACCGGGTTCAATAGCATTTGCATAATCTTTTGGATCATTAAATATTGTTTTTAAATCAATAACTGGAATACCAAGCTACAGAAAGAAAATGATGAGTTCATAAGATAAATTAAAATTTCGTTGTTTTTTTTATTTATACTTTAGTTGATTCTGTAACAATAACATCATTTAATGCTGATAGACCTGTTTCACACATTGCTTGTTGATGTGAATCATCGAAACGTGGATTATAAATAGTGCATGTTGTTACAGGAATTTTCAATGCAATCAACTTTTTTAACATATCAGTATAGTCCTAAAAACAATATAGTATATAAATGCTAAATTCATTGGTTTCTTTTACTTTTTCGAACTTCTTTTTTATTTTACTAAGTGTTAGTAATGCTTCACCAACACTGTGCACTGTTGCGCTTAAATGGTGCATATACGAAAGTGCATTATTTCCACCTGAAAAAAAATAAATCGATCTGTTATTAAATGTCAAATTAGAAAAACATAAATAAATTTTACCAATCGAAATAAACAAATGAGTAGCATCACGAGGAACACTTTTTATTTGATTAGCAACATCTGAAAGAATATTTCCATCTACAGCAACTAATGTTGCATTCCAATCGAAACTTTCTACTTTTGCTTTTAGTTGTTCTATTACAGAAGGTTGGCCATCATCAACATACGAATGATTATCAAAAATACTGTCACCAAGTAAAATTAAATGATGAATTCTAGATGCCATTTGTCTATGTTGAAAACTTCAAGATGAAGCAAGCTAGATGATTGGAGCTGAATGACTAACGCTGCTTGTCGTTTGTAATGCGCATTCAACATTTTTCTTCATTCTTTATTCCCTTCTTTGTTGTTGTTTTCATACAAAAATGAGTCATCAGAGCTTCTTGTACTCTGCCGCCACGTATTGATTTACTCATATAGAATATGATACATTTAGTTTCTTTCGTGATGACAAAATATTTATTGTCCTAGGTGAAATTTCTTCGATGTTTTTCGTAATTAATATTTCACTCTTATGAACTATAATGTCTCAAGTCTTGTATTGATGAGCAATCTATTCAGAAATAAAACCTCTTGAGATATGATGTGTCGAAGTAAAACTTGATTATGTTCCATATTAAGAAAAATCTAGTTTTATTTCAATTATTGTTCAAATTGTTGGTACTAAAAAATAGTTCATAATCTATAGGAAATATTTTTTCGGCAAATGTATTATTTGATTTATAATACATTGAAGTTAATTAATGATGAGAACGGATGATTTCACTTAAAAATATTCCATGAATTCTCATTTGTTATTTTACATGAATCTAATAACACTATAGAGAATCTAAATGAGTAATTATGAATAGAATTGTTTGATGAAATTAATTCCTGGTAACAAAATATTATGAAATAAATAGTTCTATTAGAATATTTAATAAGCCCTAAAACTCTCATGAACATGTCAAATGAAAATTTTTGAATTAATTTTTAGAAACAATACCCATGTAAAGCAAAATCGTAAAAAAATCTGACTATAATTGATTCTTATGCGATTAGAAATCTATTTTAATGGCACTATTATAATCTGATTTTTCAACCTTAAACGGCAGATTATTTTTGATTTTGATTTTAATCAGTTCTAATTGATTACCTACAAAACTAGTATACTCGATTAAAATGAAATCAAAATCAATAATAATCTACCGTTTAAGATTGAAAAAATCAGATTAAAATAGTGCCATTATAATAGATTTTTAATCTGGTTATTAATCCAATTTTTCTTACATGGGCTACTATAGAAAGTATACGTATATTATTGCTAGAGAATATTATTCAATTAAATTTTCATTTCTAAGAACATTGTACATATCATCAGTCGACAATATGTCTGTTGTTGATATTTTATCTATATCGTTGAAAAGCAATTATTTTTCAATTATATACAATATATTAAAAGCAAGTGGGAAAAATCGTATTCTTCTATTTCAGACATACATAGAATTACAAAGATCGACAAAAATTATTCATATTTTTCGATCTTATTCACCGTAAATACTACGATTATTCCTTAGACGTTTGAAACTCAGAAAGACTTTTCAATAATGTTTACTCTGATTCTTATTAGATACATAATAAATTCGGAAGATTTTAACATGAAATTAAAATCTAAATTTTGGTTTTTGCTCGTCTAAAAGATGATTTCATTTGTTCAAATATTAGTTATTTCGGATGCTCAATACTCGCACTATAGTCATTAGTAGTTCATTTTTCTTTAATGCAATATTCAATCGTGCAATTTACCTATTAAAAATGCTAAGCTAGGAGGAAATTTTCACGTTGATTTGTTGTACTTAAAGTGGACTATGTATCTTGATAAGACAATATATGATTTTTTAAACACTGATCATCGTCATATATTACCATTGTAGATTAACAGCAATATATTGTATCATTCAACATAAACTAACGGTAAGAACAGTTTCTTAACATCGTAGTGAATACGAATATAGTGACATACGGAGATTAATTTATGGTGAATAATTGATTTGTTCAGAATCTAAAAAAAGCTTTTCCAAAGATTATGCTTGAAAGATATAAAGAAACATTTTTATCAAATATTTAAAAAATAAACATGTTATTTATCAGTTCAATTGAAATTTTCAAGCAAACTTTTATTTCTAATGGAATCCAATAAAAAAAATGCGAAACTAAAAGGATTAGTTATAGAAAATAGAATGAATGACTGTATTACCTTTTTGTAATATATTACAATGAAATCTGATTGATTATTTCGTTCAAAAAATGAATAAATATGTTGAAGATCATCACATTTCACTGCTGCAATTTCTTTTTACCTTTTCGCTTATTTCGTCGTTCCCTCAAACAGCCAACAAATAATAGATAAAAAAATGTTCAACGTTAGATGTCGCAAAAATCAACATAATAGTATTTGCCTATAAATCTGAAGTTTTAGTTTATCAGAAGAAAGCAATATCATAACGAGTCAACATTAATGTTTTTCTGTGTATATTAGAAAAACGAAGTCTTAAAACTGATTTTCATCAAAATGCATTGCCCATGTCTAAGAAAATGCTGCGTAAACGGCTGTAAGAACGGTATAAAACGTTGAAAAACGGCACCATTTTCCGTCAGCTCGGAAAACGATGAATATAATGTTAAAAATGATGGCGACCTCTTAGAGAAAAATACGGTGCGTAAAACGAGCTGACGGATTACGGCGAAGTACGGTGAAAATTAATGCCTTATCATACCGTTTTAGTTTCAGGCCTTTTAAGATGCTCGTTCCAACTGCCTGAATGATTGTCCCGGGTATAGCGGATATTGCGTGTAAGACTTTCTTTTATGCGAGGATGTATATCTTTTTTTTTATGTTTATTGGGATGTTTCTATATTATCTTACACTTATTTATTTATTTATAATGTAAGTTGATCTATACATACTTTTATAATAAATAATAAATAATAATTTATTGTAATGTTGTCGATTTTATTTTAATATATGTATGTNAGAGAGAGAAACAAAAAAGGGGCATCGTAACCTGTTGTATAACAACTATCGATTACGATGAAAAGGAATGACAGAAAAGAAACGAATAAGTTTAAGAAAAACAAGTTAGCGTCGTAGACCGACATCTTACGACGCTAACATTGCGCTCAATATTAATCGGTGTTTCTCATTTTGCTTTATATCATTAGACCATGATAGCGGTTTCATTTCCATGAACGTCGTTTCTTCGCAAATTTCCTTGTAGTACAGAAAAGTTTATTTTCAGAAAAAAAATTCTTTCTACCATTAATAGCTGCATTATTCAACATTTGTTTTATTTGAAACAGTTTGTAGTTATGTCTGAAGAAAGATTACATGATGATGATGACAACAATCTGTTGGACCTTGCCCAAGAAGATCATTCCGGCCGTCTGAAAGACAATCGAAAACTGACTGAGATGCCTATAAAATGGAATAAGACGGCCTTAATTTTCACTCTATTTTGCCGTAACCCGTCAGCTCATTTTAACGGCCGTTTTTGCTAGAAAATGGCCATCGCTTTTAACATCATATTCTTCGTTTTCGAGCTGACGGAAAACGGCGCCGTTTTTCAAAGTTTTCATCGTTTTTATGCCATTTATGGACCGTTTTCTTCCACATGGGTGTAACTAATGTTTTCCAGGCCAATGATTCCGGAGAACGGATACTGCGGGAAAAACCACCGCATCCTGCATGAAAGCACAGGAAATCGTTGGGAATTCACAGGAAAAATCTCGAACCGGAATACTGCTTTCACGTTCCAGCATTTTCCTGCCGTTTCCCGCCGTACCCAGGTCGTTCATTCCTACAGTCGGATCCAATCGGATCTGAAAATGGGTTGCATCGGATCTTACATGAAAAACGACAAGAGCCAGCAGATTCCGGACCGAGATTCGGATCCACAGGATCGAAATCCGATACATATCTGATTGTATCCTACTCTGAGATCCGATGCGCCAAAAGTCTGCTATACTTAACTTCTAAAAAACTCTTTTGCACTAAATAGAATTTTGATATTTTTTAAAATTCTTCCGTCGGATTCGTCAATAGTTCCGAAACTCAGAATCCAACTGGATTTCTTCGGTTAGTAGGATGTTTTAGGATCCGATAGAATCCGTCGTCGGATTAGTCGACCTGGGTCGAGAATCATCAATGGAAGCTCAACATGGATCCACCACAGGTTCACCTGCACTAATCCCCCCCCCCCCAACCCCGGCTCAATGGTGACTATTACTCAAGAACTGAAGGAACTAAATCATCAGATCGTACTATTGAACGACTAGATGGATAAAATTCTCGAAGCTAGGACGAACATTACGACGGTCTGGTACGATCGTAAATGGCCGCATACAGCAACATATACTACCGTTCTATAACGTTTCCGACCGTAAATCGCCGTAATTTGACGTTTTAGCATGCATTGTATTACGGCCGTATTTCGCCGTGTCGTAAACGGTTACTAGCGACCGTAGTGTGGTCGGCTATTTCAGTATACGACATTTTTGGTACGATGCAAAACGACCGTAAATTATGTTCAAACGGCCATGTACGACCCAAGTTGATCTACTTGGGAAGACAATGAAAGAATTTTTCACCTGAATCAAAAGGTCTTTATCTTGAATCAAATCATTTTATCAGCTATTGCAAGTTATTCCGATTTCAATTAAAAAATCTTAATGTTTATTTGTGATTTAGACTATTGGAACTATCGGTTTTTATATGAAACGATGACGTTTGAATTTCTTGTTCATTTCATTGTCTCATCGTTATTTGTATTTTGAAATAGACTGAATAAATCTTATTGGTAAAACCACATGAGAATATATGGAAAGCACAGTTGCAGTTGATGATTATGGAGAATTACGATTCGACGAACATTCTTCACATATTACTTATATCACATAGCTGCATTGTAATACAAAAAAAATCTATAGATAAAGCCTTTTATCATTTAGTTTATTCCATCTACTCAATTAATAATAAACATTTATGCTAAATAAAAGCATATTATTACATTATATAGCTAGGACATAATTATCTTGAATAAGATCACACCAGATAAAGACAGCTTTTAAGTAGTAGAAAAAGAAAAATATATAAACTTGCTTGATAAGACGATTTCCTAAGTGAAAAAAAATACAGTCCTATAAATGACCCTAGAATTACGACGTCGTATTTCTCGATATGGATCATAAAATCTAATTTTATGTAAAGCATTACATCAGGATAAACGTGGCAAAAAAATGTTGTACGGTAGTAAGAGATCGATTCCTTACTTTATTAATAAGATCAAATCACTGAAAAACTTCTGATCAGTAAATGTATACGTTACTGATATCTTGAAGAATAATGCACAATATGCTAATAATACAAAGGCTAACCCAATAGAATTAATCAAAAATTTTAAATATATAACCATAAATAGTCTCAACGCGGAGGTTATAATGAGTGGATCTATTTTATTTGTAAGTTAAGGAACATATGCACGAGTTGAAATAATATATCGTTCATCTGTTTGACAACATAAGTATAAAATGAATTTTCATCGATCAGCTATACTCAAAGTTTCACTAAATCGTAGTTGTATCTGTATCATCTTCTGCTACAACAAGTAGATATAAAACTGCTGAGAAGAAAAAGGAAATATGCTACAGAAATGGGCAGAGCAGCTTAAATGTCGTCCGCCACCGCCTATTGATTAAAATTGACCTCGCCCCGTCTCCGCCAGGCTTCGAACCACCTCACCTCTAAAATACGTTTTTAGAGAACAATCTTTTTACAGTCACTTTTTATAATTACTATTTCATTATTTAATATCATAAGGCTTAAACAAAACAATTGCATATAGTTTCGAATAGAAAACTAATATAATAGTAGAAAGATAAAATCATAATAATAATAAAAACAAAAGATAATCAATCATGTTTTTAGTTTTCTTTTTGTATTATTTAAGTTTTGCTGATTGAGTAGAGCTTGAAATAAAAAACATAATTTTGGATTCTTTTATAGATTATTATTTAGAGACCTCCTGGATGGAGATAACGATGAAAACGATTGATTATCACAATGCTATTTCCTAATTGGACTTGTACTGTTTTATTTACACGGATAGGTAATGAAACAAATTAGACTTGAAACATTTGCGAAATTTCTTAATCCCAATATAGATATAGAGAAGATATTCTTTAATGAATAATATTTATTTTTTTTGTTATCAAAATAAAAATTATTACAAATTTCAAGATTGATTTATCTGCATAAGGTCACTTAATGGTACCGAGTGTTGTTTTAAAACGATTTCCTTGTAAAATAAATTATTGTCATCAGCCTGAATGAATCCTTTATCTATGAAAATAGAAATAAAAATTAGTTTTTCTATTTTGATTTTCTCTTTAATTTAATTACCACTATGATGTTGTGACATTGAGCTTTTCTTTAATACATCAGCTGAAGTTTCTCGTGATTGTTGCTTGAAACTATTACTTTTAACAGTTGTTGAAGTGGCTGAACGTGAACGAGAATCAAATGATTTTATATACCAATCTTGAGCAGTGGAATCAGGTCGAAGAGGTTTTCGTAAACATCGTTCAGCTAATGTTGGTTTAATATCAAATCTTTCTGGATTACCAACACGAATATTTTCTCGATCAAGTTTCGATTGACGAAGAATATCGGCGCTCTATGCGATATTAATTAGAAATTAATATTATGCCAAATAGTTGGGTGGGGAAAAACCTTTTTCGTTCTATATGCATCCGATGGATCAGTAATTAATTCAGTCAGTTTTAGATTATTCTTTAATGATTTCGATGTATGTGCTCGTTCAAAATTATGCAAGTTTCTTTGATAACAATAATCAGTAAAATCATCAGTACGTTCATTTGTAGGATCTATATATGCTCTTTGAGGAAAAAAGAATAATTTATTTTAATGTTTTGAATAAGTAAAAAATTCTATGCAGGATGATTACTTTTTATTTGTAAACAATTCATAGGTTTGTTCCAACAATCGTTCGGCTCCTCCTTCTTTGCCATGTATTGTTGCATCGATGAATTCATTTGAAATTGGAATCTTTTTTCTTGCTATAAATTGCTTAATAAGTGACCAATTCGATAAACGAGAATTTAATGAACGCCCATTTAAATAAGTGAACATACTGATTTCATTAGGAAAATAAGCATGCAAAATTTCAGCATAAGCAAATCCATTTGATAAATCCCTTCAAAATAGAAATAGAAACTCATTCTATCGATCGCATATTCAACACTTTAACATTTTCGAAAGCATCAATTGATTTATTTGTTTTTCGTTGGATTAAAAGGATTTCAAGTGATTTATTTGTGTTTAAATAAGAAAATTGAAGTGTTTGAATAGAACTCTAACATACCACTTTGGTACAACTATAGGATATGTGAGATAAAGACTTTCAAGCCAACGAAGAATTTCACGAGCTGTTCGAGCAACCATGTTGTAGAAAAATTGTTTTCTTGTAAAATAGATACAGTAAATCTCTTCGTTCTTTGCTTGTGTTCGTTGCTAAGATACGACCTTCTCTTTTCCAATCAAATTCATTGATTGACTAGAACAAATACAAATTTTGAATAGAAATAAATGTAAATATTAAATAAAAATATAAAAAAATAACTAAAATAATATTTTAATATAAGAATACTCAATATTTGATTGGTTAATTATTTATCTTTTTCCAGGTCTTATACCGCTAGTTTCTAATAGTAAATCATTTTGCTTCGAACATGTCAGATTTAAATTGGGTATTAGAAGACATTAAAAGTCAAAATAATCAACAACAACACGACAAATTATCATTAGTAGATGGTAAAATTAAAATTTTCATGAGTAAATCATTTTGAAATTTTTTTATCAGATGAATTAAAAATCGTTTCAACATGCGAAAATGATTCTAAACCAAATCATGCGAACAATATAATAGATGAATTCGAATCGAAACAATCTGTTAAAACCACAGCCAGTGAATCACCCGATGAAAATGATTCTGAATATGAAGATGTAGAAGCAGAAGACGACGATGATGAAATAAATGATGCGTCCGGATTAACTTCTATTTCGAATAAAAATCCTTTTAAAGTATCAATTAGAATGATTCTTCTTGTTTTCTTTTCATGAAATTTCTTATCTTAGTCATGTATGGATGATGAAGAATTACATCGGAAGGTGCAACCTCGACGTACCATCAATAAAAAACTTAAAGATGACGAACATTCAGAAGATAATGAAGACGATGATGATAATGATAATCAAAATGTACCGATTACAAAAAAGCCTGATAAAAATAAACAAGTACTCGATGATGATAATAATGCTCATAGTCCAGCTTATATTCCACGTAAAGGAAAATTCTATGAACATGACGATAGAACATTGGATGAAAACGAACGACCAAAACAGTAATAAGATAAATTGAAACGTTTTTTTTTAATTGTATTCATTCGATTCTATTTTAGAGAAATATCAAAACAGGATAATCGATTTTATACTGATTCAGATGCGAAATGGCAGCATGATCTGTATTTACGAGATGAAGAAATCTTAAAATCTCGATATCCATCCGACAAACAAAATCGTACTTATTTCGAGTAATTAGTAGCGAAACAGAAAAATTCTACAACCGATAAATAGTCTCTGAAGTGAGCCTGTATTTACGTGTTGCAAGCATAAATTTTCAGGAATGTTTTAGGTCGTGTCCCTAGTCACATCCTAAGAAAAAACTCAACCGTAGATCTAGTTTTATTTATTAGATGGAAACAATCAGCATCGTTAAATGTGTTTTTAAACTTGTTGTTCAAGTCGTGCTCTGCTTGAGATAAAAAAATAACGAGAAAAATCTTGCGTCAGAAAAGTATTGGCCTCTAGTGAATTCATTTAATGCATCACTATTACAACTATGATCTCCCATGAGACAACATGACAATCATGGATATAAACTTTGTTCAGGGTGATTTTTATTTAGTGAAATCAACATATAGAGATTTCGCTTAAAATTTATTTACAAATTGAAAGACTTCCCTCTTTTTCAGAACTCAATGCTTTTTTTGATATTAATAAGAGAATATTTTAGACATGGTAATCATCGTGATCGAGAACATTTTCCATTAAAGGATACTAACTCTCAATCTAAAACAGAACATAACTGTTATCATCAACCACAACGAGATTACCATGATTATCGTCGACGAATTCCACATACTAGTTATAACAAATTACATAACAATCGAGTAAATAATTTTGATGTTAAGGATTATGGTCAACCATTATCGAATAATCGTAATGATAGTTACAATAGAACTATGAATACTAATGAAAAATATCATGTAGCACCTCGTCGGCAACAACAACAACAACAATCTGATAATACTAATCTATATCATATTGATGAACGAATATTCCATCGTAGAAGAAATTTTACGAATAGTCAATTTCAACAGCAAGCTAATGAACTTAAACTTCACAATAGTAATCCTAGTCGACAAAATCCAAGACGATTCGATGAAAAATCGAATGAACCTAATCAATTCAAACATAACAACCAATATAAAAATAATAATAGCGAAAAACTTCAACAAGAATATCGTGGTTTGAAGAAATATGAATTCTTCGAAACGAAGAATAATTTACCGCCTCGTCTTCAATTAGATAATCCTAAACGAAATTTTACACAAAAACAACCATATCAACGTAAATTGATAAAAAAAACTTGAATATCTATTTTTTGCCAATTTAGAAAAGCCAACATTAAATCTTTCGAGTCAACTATCGAATATTGAACGGCCTAAACGATATTCAAACATGCGTAATCATATGACAAATTCTATCGAACAACAAACTCTATCATCTAAAATGCAACATTTTCAAGATCAACGTAATAATAAGAATGTTGAACTAAGTACTTTCAAATGACTCAAAAAATTCTAATTCCATATGAATGCTACGTAAATAATTTAGATGATTGGCCACAAGCACCACCGCCTCCAACAGCGTACTTTCCGCAACAAAATACAACACCTCAAATACTCTATCAACAACCCAATTCTCAATATGTACCGATGAACTATTCTCAACAGGTAAACAAAGTTGTCTAATTCAAATATGATAGGCAAAATTTTGTTGATAGAAGCTTATATATCTTTTCTGAGGAAACTTATTATTTATTTCGACTCAATGCCAGAGGATTTGTTCTGCATCTCATTGTTTTCTGGCAATTTTCTAATGAAAAATACCAAAGAAGATGCCAAACAAAGAATTATTTCTCTGAAGAATCCAATTACATAATAAACTTCAATACAAGGACTCAACTTTATTATTTATAGCAACAGAATACTAACAGTAAAGTACATTAAGAGACAACTAGTTCAGCATATTATTACATTTGGCATCTATTTATATAAACAAAAAATGTCTATCATTGAAAACTATATCTTATAGTAGAAAGATATGCAATAATTCAATTGATGGCGAGCTAGTTTTTTAGAACTGAATGAAGAATCATAATTGCTTTTATCTAATAAAATGCGAGATAGTTATAATTATTCTAATTATGTTCAAGATCAAAACGCCAGACGTATAGTTTTATTGAATTGATTTTGAACAGTCAAAGTCAAAGAAAGAAATCAAATTAGAACAAAATTTTCTTGTGCATCATTGATTAATAATTGAATCCTTTTGTTAGGAAGGGAACAAAGCAGCAGAATCCTATAGAAAGCAGTGGTATACAAATAAAAGCACTTGTTAAACTTTGAATGAATCTTTTCATTTACTGAAGAAAAAAGTTTATTGACGCTTACATAAAAGCTATTTGTCTTTTAGTTTCAAGAAAATAAAGAGTATCAAACAAAAACAATCAAGTTTTACAAAGTTTGAAGTGCTATTAAAGAAAATTCAATTTTGCGATTGGACGTATGTATTTGTTATATAAGCGGTGCCTTTTAATCAATTTATTATCTTTGTTTTTCTTTAGTTCATTATACTTCAAATTTATGGTGTGCAAGAAGATTTATTCAAGTTTTCCTACAGTTCTTTAGTTATGTTCAATTTATAGTTACTCTGTTATTTGTTGTTTCTATTCTGTTTTGTTTTTCGTTGTTAAAGAATGAACCGGTTTAATCATCTTTTTTGCATAATCATAAGGACTCGATTTTCCGGAAGAAAAAACAGAACAGGAAAAATTTCATGATTACTTTTTTCTCATTGCCTACGATGGAATAACTGAGTATGTTCGATCAGTGGTCTGATTGTCGACGTGATATACTTGCTAGACTATCATCTACAAACAACTATTATTCTTCTTGTTAGGAGAATCTTCGGACATTATTTTATGGCATAAAAAGTACGATTGATTTATTTTCTTAGCAAACCCATCCTTTTTTTTTAATATATATATATATGTCTCTGTTATGATTATCAAAGATTACATGAATGTTTCTTATGACTTATTTTACGTAGCCTTGTCTTTCTATCTCATTTTCAATGGCATTCACAGTTGGTAGCGTCATCAATGGTCGATTATGCGATTCTGATAAACAGACCAAATCCTTATTTTTCTGTATCTATAATCGTTTATAATACCATTTGTTCTCTATGTCCATAGGACAAATAATGACATTCTATAGGTTATAGTTTGATTTTCAGCTAAACAATTTTTCGATAAGTCGATACTGTCATTCGAATACATACATAAGCAAAGGTCACTATCACTAAAGAATCAATCAAAAAAAAAGTGAAATTGCATATACTTATTCTGTTCTGTATCTGTTTCTACTTGGAAGAACATTGCAGTTGCCGTTCTTTGTATGATCCTCATTTGTACATCTGCGAAGTAGCAACAACTGGAGCAGACGAATCATAGAAAGAAATATAGTTATTGAAACAAATTATCAAGTTACAAAGAAAAACTTCTTGTCAAATATGTTGTATTACAAGATAACCAAATATTTTCTGCTATTAGCGTATTTATTTGAATTCACAAGTAAGCTTTAAAAAAAATAATTCATATATAATCTCTCAAATAGTTGGAGGTACACATCAACGTCGTTTATTAAAATATTTACTTGAAGATAAAAATTATAATCCACTTGAAAGACCTGTTCTTAATGATTCACATACATTACAAGTATCAATGAGTTTAGCTCTGCAACAAATAATGGATTATGTGAGCAATTTAAAATATGCCCCCCCCCAAAAAAGAAAAATAAACAAAGATATCTATACATATATTTCTTTCTTGAACAGGATGAAAAAAATGAAATTATTGCTATTAGTGGTTGGTTAGTTTTTGTAAGTCTATTGATATATGCTTCTTTCGTTTTTTTTTCTATCATTATCATCATTATTTAGGAATGGTTTGATTATAATCTACAATGGAATCCAGATGATTATGGAGGCATCACTGCAGTACGTATACCATGTGAACGTCTTTGGACACCTGACGTTTTTCTTTATAATAGGTAAAAGGTAAAAGGCAAAAGAAAGAAAACTAGATTGACTTTTTTGTTTATAGTGCTAGTGAGAACTTTGAAGGTACGATGAAAACAAATATAGTTGTACAAAATACTGGTAATTTACTTTTTGTCCCACCTGGCATGCTAAAATCGATCTGTCCTTTTAATATTGAATCATTTCCATTTGTAAGTTTTATTTAAACAAAAGTTTTCTTATACATTTTGTAACATTTGTATTGTTTTGCATTTTTTTGGATGTGCAAAATTGCACATTGAAATTCGGTACCTGGAGTTTTGATGAATCGAGTGAGTAAAATCAGATCAATTTAAAAAAAAAATATTTAATTAATATTAAACTTTTTTTTTTCTTCACAAACATAGCTGTTAATTTGACTACTAATAGTGATACAGGTCAATTGGATGCATATGTTAAAAATGCTGAATGGGACTTAGAAGGTACTTAGTTTTATAGCTAGAAATCTTATCTTGTCTTTTCTTTCTTTTTTATAGCTTTTATTGCAGTAAGAAAATCAGTTAAATATGAATGCTGTCCAACTGTATATCCATTTGTTCTATTTACTCTTCAAATACGACGACGTACGCTTTATTATGTGGTGAATGTTGTTGGTAAATTTTTTTCTTCATTATTTAATAACGATTCTAGTTTAAAATGAATGTATAACTTTTGTCTCTCAATAAGCTTCGTTTATTAATGAATGAGTCATCGGCAAACTGAATGCTTCAATAGATAATACAGTTGTTTTTTGATTCGCACACGTATGGTTTTGAATTACCTCAAAGAAATAATTATAATCAAAGGGTCTTTTTTTCTTTCATCTTTTTAACTGATACCCCCAATATATTTCATAGGTTATATAATATGGATCAAAGATTTGTCTCGTTAACAAATATAAACATCTGTTACTTTCATTTAGTACCCTGTGTTCTCATTAGTTTTATGACTTTGCTTGGCTTTATTCTTCCACCAGATAGTGGTGAAAAAATATCGTTACGTAAGTAAAATGATTCCTCGAATCGATAGCAATAGATTATTGTTCTCTATTCCTCACGTTTTTAGAAATTACTATACTTCTGTCAGTTGTCATGTTCAGTTTGTTAATCTCAGGCATTATTCCAGCAAGTTCAACAGCATTACCTATTATTGTTATGTATTTTACAACAGTTATGTTATTGTGTACGACATCTGTAGTTGCTACTGTTTGTGTTCTCGTTCTTCATCATCGTAATGCTAAAAGTCATACAATGCCTATGTGGGTAAGATATATATTTTGAAATATTCCTGTTTCGATATTATTACTTAGGGTATACCAAAAGTTCTGGCCACGAGATCTTTAGTTCGACAAAATCCATAGTTTTGAAAGTTTTATTGCGCGAATATATATAGTAATATGCCTGCTCTATGATACTGCATATATTAGTCCTATATTGGATTTAATTCTAACAGTCATTTTGGAGAAAATCTATAATATAGTGACTATACCAATATCTAACAGATCCTTGTGGAATGTTCGGATACATTCTGGAATATTCTATGTTGTTTATTTGCCTCTCGTGTAACGTTCTATGGCGCCATGTTCGAGAATATTACATTCCGATAGTATATATAGGTGAAAGATCGTTCGGTTTCAACTCATTTCATTCTTCAAACAAGCTGCTAAGCATGACTGATGAATTTAATAGGTACTATATCAAAATTCGAACTATTCTGGGAATAGATGCAAAAACAATCTACGAAGACTAATATATGCAGTATCATAGAGCAGGCATGTTACTATATATATTCGCGCAATAAAACTTTCAAAACTATGGATTTTGTCGAACTAAAGATCTCGTGGCCAGAACTTTTGGTATACCCTAAGTAAAACTGATTTTTCTTTTTTTCCCTTCTAGGTTAAAGTATATATTAATCAATATCTAGCATGTATACTATGGATGAATCGTCCAGAGCACGATCTAACTTGGAAAACAATACGTCTTCAACATCGTCGTACAAAAGAGCGCCAAAACAGTATAACCAGTATTCAAAACTGTGCACCTACACCATTATTAGCTTATTCATCAAAATCTTTATTAGCTAATGTAACTAGCATTGACGATCAAGCATATGCAAGTAATTCATTACCGAATAATATGAATGTTTCTATACAACGTCAACAATCGAAATGTAACAATCCTCATCATCATCATTATAGTCATGATCCGAATGAAATTTCACTTCCACGTGATATGCGTGTATTTCGTTCAGAATTACGTTCAATAAAAGCTGAAGTTCGATTTATAACAGATCATATTAAAAAAGAAGAAGAAGAAGATGATGTATCACAAGATTGGCGATTTTCAGCTATGGTTCTTGATCGTTTATGTCTTATTGTTTTTTCTATACTAACAACAACGTTAAGTTATTACACCCTTTTTTCTGCTAAAAACTTTTTAAAACTTCGATAAAGATAATTTTCATTGTTTTCATTCTTATCTTTTCTCTGTGTGTGTATACATGTGTGTGCGTGTGTGTGTGTGTGTGTTTGTATGCGTTGGCTTCTTTTTTATTTAAAAGACAAAAAAAAGATTGATGAGAAGTTTGGACAACGAACCAGTAAAAAAGGTCGATTGTCTTTCTCTCTCTCTCGGCTTCTCTCATATTTTCTTTTTTTACGATCGACGTCACACTTGCATGTTAATTGCTCTCTTCTGCTCTCCGAATTTGTTATTCTTGTCGATAGAACAACGACGCTGCGCTATTTCGTCAATGACATTAAGGTGAGTCAAATGATTTCAAGCATATAGACTAATAGTTTTTTGAACATATACATATATATATATACATATCTAAACGTGTATTGTTATTTATTGATGAAAGCCAAAATGAGACTGTTTAACTGCATCTGATTACAATGCATACTCATCTATAAATGGCTGAATGCTGATTCATCGTTTATATATGAATTTGAGTTCAATTTCCGCTCAAGTCAAGTGTGTTCGTGAGGGAAATGGAAGCGAGAGAGAGAGAGAGAGAGAAGGATTGTTGGTTGTATGTCATACGTTTTTTTTCTTTTTGTAAGTTGTTTGAGTCCCCGCGAGAATTGATGACAATATAGACGAATGACTAATCGAGAGAAAGAGAGTCAATGTCCTGAGGGGTGCAGCAACAATATACAGTAGCGATCAAAATTGAATCGTTTTCGTTTATTTTTGCACCGATACAGAAAGAGAGAGAGAGAGAAAGAAGGAATTATACTTTCTAATGAGTTAATTCAATCTTTCACTACCGTTTTCTTTCAAGTTCGAAAAATAAGAAGTATGATGAATCATTTTGTCACATCGACGTCTTTACTACTTCAAGTACATCATGACTTTTCTCTATTATAGTGATGTTATTGAACATAAGAAGGAAAAACTTATTGTGTTCGTTAGTCAGCTAACTTCGTTCGTCTCTCTCTTTCTTTTTTTCCTTCGTACTAACATGCACCAATCAATAGTGAGAGAAATACTAGAACTAGAAAGAAAAGGTTAGTTTCACGTCATTCTTAGTTGAGCAGAGTAGGAAAAAATAAACGAGAGAAAAGAATGGCTCATTCACTATTCCTGTATTTCTTTTCTTTTAGCATAAGTCATTCTTTCGAGTAAGTTCGTAGAATTCTATTTGATTGTTTAATCTCAACTAATTCATATCGTCTCATCATTACTATGCGTGAACTTAAGCTTAACTAAATACAGGTGTTAAGATTACTACGACTCTTATTTCATTTTTTCGATCTTGAATATTTACATTAAAATAGGTATTCTTTTGATACATAGAATGTAAATTTTTTGTATCTCAATTTATGCCAACAGACATCTATTGTTCATAAAGAAATATTGTTGTTATTGAATCGTCTGTGTGACAAATGAGCTATTGATGAGATGAACTCCTGGCCGGCAACAGCACGTTTCTTTTTCTTTTCTCTCTCTCTCTCTCTCTCTCTCTCTCATCAAAAAGCAATCATTGAACAGCAACGTACACATACAGGTTTGTTTTAAAGAGACGGTACACTGTCGTTTACATTTTACTATATTTATCCTAATGAGTGCCAAGGTAAGTCTATCGATTTGAAGAGTTGAAATCCTTGTGAAGAGGGTCATACGTCGTGAGAAAAAGAGGTAGAATAAAAACGAAATGAATAATCTTGTTATTGTTGCACTCAATGAACATTTTTCTTCATCGTCTAAATGCCACCCACAAATATATATATATATATATATACAGTAAATAGGAAAGAAAAGGAGGGTCGCCATTTTTGTCGTCATCGATGTTACATACAACGATCGATTTAAAGGCTTCAAAAACGTCAATAATATTTTCGGTTGAGGTATGAAGAAGAAAAAGTGATTGACGTAACCTGTTTAGCATCATCAGTAATCGTTGAACAATCGATCTATACGTACATACATATGCATGTATTTGAATCAACTATGATGGCAGAAAATGTCAAGTTTAGTCTTGTGTCTTCAATCGAAAAATTGTTTGAGTTGTATAAGAAAGAAAAGAAGTAGGAAAAAAGAACGAAATCGTTTTGATACGTGTTGTACGTTAAAAAATTAAATCGCAGGTAAGCAAAAAAAAAGAAGAGAAAAAAAAACTGCATTTTTCTCGTTATGCCAATGTGTACAGTTTTCATTCAATTCATACTAATCACTTTTATACATTTCGCCTTTGAAATCTATCGCACTGTTGTTGTTTTCTTCTTTCTTTTTCGTGCCGCATGCTAGACTGATCAAAAGATTATAATGATCGTTTCTAATGAGAATAGAATTCAATATTTTAATTATTGTTTTAGATTTAAACTCTAGAATGCCACGAATTATCGATAATTTAATACATTTCAATGGTAAAGGTGATGAGGTAAGATACAATAAAAAAAAAACTTATAATTTTTTTTTCTTCCGTTGTTCGCATTCAATTTAATTCATCTGTAGAGTTCTACAGCAAGTCGACGGGTAGGAATTTATATAAATAAATATGCAAGAGCCTTTTTATTTCATTATTGCTAACAAGCCACTCTTTCCTTTTCTTTTGACTAATTTGATTTAAATTTTTTTTGAGCACATGCGTGCTAAATTAGATCTATGCCATACTCAATTAGAATTGCTCTTGTTTATCGAGGACACTGTCCGAGTACTATGTCTCCTTTTCATTACTTGTAAATATATCAATCGAACTCTATTTATTCTATTTTATATATACATATATATATATATATGTTCAGCACGTGTCACCTATATTTGATATCAGGCAAGCTTGATTTCCGTTGTCAAATAGACAAATGAAATGAATGAGTGATCGATTGAGTGTCAATATCTAATTATTAAAAATGAGTAGTAGAAAAGAAAATGATTGTATCCATTTTGAAGTATCATACTTTTTGAAAGTGACAGCTGCTTTTCTTTTGTTGAATATTCTTTTCTTTTAAGTGGTATCACTAGGTCGGTTGTTTTGTTCTTCTTCTTTATTTCGATAAAGATAACAATTGATGATGATCATCATCATAATCATAATGAAGAAGACATACGGACTTCTGAACTTCGGATAACGAGGCAGCAAACATATAGACATATACGTTTAGATAAGACATGTAAAGCGTATATGAGTGTTATACTTTTGTTTTTTGTTTTTTTATCGGAAAGAGCGGTTCATGATGAAACAAACAAAAAATGTATCGACATATTTATGAATTCTATTGATGATTAGAAAGCAAAGTGCGTCTATTCTCATATTGAATATGTACGATATTCTATTTTCACGTCAACTTGAACTTTGTAATTCTGTCTTAGATATATATTTGCATAAAATGTGCTTAGCTGGTATGTCTTATTTTGATGGATCGATGATGAGATGAGATGAGAAGGAAAGATCATTGGGGATAGGGATTGGGTTGGCACTGACGCCAATCGATCGATCAAATTAGTCTCGCGTTCTTGTTCTATGTATGCATGTCTGTTTTCGTTGTATTCTTTTTCTTAGTCTGCAGATCGATAAATGCGCAGCTGCCCGTCAAATTAGTTCGATCGATATCATTTGAAAATTCCATACAGAAAAACAAAGAAGGCGTGTTATGGCTAACAGCAATCATATTGTGCGTTCAAGCTAAGAAAATCAATTTATTTTCATCATGCTGTTTTCTTCATTTTCTTATTCTTCATTGATTAGTATCGATCGTGTTCATTTTTATATAATATAATTGATTTGTTCTATGTAAATATACATTGTCGAGTTACTTGACAATCGATCATTATTTGAATCTGATTCATATAGCTACCTCTTTTTTTTCCTGCTGAGAACATAACACGAATATTTTGATTCGATAAGTGGTATATGTGATGATAGAATAGATCGAAGAGAATACTAGACATACAAATAATAAATGCTATCGAATGAATAACATCATGAAATTTTCATGCAGAAAGAGAAGCAATGGAAAGTGTTATACAGGAGCAGGTATTGATCTTAGATAAGGAATAGGCATATATGCACAAAATTGAATTCTTGCTTACTGATTATACGCTTGATTAGAGTGTTTGCTTTTCTCTTTGGTTTTTTTTCATATTCAAATTATCCATATATACATCTATGTTAATCTTTTGCTTAGGGTACACCTGCCTTATCAAGCAAAATGGGGCTCGTAAATTTAAGAGATTTAGTCGAAACTGCCGCACACAAATGGTATAAAGATAATGAAAAAGATTCGATGAAAGCTAAATGGGGAAGAACATATAATTGGAAAGAACTTGTAAAAGAAATCGATTGGCGATCATTAAAGTTAGTTATTGAATTTCATAATGCTTCTTGTTTTGCATAATGTTTTATGTTTGCTTTTAATTCAGAGTACGGCATGATCCAGTTATTTATACGGATATTGAAATGCCAGGTTCGCCGAAAAATCATATTTTATTTCGTTCGTCGTTTCTCAATGATACAAATCATGAACAAGAATATAATTTAAAAGCTGAACGACGTACAGTATCAACATGTTCATTTTCAATATTTGAAGGTTATACTACCGAACAATGTGCGTCACTCGAACTCGAAGTTCCACTACCTAAATGTGTTCTTGAAGCCAGTACAGGCTTTCGTCGAGAATATACACTTGAACAATCACGTGATAAACAAATTGAAGAGCAACTAACATGGTCCGTTGAATCAAATATTCGAGTAAGAATTAATTGTTTTTTGTTTTTTGTTTTATGGTTTCTATTCTCAAATAGGTGAGAAAAGTTTTGTTCTAAGAAATGCATTGAATGAGATAGAATACTAATTGCTTTTGTCGTTTTGTCTGTTGAAATTCACCTTACTAGAATTTAAATTCAATGAAAACATAATAAATTCATCTAGAATAGAAGAATCATTCAGTAGGATGAATTTTTGAGAAAGTAGAAATAAATTATTTTTGATTGAATTTTAGCAAGAAATATCAGAAACTACTTAAAAAAGCAAGGATGTTTGCTCGGCTTTTGTTCGCTATTGAACTCTTTCATAGTGTTAGATCCATTGAATTGATTTATTTCTCGAAGAATAAGGCTATTTATTTGAATATTCAAATAGAAATACGCCAATCTATCAATTTTTCGAATTGAAAATCTTAAGACAATGCTGTGAAGTTTGAAAAATTAGGTTTTTAATTGAGCGCTATGAAAATAGATTAACTAAATTAGAAAAGTCAATATCTTATACTACGGGAGACTATAGTTAGATAGTAACCTAATGTTTTCTTCCGTTTAAAGACATTGATTATCTTTACAAATATTTCTCTATAGATTTTTTCTTAGTTTTTCAGGATGGGAGAAAAACTAAATAATCATCTACCAGAAGTAGAACTATAATCAGTGAAATTCTCCTGTAGAAAATTTTGCACAAATTTCGGGAAGCTGAAACGCCGCTAGTTCTTTCATTACTCAGAAACTGTACTCCGTGAGATTGAATTTGAGTGCCTGGCTCAATAATATTTTGTTGTTTTATTTACCATGGGGGCAAAGTAGAAATAACAATCAAACATGATGATATGACCTAATGAAAACTCTTCAATTTAATTAGATTATATAAATTAATCTTACAATAACTATATTTTATATTGTATTGTATAAACTATGATGACTTAAAATAGCTATATTAATCATTAGTAATCCGTAATCTCTAAATCTGACTCAATGAATCATTGCTTTCAATTTTTATCTCGGAATATAAATAGTCGATTAGTTTTTTTTCAGTAACTTTGGCTCGTATTGAATGTGAATAATAAAACGAATCTTATTTATTTTTGACAAATAGATTCCTAGTATGTCACAAACAACTGCTGAACTTATTATACAAGAAGACGAATATCAGGGTACATTTGAAATCAAATCTTATTTCTTTGGTGAAGTTCGCGTTAAACTATATAAAGAGTCTCAAGAAATTCTCAGCTTGGAATTTGGCGATCTTGAAGATTTACTTCCACGTGATAAAGGTTTTCGCAAAGATAACCGTGGAATCTATCGTATAACACGTGGTGAATGCAAAGCGCGTTTTGGTATTTCTCAAAAAGTTGAATTACATGCAAAACCATTATTCGTTCAAGAGTCAACTTCACGTTTACTACAACAAAATGATTCACGTAAGAATAGTCTAAAAGAGAATCCAGCGCCGTCAGCCCCTGTAACTATCCTTCGTGAACTTATTCCTTCGTTGAATCAATAAAGTTCTGTTTTTCTAATTTGTACATAAAACAAAAGAGAGATTAGCACTTGTTTTTGTGTGTTTTATAAATCACTAAAGAAAGAAGTTTGCAGCAAATCTTGTTCTCTTATTATTATTATTATTATTATAACTTGACAAAACAAATACAACATATATAAAAAAACGTTTAAAGAAGATTTAAAACTTCTACATATGTATAAGCATGATAAACAGAAAAGAAGAAAAAAAACCACCCACACACATATATGATAAAACATTTAAGGAAGATCAATTTACCAAGGTTGAGATTTATGAACAAACCAAACAACATATTCATCTTTATACTAAAGATAAAAAGAAATTAGTTCATGTTGTTTTATAGAAAATAGATTTAGATCTACCTTTAAAAAGCTTTTATTGTATTCTATGGGACCATTCAATGGTTCTCGAGTTGAAAATTCATATGTAGTTTCATTTGATTTACCTCGATTGAGAATGAATTCAAAATTCAGTCGACTAAGAATAACAAATAATTTCAATAAAATTCAACAACAAAACAAAAAATGTTTCATCTACATACTTTCCATGATATGTTGCTTGTGTTACTATCCCATTGTTTGGTTCACGTATGAGTTTACGCCAATTGAGACCGGTTTTCATTTTAGGAACTTTTATTGTTATTCTAACAAAGTTTTTTGAAAAATCTTGATTAACACCTTAAACGTAAAAGAAATATTTTGAGTTTAGTTTTTTAAAACAAAAACACCATTCACTACTTACTAGCATTGGCTCGTTTTACTTCTCCAAATGATTGATTATCATCTTGCTGATCTGGATTTGATTCTGTGGAATAGATATTAAATACTTTCGCTAAATCAGTCATAGTGTCGATTCATATAATATCTAAATAGTAAAAAGAAAAAAAAATAGAAAGATTTTTCCTTTTTGAACATGATGACCGGTGTGATCGATCACAAATTTCGTCCAATTAAAATAGTGAGTCGCTCATATATGGAAGAAAAGACGAATAAACCTTCTATGAACACGTCTACCCTTCGATCTTGTATTAGTAATCATCTTATATGACCTCAGCACACAAAAAGTATTTTTTATGTATTGTCGCCTAGCTTCAAAAAAAAAGAATTGATTTATGAGTGAATGTATTTTTTTAAAACAGTGTAACTGATAAGTGGTAGAATGAGTAATAGAGAGGGTTGGGCGTATGATTGACAATTATTGACAGATCCACGATAGATATTTTATGGAAGTAATTGAACAATGATTCACATTATTGAACGGAAAAATCAGCGAAATAACGAACGAAAACACGAAATTTTCGAAAGAAAATTAGAATAGGATTGAAAACAAAATTAAATCGATATGTGTATCATGAAATTAACTTGTTAATGCACATTAGTGTTCGAAAAAATGTCTTGAAAAATAAACTTGGTAAATTTTGACAAAAATTTGTTTTGTAATTTACAAAATTTTCCGGGATGTTCTATAACAAAATCATTCTATTGTCATTTGGTGACATCTGCATAAGATACACTATGTATGTTCAACTCAATCTATGAGTATTTTCATCCTCAGATGATCAACGTATGCTAGAGAGATCTCTCGAGTCTAGGACATGAAATATGAATTTAATCCTGATGTATATAAGAATCTTATTGCTCTCTACGAATCTACTATGATGCTTCTACGCTAGAACACTAATAAGCGATGAATAAGATGACTGTCTACATATTGTAATAATATATTATAATTTGTTCTCTGTTTGTCATGAAAATAAATCAACATTCAACTGCTATGTATCAATTAAGAGGTTCACTTCGGTCAATGGCAAGCACTAATTTTGTTGGTATCTTATATTATGTCTAGACTTCAAGGCTTCGATAAACTAACATTTTCATAATGAACTATAACTATCACAAATAGTCAATCGTAGTGGCATTGATAATGGGAATCCCATATTCGGTTAAAACTGATCTATTGCAGACAAAATTTCCGATACAAATTGATTTTATAATCTCTAAAAAATGAGCAGCTTTCATTTTCTATTCTTTCGTTTATCAAAGGCTTGTTTAACATGAATATAGAACGTACTGAATCCATATTTATTACAACTAGTTCATTCAGACATCATACATTTAGCAAAACTATGATTATGTGAGCTCAAATACCAGAAAACCGTTATGCACGTTCAAAACTGTCGTTTTCAGTAATGTTACATCAATTTGTAATCAAATCACAATGTTTGAGAACAGAACTGAATCTCCAATCATTCATCAACTTTCTGTCAGGGATCAACGTCAAATCCAATAAATTTCATAGAGAGAGAGAGGCTACACAAGCTTATTTTTTGAACTGAGGCTCAACAGTAAATTGAATACAAAGCAACAGATTCTAACACCATAACAATATAACGTAAACCAATGAATTAATTCGAACGTTTGAGTTAACCATTATTGAATACAAAGTCGTTAGTGAAATAACAGAATGTTTTATTAGCGACGTAACCAAGCAAGAAAGTTGAGGGTGTAGAAAATTTTACATAATATGGTTAGTTTATACCCTAGTCGAACTTTTTTTTCTGCGCTGGGCATGCGCGGACCTCAAGTTTGGTCCATAGCGCATGACTTTCTTGCTCAAGACAAGCGCTTGAGTGTTGCATGAAAATACATCTATGAATTTTTATTAAAATGTGAGTTGTTTTGAACTTAAAATTGCAAAAAACACTATAAAAACTTCTTGAATAACAGGAACACTTGCATAAGAATTCAAGCGCATGACTTTCTTGATCAAGCTTCTCAAGTATCTCCTGTGCAGACTAAAAGAAGTTCGACTAGGGTAGAATTTATGCTTTTTACAAACTGTTTGTTTGATAGTTTAACTAGGATCTCTTAGTTTATAGTTTCCTCATCTCTGTCTGTTGATAACATAGAGGACGCCAAATTACGAACGTTCTGACAGATGTCGTTTCCTAAATTTCCACTTGTTAAACAATTTAAATTCGTTAAAATTTATGAAAGCTAATTTTCCAAAAGAAAATAAAATAGATTTTGTTACTATTGTATGTATTAAATATAGTGGAGTCCCACTTTTACCTGAAACACTAACCAACTATTTGTTTTGTTTTCATGCAATCATTGCAGTCTGGAAAACGAAAAGCTTGAGTAAACTATGGCTCTTCTGCATGGTATTTTATTGTTTACCATTTTAAATATCGTTTCATCAAGATCAATATTAACCGGTGATCCAATATTTGGTCAACCAGAACAAATTCATATATCTTATGGGCGTATGTGAAGTTTTTTTGAAAACGAACACAGCAATATCAGTTATCTTTACTAATACTAAATGTTTCAGGTGATCCAACGCTTATGATAGTTACCTGGGTAACCTTAAATCAAATCAATGAATCCGTTGTTGAATATGGACAATATGATATGTTCGATCTACGTGCTACAGGTAACGTTAGTATATTTCAAGATAGTGGAAGCGAAAAACGACGTGAATACATTCATCGTGTTGTTTTAAATAATCTTAAACCTGGTCAACGATACTGTATGATATGACAAAAAATAGAGAATATACCTTTAATAAATTCTATTCTTTTTCTGTGTATACTAGTTTATCATTGTGGTAGTGATGACTTCGGTTGGTCACCTTTATTTTGGTTTACAGCAATGCGTAATGATTCTGATTTTGTTGTTCGCACGGCTGTTTATGGTGATATGGGCAGAGATAATGCTCAATCATTGCCCCGCCTACAAGAAGAAACTCAATCAGGTCATTTTGATCTTATCTTACATGTTGGTAAGTGTAATGTTTTTTTCTAAATATTCCGAAATAAATTTTCTAATCAAGGTGATATGGCATATAATATGGATATTGATAATGCTCGTGTTGGTGATGATTATATGAATGCTATTGAATCTATTGCTGCTTATATTCCATATATGACTTGCCCAGGAAATCATGAATATGCTTAGTAAGAGAAAAATCTCTTTTTTTTATCTGATTAAAATTTAATTTTTTTAAATTTCGTGTAGCAACTTTTCACAATATGTTGCTAAATTCAGTATGCCATCATCCATTGGTACATACGGTGGTGATTCAAATCATTTTTATAGGTTTGTTTAATTTAATTTTTGTTTAAATATAAATCAATAATATTCACCTTGTAAAATCAGTTTCAATGTTGGTCCTGCACATATTATTGGATTTTCAACTGAATTTTATTATTATACTGAATTTGGTTTTGATCAAATTGTTAATCAATATCAATGGCTTGAACAAGATTTGAAAGTACACCGAAACGAAAATTAAGGTTTCAATAGAGTGTTACATTGATTTTATTTATTATTTAGGAAGCAAATACACCTAAAAATCGTGCACAACAACCATGGATTATTACTATGGGACACAAACCAATGTATTGCACTAATAGTGATGATACTGACTGTATTAATGACGGTGGTTATACTATCGTAAGAAAAGTACTTAATTAATTTCAACTAATTTATTAGTTCCGTTTTTCCCCGTAGATACGTACTGGTCTTCCATTTATTGAAGCATATGGTCTTGAAAATTTATTTGCTCAATATGGTGTAGATCTCGAATTTTGGGCACATGAACATAGTTATGAACGTTTATGGCCTGTTTATAATGGAACCGTAAGTTCATTCACTATTTGATTTTCATTTTCTTCATACATTGAATGACTAGTCAGCGATTAAAGAGATAGTTGAGTTTACATTCTTTATTTATGAATTTAGTTATTATAGATCTATGAGTTAGCGTTCATTCTTATATCTATGAAAATCTTCAAGATTATATTATAAATATAACTTTAGGTTTATAATGGAACAAAAGGTGCTTATATTGACCCTGATGCTCCTGTACATATTACAACAGGATCAGCCGTAAGTAATATAGTATGATACGAGTTGCTATTTTTTTTTCAATGAAAAATTTCTTAGGGGTGTGACGAACGTCATGATCCATTTGGTATTCGTCGACCGTGGTCTGCATTTCGAAATAATGATTATGGTTATACGCGAATGAATATTTACAATGCTTCACACATTTACTTGGAACAAGTATCAGACGATCAGGTTTATTGATTCTTTTATTTATCAACAATAAATTAAGTATTCTTTTCTTTTTCTTTTTATTATAGCATGGAAAAGTAGTTGATGATATGTGGTTAATTAAATCTAAACATGGTCCTTATTCATATTTTGAATGATTCAAAAGAGAATTTATATTTGTATACCACTATTTAACCAATTAATTTTTTTCGCAATTCAGTTTTATTTTCGATAAAACGCAACTATTTTAATGTCTTTCAATGATATTTTATTTAATACATCTTTATTTTGGTTGGTGATTTTTCTTTATACTTAATTGTATATTTTTTTAGATCTTGCTCTCTACTATTCTCTCTAACACCGTCAGAGAAAAATAAATAAATAAAGGATGACAAAAAAACGTCGTAATAATGGACGAAGCAAACATGGACGTGGCCGTGTTCGTTCAGTTAACTGTACCAACTGCCGTCGTTTAGTACCAAAAGACAAGGCTATTAAAAAATTAATTATCCGAAATATTGTCGAACAAGCAGCTGTTAAGGATCTAAGTGAAGCGAGCGTTTACACTAAATATATTTTACCGAAACTCTATTACAAATTACATTATTGTGTATCATGCGCTATTCACAGTAAAGTTGTGCGTAATCGTTCGAGAGAAGCACGCCGTATTCGTCAACCACTTTTGTGAGTGAACGCGAAGCTTTAGTAATGAGACTATTTATTTTTGTTTGATCTTCAGACGTCCTCAACAAGCTCGTCAAGCAGGTCAAGCTGGTGGTCAAGGTAATGCAGGTACAGCTGGCCATCGTGCTCCCAACAAAGAAATAGCACAACCAGCTAATATTCCTATTTCTAAAAGTATGCTAGCAATGCATTTTTAGAGAGATTTTATTTTCTATTAATTTATCTTTATTTATTTTCCTATAGCATAAGCAAACGACGACATGAACGCAACGGCTTGTCGTCAGAAAATGTGTACTATCATCACCTGATGTCTATCAACATGATGGCCGTTGTTGTTTTCTGTTCCGATAAAAATAAATAAAAATAAATAAAAAGTTCATATCAGAACGATTTGTTATTAAATAAACCATTTTAATCTAATATTATTTTTGATAACAAAAAGAAAAGATGAAAGATAGAACAATTAAACTGAAAGAAAGACGGATCTGAACTTTGTTTTAGACTTACTCTTTTGCATTACTAGACGAGTCGCCTATTTGATTTCGTTACATTGATGAGCAACAATGAGAGCCACCGTCCATGGCGTCTTCTTCTCGGTGTGACAGGTAGTGTTGCAACAATTAAACTCAAGGAACTTATTCATAGTTTTAATATTCATAATATCGATACGATTGTTATACCAACTGAAAGAGCAAAACATTTCATTGAATTCGAAGATTCTTGGTGTTCTCATGGATTGATTACTGATATAAAATGTCCATGTTATTTTGAAGATCACGATGAATGGACTTCATGGAAAAAACGTAATGACCCTGTTTTACATATTATGCTTCGCGATTGGGCTGATATACTTTTAATTGCGCCACTTGGCGCGAATACATTAGCTAAACTGGCCGTTGGTTTATGCGATAACCTTTTAACAAATGTTGTTCGTGCATGGGATTTAAAAAAAAGGAAACCATTAATTATTGCGCCTGCAATGAATACAGCAATGTTTGAACATCCTCTTACACGACAACATTTAGAGACGCTCACAAAAACATTTGGATACATAGAAATTTCTTGTGTCGAAAAAACACTAATGTGTGGACAAATTGGTATTGGTGGTATGGCCTCGGTAGAGACTATTGCTGAGAAAACTTTGAATATATTTCAACAAATTGCAATCGACTGAAATATATATATATATATATATATATATATTGTGTAGTTTTCTTTTCTGCACACTATTGAAAAACATATAACTCGAACGTTTTTTCTCTAGTAATTACTTTTAGTAATAAATTTCTTTCTTTTCTTTTTAACGGCAGGAAATTGCAATATTGCCGAATAGATTACATATTCATATTCTACACAATCTAAAAATAGGAGTGATGTTGATTGAACAATTTCATCTCGAAAAAAATTAATTATGAGAATGAAACCAATTGATAATGAGCTTATAGAGATCTTTTGTGGCGTATACATTGACAAGATTGAACAATCCAAAGGTTAAAATAAATATCAAAGATTAACGTGTTACAAAAATATGGTAACAACGTTATAGCTATGAGAACAGTAGAAGTACTCGAATCATCGATTCATACGAAGTTTAATTACTAAAAGAAATAGAATTTTCTAAGCCAAACATGATTGTCATACGAGACAATATTGATGTATGTTTAGTGTGAAAGATACAAGGCCGATGCATTTAAATACAGTAGGATTTTCAATGTAAAAAATAAATACTATTTCAATATAATTTAATGAGCTATTGATGAAAGTTGGCGTTTGCATAGAGGTTTTTATTGAAAAGAGGAAATGATTTCCGTTGTGTTTGGTTCTTTGATTACGTCGTTCTACACTTCGTCAAAAGATATTTTACTATTTGAATAATCGGTCGACTTGTGCTTTAAAAATAGTTAATTTTTAAAAGCATACAGAGAAACAGATCAGTAGTTGCTCAATGATGTAACTAAGATTTTCAATTTTCTACAGTTGTTTGTATAATATAGCGCGCATACAGATTATATCCTCAAAGTGAAATATTTTACATTCAAAGACGAAGAATTACTGATATCTAAAGATATTTTACAAGTCAATTCTAGAAAATGATGTGATCTCAAAATCAGTCTTGCTGCATAAAACTGTTGATCCGTGCATCATTGAATATAAAAGTAACCCAGGAGGATCATCATGCCGTCTAAAAGGCCATCGGAAACGGCCTGAAACGGCTATAAAACGACATAAAACGACATTAATTATTCACCCCATTTCGCCGTAATTTGTCAGCTCGTTTTACGGGCCATTTTTTGTTAGAAAACGGCCATCGCTTTTAACACTATTCTCTTCGTTTTCCGAGCTGACGGAAAACGGCGCCGTTTTTTAACGTTTTACATCGTTTTTATGCCGTTTCAGGCCGTTTACGGGCCGTTTTCTTTGACGTGGGAAGTTTAGAGCAAAATTTTCTCTGCTGAATAATCATATAATTCAGTTCTAAAAGTTTATTGAAGTGCTAGATGTACCAAGAAGTACGTCCCTCGTAAAGGACTAGAGTATATAGGGGTTATATGAAGCGCCGGACGTCCTCTTGTAAGTCATAGAACTGATGAATACACTGCGGTGGCATAATTAAGTTTATTTCTCTAATATTCATCCTTGCATTTGACAACACATAATCGCGCACTCAACACTACGTACTCTTTCTGTGTATCTTTTCTCTCTAGATATCCCTTTCTTTTTCCGTATCCCTTTCTCTCTCAATAACTTTTGTCTCTATGTATTTTCTTCTCTCCGTTCTCTTTTTTCGTATATCAGCGCATGCTTTTATTAGATGGATACACTTTGATATTGAGTATGGTTGAATAAACATCATGTAGCAAAATATAAAACTATGCCTCTTCATTTGCCATAACGATTTAGAATGAAGTAGCTCGACTAACATCAATGCCGCGTATAATGGTATAGTTAAACTTCTTCTCTTTTTCGTTGCAATAGGGCAGTTGAGTCGAGTTCAGTTTTAAACAAGTAGAGTTAGAAGAAAGTTGTGCTTTGTAATACGTACGACTGTATTCGGTTATATATTCATTTTGGACAAAAATAAACTCATCGTGTGGAACTGTTGTTAATATTATATACACAGTGGCTAAAATATATAGCTGATACTGATCTACACTTTGTTGTCCATCATCCTATCAGGATATATACGCAATTCTATATATCTCGATAGTTATTTGAAGAATATTTACGCGATCTAAATAATTTTTCCGTTACACTAGATAACAAGAAAATTATTTTTTTCTCATTTATTCCGTGTTACTTGCGCAAGTATATTCAAAACTTACGTATTATTTTAATGATTTTATTACGTTGGTTAGTGGGGCTAAGAGAAAGACACAAGAAACGAAATAGATCATGTTTGATTGACTAGAATTATCGGAATATGAAACCAATAATAAATGAATTATATGTGTCTTTCTGAATTCTATACGAATACCTTGTAAGTATTCTTTTACCATCAGCTTGAATTCAATCCTCCTAATTATGCCTACAATCGAATTGATTCAATTTTATGAATTTTCTTCGTTTGTTTGCTGATTATATTGCAACTTGTCGGGCTTCATCAGAGGATATTCTGGCACGATTCAACTTTCTATTGTCCATACATAAGAATAGGTTATCATAACAGATAAAAACACTCGTTGAAGACTTATTCTCTTCTGAGATTCTTTTCAACAACTTTTCTATTGTTTTGAATTCACAATTACAGTGACCTCGTAAAAGTTGGCGCAAATATTTGTACCATAGACGATATTTTATTCTTTTTACTCAAATCTGAATATTAAACTAATTTGAAATTTTTAAGAATTGTTCATGCGCTATTTTCAAATTTGAAGGTTTAAAGAATCTTGTATCTAGAAATCACAATGATATAATTAACAGTAGATTAAATTACACAAACAAGATTATTTGTTATTGCTGATAATATTGCATGTTTGAACAATAAAATCACCTCAATTTTGCCTAGTATTTGCATTGCAATATTATTCGTAAATATCATCTAAGGCAAAAGATCATAGTTTTCAATTAGCACTGTAATACTATTGTTTCATCAAGTGTACTTTTAAAGCAGTTGTAAAGAACAAATTGGCCAGCCTACTCAGTCGACAAATGACACATTGCTAAGGCTGAATATTCAATCAATAGTTTACATATATGATGTAATCTATCATTATAATCAAGTTCATCATTATGTAAATCATCCGTTCTTTTTAAATGACCTTCGAAGTTCGACAATGATGTTCATAAGCATGAATAATGCAATTGAGAATAGCTCATGAAAACAAAAATATTGTTTCACGTTCTTGATGTTTGAATCAAAGTGCATTGTTTGCTTCAGTCGACAATGCAACTAGTGAATATATATGCATTAAAATGAGATTGTCATTTCTTCGGAGGTTGGAATTGCTGTTTTCTACGTGAAATGTAGAATCAAACTTAATCTTTGAAGAAAAAAAAGCACATTTGTTGACATAAATTGTGAGAAAAAAGGAGAGAAAAGGAAAAGAGAACAACATTACCCCTTTACTTGTACGTTATTTTGAGTGGTTATGGTCACAATTTTACATGTATATGAGCACAGGAACGACTCCCGCAAAATACTTCCTTCTCTTTTTCTTTTTCTTTTTTTAAATAAAATATGAAAGACATTGCCCATACTGTGTGTCTCAAACAATACTTCTTAGTCAAATTTCTTTTTTGAACACATTATAAAAGCAACAACAGAAAAATAAGCTGGCATTATCGCATGTCTTGCTCATTTTTTCTCACTATTAGCTTCAGATAGTTTGACAGTCTTCCTTTAACATCATAATCAACATTTAAGGCAAGAGGACGAGAATACAATCAATTTTTTCACCGGTACAGGGGATAGATTTTTTTTTGTAAACAATGCTATACGGCCTATTCTTTTTTTCTCACAAATATTATCATCATTATTATAGATGAAACCTAATTTTATTTCATTATGCGACATATGAGGAATCAGATATGATAAAATTATAGGCCATTATATGCCATCTCAGATTTCATGAAAAATAAAAAGCACAAAACAGGTAGGCAATTTTACTTTGCCTTTAACTATTAAAGCATATAATAAAATTTCTCATCATAAAATGAGTCAATAGAGATATAAGCTTTCAATTTCTTGACATAACTACAGAGTGTTAAGGTTGACACTAAACGAAAAGCACAAATTCATTTTGCTTTTTTCAACCAAACGAACAAAAGTCAAATAATTCAGAATTGAAAAATAATATAAAACACATGTTGTGAACAAGGGAAATATATATATTTCTATTTATACTCTTCTTTTCTCTTCTAGAATCTATTTCTCTTAACACATCATAACTATTAATTTTATATTTTGAATGTGGTTTATTCGAAAACATTTTGCATCCCATGCATACGCTATTGTATTTTTCATATTATTTTGTATTTGTTTATACATAACATTTTATGATAAAACAATTTCGTCCACATTACCTGTTATAACACCATTAATAACAGTACACACTAAGACATCATCAGGTCAATATCTTGACGTGCACTTAGATTTAGCAACCAATTCGGCAATGTGTCAAAAGCATGATTATTTAATTATCTATGTTTTATCGACAATTACTAATGTACAGCGGCGACAGGTTATACGCTCGACTTGGGGATCAAAGCAGAAAGGTGTCTGCTTTGTATTTATTGTCGGACAAGTTTCAGGTACAACAGCAAATGCTGGTGAATATCAACTGAAAATTAATAATGAGAAACGTGAACATCATGACGTGGTTCAAATCGATCATTTCGAAAGTTATGCAAATGTTATTTATAAAGAAATAGCTGCACTAAAATGGGCTAATCATTTCTATCCAGATATTCCATATTTATTTAAAACCGATGATGATCTTATTGTTGATACAATTTTAGTATCGTCTATTGGTAAACTACTTCTAACAAATGTTTCACTTCACGATTCTTTTCTTGTACAAAATCGTCCAAATTTGGTTTCAAGTATAATATCATCTAATCGAGAAACATTCTTTCGTGGTGGTTGGGCAACGGATTATCAACCAACATTACGTGATGGGAAATTTGGTGTTAGTGAAAACGTTTGGCCACATGCAGTACTTCCAGCTTACTGTTCCGGTTTTGGTTGGTTTATGTCAAAAAATATTCGTGAACGTCTTGTAAATGCATCTCTTACCTATCCAATTGAGAAAGCAGCTTGGGTTGGTGATGTATTCGTATCAGGATTTTTAGCTAAAGAAGCAAATGTGAAATGTACAGGGCTTGAAATTGATTTTGCTCAAACAGCTTCAGCTAATTGTTCATGTTTAATGGTTAACAATCCAATGTTAACTGTATGTTCATCATCATTTCATTCTGGTGGTGGTGGTACAGAAATACAAAGATATTTAGAATATCAAAAAGCTTGGCAAGTTATTCAATTACGTCATAATTCAACTGATAGGAAAATTTATGCTTGTTAAAATAACGTTGTTGTATGAAGATTTTTTTTATATAAATTATTATAATAGATAGGATAAATATTTTTTTCAAATTCTTCCCAACTGAAATCATTGGTATTACTTCATTAAAGAGAAACAGTCCTTGAATACTCTGTATCGATTACCAAGACAATTTGTATTGCAAGCAGTTTTTTGTTCCCTTACCTTCATTTCATATTTATCAAGTTTATGCCTTGTTTAACCCATTCCACATTAGTTGCTATATATTTAAATAAAAAAGTATACACGTTCTCAGTTATGCTTGTTTTTCTTGTTGATTAAAGTAATGTTTTCTTTTTACGACTCCAATACGATTCACTTAACACTATTATTACAGTTGACGCGTCATAGTCTTGCACCATTTTGTTTTCATTTCAATTAGATAGCATCAATCTAATATTATGATATAATTGTCTGTGGTGAATATTAAATACTATCTATAAGTATATACATATTTGTTTCATGAGAGAAATGCTTCAGTATAAAATTAAGTTAATAATATGAAAGTTTTTTACTAACAAAACAAAAGACATGCAAAATAATTTTGTGGAACTTACACATATTTTCGAAGAAAATGGTGAATGTAAGTTTAAAAGCGAGATTTGTACAGCTCCCCATTACAGACATTAATGGGTTTAAAATTGTACTAATTAGGAGCTAGACTAATTAGGTTTCTATTTCTTCTTTTTGTGTACTCAAAAAGTGAGTAAACTAGAATCGGTCAGTGTGTCCGTCCGGCCGTAGGCACGATAACTTTCGAAAGGAGAGTCAAATCGTGATGAAATTTTCCACACAGTTCAATCTCATGAATATCTCGATCGAGTTCGAAGATGAGAAGAATTCCTCAAGAAATGGCCGAGTTATCGAAAAAATTGTCATTTTTGATCAGACCATCCTTGAAGGGGAGAACAGGGATTTTTCAAAAAAACTTTTGTCTCAGAATTATCCACAACATATATAAATCGACTCAGTTTTTAACGCTGATTCTGAATCTGATATTAGTTTTGAACTAAATCGTAGCTTTCTAACGAAACATCGCCTGAAAAACGTCTCAAAATGCACAAAAACTGCATCCAGAAATCAAATTGCCTAGTTTTTTATGATAATTTTCGTGTTCAGACATTCTAGAATGACTCATAAGTCCCATGCACTTTTTGCAGTACACATAACTCTCGGATGAAATCCAAAGTTTCCACATTTATTTTTTATTGTAGACTATACGAAAAAAAGTAAAGTCTACCCGTTACAGACCATACCAGCTAGGTTAGGTCATCGTTAAAAATATCAGCTGACAATTAACCCTTCATTACAGGCATAAGCAAATAGATAATTGCCTAATTATATATTTTTGAAACTAAGATAGACTTTTCATTTGAGTTTATGGTGAATTATTTTAGTAAGCCTAAGGGATATACGTGAGTTCCCCACTTTAGCCCCAAAAGGGCTGCGCTAACAAGCTTCTATTTGTAAACTGATATATTTTAATCCTTATGAAATATTTTTTTATTTTTTCATACATTGTGAAATTTCGTCTTATCAACACACATGACGCATAGCTCATCAAAATCTATGGTAGATCTTCTTTTCAAATTAGAATGATACCCTCAAGACATTATATGCTCTAATAAGTACATTATTTTTAATCTTTCCTATTAAAACCTGGATTAACGATATTGAATTGTCTTTTATTTCGTTAATATTCATGTTTGTACGCATTCATCTAATTTAAAATATGTTAAATTGTTTTTCTTATTCAATAAATAAACATATGATCAGAGTAAATTAATGCTCTATAGTTGCAATACATAATTAAAAAATAAAAAATAATGTGCGACTTTAGACGTCAATTGTTGATAGATTTTGTAAGGAAATTAAGCTAGATTCATTGTTGATATTTCAATTGTTGTAGAATTCTATTCATAGTTTTTAATAATTCAATATTGCCTAAGCTTTGAAAAACAATACTCCATATTTTACTTTTCATGACAATCAACTTGGTTTGTATGTCGCGACAGTATTATCGAATATGCAAAAATAAATAGCACAGAAAAATAGTATTTCATAATTATCTACTTTTTTTGTTGTTCATTTGTTACACAAAAATGTCGCAACCAAACAGAATATTTATTTAGCCCCTTTATTGAATTATGTTGTTTTTGTTTTTAATCTACCCTTTTCCAAAGGGTTCAAAGGGTTTGCCTTGCACAATCAGAATGAAATGGTTGCCGTTTGGTTGTGCAATACATCGCAAAACGACCAGAGTATAAAAAGCTGTGCATAGCATTGAAAAAAGTAATTCATCTGTAGCTTCTATTCGGCCTAGTGTTACAACTCAGTAGCTGCTAGAACTTCTGTTTGATTTCGTCAGTCCTTCGTAGTTTGTGGACTTTTCTACAGTCCACTTGCACACTTTCCGGTCTTCGGGTGGCACGTTCCAACACATGTGAAAATGTGGGGAAGCTCGGCATTCTTCAATCGAAAGATGAAGCTAACGGGCCCCACGAGTACTGCCACTGGAGGCCCTTACTTCAAGTGAATACATCACTCAGCACGATTATAAAAGTGTGTATGAGTAATGCATTTCTTTGTTATAAGGGTACCAGTATATATTCGACGAAATGCAATAATATATTCAATATGAGTATAAAATATTTTTTTCTTTTGATATTTAGATATTTTTGTTTTCGTATTTCATCAAATAATATTTGTTTTGTTTTTACTTAGCTTAAGGATTAAAAAATCATCCGTGATCTTGCATCATTTACAATCCAATGAACAATAATTGATCTTAACATCATGAAAAACACAAAGAAGCTTAAAATGAAAATATTTATAACATAAAAGTGTACAAATTAGAAGAAAAAAATGCGTGACAAATTGTTAATGTCTGTTTTATGAATAAGGCTATAAAAATGTAATTTTTTTTTATGAACAAGGCTATAAAATGTAATTTTTTTTCGGTGCAATAAAAAAGAAAAACTAGTAATTTCATCTGACACCCTTTTATCATTCAGAAACTACATGAAAATGTTTCTTCAGTGATAACATTTAACCAATTGAGGTCAATCTTAAATTTTTATTTGTTGATTTCATTCAAACTTGCAATAGAAATATCGCACAATTATTCGCAATTTTCTTTTTATAAGGACGAAATCAATTTGATCGTGCATTTCGAGAGCGTCAGCAAGGTTATATTAATAAAGCAAAAAAATTTCAATGCAATTTCAAGCTGCTATTAAATACTGATATTCGAAATCTCCGACGAAGAAAAAATGCCGCATACTTCAATTTCAAGTTGTTCTCATTCAACTAGACATTCTTTTCAATTTTTGTTTGGTCCTCGAATTGAAGAAAAAGATGACAATTTTATTTCATATTTTTTGTAAAATTAAACATATTTTCTTTTTGAAATGATCATAAAACAGAAGAAAAAAACTTAATATCTCTTACACTTGTTTACAGTTGTAGACGTCATCTGGTTATGCTTTTTAATATGAATACGTGCTTGTACTCACGATAGCAAGTTTAAAAACATTCATACGAAAGTGTAAAAACATGTTAAAGGAGATAAGTTAAAAGTACATAAACAATACTTCATCTTGAGAATAAAGAAACGTAAGAGGCTCGAGTTTATGCATCACACGAATATGCTCTTTTCTTTGCCTATTTCTTTTCAAACAACATTTTTCTATCAGTAACCATAATACGATGAAGTCCAAAAAGTACAACCCTACAAAACATACGTATACTCAACAATATTTATGATTGGATATTGAATGAGTATCTACTAATGCGAAGGAAGTACGATGCAAATTTCACTGTATTAAAACTAACAAAAAATGTCAAATGACACATAAAACTAATATCAAAATTGCATCCTTCTTTTATAAGTTTTGTTGGTGATATATTATTATTATTTAGATCATATCCAATGTCTTCAGATTGTGCGGATCAAACTCAGCTATCATCGATTCGATTGCTCTTAGGAGGAGTACATGAAGATAATCATGAGTATGTAATACAACGTCTATGTGAACGTATTGATGGTCTTCTATCATGCAAATTTATTGACGATAACAATCAAGTTGAATTATGTTTCGATACAAATAAAATTGCCCAATATACACTTCTATCTGAAATACAACGACTTGGTCACCCTGTACAATCTTTAAATTCCGAAACTGTTGAAGCTCAATTACGCATTGAAGGCATGCATTGTAATTCGTGTGTATCAAATATTTGTGGTGCCGTACTTGATATGCCTGGCGCTATAGATATTAAATTAACCTTTCTGGATAAACTAGCTACAATTATCTATGATCCGTCTATGCTTCAACTTGACGATATTATCACTGAAATAGAAAAACTAAGTTTTCAAGTTGCAGTTTCAAGTTCTTCACAGCCAAGAACAACTACGGACAATCATTCAAGTATGTATTCCGTTGAAAAAACACTTTATTAAATAGACATCATAATACATGGAATATTTATCAAAGGTTATAATCAAAAATTCGAAATATCCACTGAAAGCAATCAAATTCGTACAACGAATGAAATTGGTGAATAGTTTTTTAAATGTCTAATAAAATCAACTGAATAATTAATTTCATTTTTATTTCTAGTCATTGAAGAACCAGTATACACTCGTAAAGCAACTAGAAATTCTACATTGCTCGTCGGAACCGACGAGACTGAATTAGAAACATGCTATTTTACTGTTCTGGGTATGACATGTGCATCATGCGTAGATAGTATACAGAGAAATCTATCGAAAGTTGACGGTATGTTTAATAATTTTGATGGGCATTGATTTTTATTAAGAACTATAGGTATTCATTTGGTATTGGTTGCTTTATTATCGCAACGTGCTGAAGTTAAATATGATCCAGCACATCTTTTGCCATCACAAATAGCGAGTTTAATTAATAATCTTGGCTTTCGAGCTGAACTACTTGATAAAGTTGCACGCGGAATGGAAACGATCGATGTTAATGTAAGATAAATTTCTTTGGATAAATCAGAATAAATATATTTAAAACAAATTATTCAAGATCGAAGGTATGTCATGTGCATCATGTGTAAATAAAATTCAAAATCATATGAGTCGAATACCTGGCATTTCATCGGCTAGTATTGTATTACTTACAAATCGTGGAAAATTTCAATATGATTCGAGTATTATTGGACCAAGAGATATTCTTAAACATATTTCAGTGAAACATAGAATTATTTTTATTTTCTTGACGCATATAAATTGGATTTCGTTTTTTTTAAAAGGAAGATCTTGGTTTTCCAGCAACAGTTCTGACGGAAAATTTAAAATCTGAAAATCTGGCGCGTTTACATCGGCGCATAACACGTCAGTAAGTTAAGAAATTATTTGCATTGAATGTTTATGAATGTTTGATTTCATATTTTTGAATAGATGGAGAAATTCATTTATTATCGCTGCTATTTTTGGTATTCCGGCAATGATTGTAATGTTTTTTTTCTTATTTAAATATAAAAATCATAGCCAAGCTCCACATGTTACAGCTGGCTTATCGGTAGAAAATTTAATCATGTTTCTCTTAGCAACACCTGTTCAAGTAAGTTAAGTATTTGCCACGTGGCACATTTGAGTTACGAAATTTACCTTCGTAGATCATTAGCGGTCGATATTTTTATGTTCAAGCATTCAAATCATTAAAACATAAAACAGCTAATATGGAAGTTCTTATTGTATTAGCGACAAGTATTGCTTATATTTATTCCATTATTGTTGTTATAGCAAATATGATCATGAAAATACCTAGTCCTATGGCATTCTTTGATGTTTCACCTAGTATGTTGAAATATATATTATCTATTATTCTTCAACATGACAGATACAAATGATATACGATAAAATACTGTATATCATTAGTATCCTTGTGATAATCTATAGCGATTTACTTTACTTATTACATTGTGGAAGGAAATAGATAAAAATAATGAGTTAAATTGTGTTTGAGATTTTAATCATACAGAAGTAACACTAATCATTTCCTTGTTTATTTAGTGCTTTTCATGTTTGTTGCTTTGGGACGATGGCTAGAACATACAGCTAAAGTAATTAAAACAAATTATTAATAAAAGATATAAAAAAAATATATTATAATTTAGGCTAAAACATCAGATGCATTAAAAAAACTTTTATCACTTCAACCACCACAAGGTACATTGATTAAATTGGATAGTAGAGGAAAAATTATTGAAGAAAAACTTGTTCTTGCTCAACTTATTCAACGTGATGACCTATTGAAAGTTCAGCCAGGTGAAACAATTCCAACCGATGGTCGTATTATTGATGGAGTAACATCGTGTGATGAATCTCTAATAACAGGAGAATCGATGCCTGTTGATAAAACTGTGGGTGCACAAGTTATTGGTGGTACTAAAAATCTTGATGGTTTAATTATTATGCGTGCAACACATGTTGGTCAAGAAACAGCATTAAAACAAATAATTCGATTAGTTGAAGATGCACAAACATCGAAAGCACCAATTCAACAATTAGCCGATAGAATTGCTGGCTATTTCGTACCATTTGTTGTGGCAACTTCATTACTTACTTTGAGTATTTATATCATTTTGGGTTATACCATGTTTGATAAACTTGAAAAATATTCAGCAGTAATTTTTTCTTAGATTTTTATTTGTAAAATAATTAATCGGTTTTTTTTTTTTTTTCTTCTCAATTACTTGCAGTACTATCAACCGCCAGATCAAGACGAATCATCACATGACGCCAATATGAGTACTACATATGAACCATCAAAAACTGAAGTTATATTTGAACTTGCTTTTCGATATGCTATTACTGTATTGTCGATTGCTTGTCCGTGTGCATTAGGTTTAGCAACACCAACTGCAGTGATGGTTGGCACAGGTCTATTAAGTTTTATTATTGATAGATAGAAATTTTCTAATCGAAAAATTTAGGTGTCGGAGCATCAAATGGTATTCTTATAAAAGGCGGAGAACCTCTTGAATCTGCACATCAAATTGGTACAATTGTCTTCGATAAAACAGGAACCATTACTAAAGGAAAACCATCAGTCATCGATAAAAGAATATTCTTTCAAAATGCAGATATGACACTTGATCGAATGTTAGCTATTGCAGGTAGATAAAACTATGAAGGACAGATAAATCATATACACTATTTACTATTTCGTCTGTGATTTCTTTTAATAGGGACTGCTGAAAGTGGTTCAGAACATCCATTAGCTTTAGCCGTTCGTAATCACTGTAAAGATCATTTTGGTACTAATGAATTAGGTCTTTGCCGAGATTTTAAAGCTATTTGGGGCTATGGTCTTCAAGCACGTGTTAGTAACATCGATTGTCTCGTAAAAAGTACGGACGGAGGTACATCTCATATATATTCAGTTTTAATTGGAAACCGAGAATGGATGAAACGTAATCATTTAAGCGTTGATGATGGTATTGATAAAACAATGTCTATACATGAGCATGATGGTCATACAGCTGTACTAGTAGCTATTGATGGTAAAAATATATTTTTCAAAAGAAAATTGATCTCTCCCAAACAGATATCTATTTTAATTATATAGGTAAAGTTGTTGGTATGCTGGCTATTGCCGATGAAATAAAACCTACTGCCCCATTAACTATATATGCATTGCAATCGCTTGGTCTACGCACAATTTTATTAACAGGGGATAATGTTAAAACAGCTCGAGCCATTGCCAGTCAAGTAGGCATTAAAACTGTCTATGCTGAAGTTTTACCTACACACAAAGAACGTTTTATTGCCAGTCTAAAAGAAAATAAAAATTATCATGGTAAAGTAGCAATGGTCGGTGATGGAATTAATGATTCACCAGCGTTAGCTCGTGCTGATGTTGGTATTGCTGTTGGTACTGGTGCTGATGTTGCTGTTGAAGCAGCTTCAATTGTATTGATTCGTGATGAACTTTTCGATGTTGTTGCTGCTATTAAACTGTCAAAAAAGACCGTGTGGCGTATTCGACTTAATTTTATTTTTGCTACTGTTTATAATTTAATTGGTATTCCAATTGCAGCTGGTATATCAATCGAATACATTTCAAGAGGAAAAGCGTTTTCTTTTTCGTTTATGTATTTTTTTCTTTTAGGTATACTTCTTCCTGCTGGTGTTCAACTTATGCCATGGATGGCAGCAGCAGCAATGGCATTATCTTCAGTTAGTGTAGTCGTTTCATCATTGCTGTTACGCTATTTTAAAAAGCCAAGAATGGAAAAATATGAACGAGACGTTCGTTATCGTCAATGGTCATTAGATAAATCAACTGGTATCGTTGTTCATCGTGGTATTGATGATTTACCAACGATGCGACCAAAATCAAGTATTCTATCAAGTTTTAGAAATAGTCGATTATCACAAATTGTTAGGGAATCTATATCAGTTGTTAAAAATGCTGTTATGGAAGAGAAAATAAAGGCAACAGTATATTTCAGCGATGAACAAGCTTCTAATAGGCAGAAAGAAGAAGAAACCGAATTACAAGTAACTGCTTTATAAAACAAAAGGCTACTTTCTTTCTGTATTAATTATAAAAGAATTTACGACTCTTTATATTTCTTTTGTTTATACAAATATATGATAATCTTTAATAAAATCGTTCTCTAAAGCCAACTATATCATGTTTTGATCTTCATTAATCTATATTGAGTTTGACCAGTTCATTATTTTTTGTTGAACTATTTCAAACAAACGTGAGCTGAAACAATTCTAACTTTTTTTTCTTCGTTATGCTTAAAACAAAAATGATATGTTCTGTCTTACTTATTTACTCAGAAGATAAAAGCGAATATACATAGATAAGTTAAAGAAAAAGAAAAAAAAACAAGAGTTTGAACATGGCTGATAAGAGTAGAACAGGTGAATGCGCTTTCACAGTCAAATTACGAAGTCTGATATACTAGTTGTAAGTTGAATATTGTTGTTTTACATCTCTAATTAATTTTTCATGGTTATGATCATTCCCGGCTTCTGTTCAAAAGTGAAATTTGATATCGACATTCGATCATCCATTGAGAGGACTTGATTAAATCTTCATCATTTACAGTTACGTATATACGTGATTATATGGCACCTCTCCCACCTGTCGAGATAAAAACCACAATAGATGACTAAATTTAAACTCATTCGCCATTATGTAACGAAACGTAGATGATCATTCTTATGCAAATATGCAGAATCCTTCTCTTTCTCTTCTATTCACATGTGCAATGCAGTACAAATACATTTATTTAAAGGATCCCATGTTCTATCTTCGCCCCGGAGATTCACAATACTTTCGCCACATACACACGTGTCTTATGTCTTCTTATAGATTAGAAGAACCGATAAAAGAGGTTGGTAATTAGATATGAATCGCAGTAGTGCACAAAATTTAAATCATATGTCACATGATACTCATCATCACGATCATCATATTGATGCATCCAAAGAAAAATTAACTACTATGGGACATCATCATCTCGATACAACGATGAAAGTAATCAAAACTTTTAATAGTGTAAACTTTTCTTTTAAATATATCATTATTATTTAGATGTATTTTCATGCGGGTACTACTGAAACTATTCTATTTGAATCATGGACAACCCCATCTATTACAAGTAAGACTTGTAAAAATGAAATTATCGAGATTAATATTTGGGTATTTTTTTCCAGTTTTTATTTGCTCATTGATCTTCATATTTATTTTGGGAATTTTATACGAAGGACTTCGAGAAATTCGTCAATATTTAGATGAAACACGATTAATCGAAAGACCCATGTCCGTTAGAAATTATTCAATCTTCATAATATTTAATTATTTACTTTAGAATATCAAAAGAAGGAAATGAGACTGAATTAGAACGTATGAATACTGAATTATTTGAATCGGCTATCCGAACTGGGAAGAAGTAAAAGAATAAAAGAAAAAGAAAATATTCATTTATCCTGTTTTATTTATTTATTTTTTTGAAGAATTCGTCCACAATTTCCTGAGCGTATTCTACATAGTGTATTATATGCTGTTCATTTGATACTTGGCTATTCTTTAATGCTGATAGCAATGACCATGAATGTTTATCTCTTTTTCGCTATTATTTTCGGTATTGGTACAGGTCATTTATTATATGCATGGTGTCGTACAATATCGTTAGCTAAGAAGAATCAACGATCTACATGATAGCAACGGTTCTTTTGTTAACAATGATCTTTCAACCATTCTGTCACATCACATTTAATGATCGTATTTGCTCTATTTTATTGTTATTTAGGAATTAACCTAACTGGGAATGAACTATTCATTCAAATGGCGAGTTTTGTTTTTGTATGAACTAAATTGTTAATATGTTACAGAAAAGAAGAATAGTTCAGTACGTAGTGTAGTAAACTGTGTTTATTTATCAGGATGTAAAATTGAAATACTGATTTATAATAGCTATTTCTTTTCATTTATTCGTATCCCCAAATATCGAAACTTGCGAAGATCAATATCGAAAGATTGTTTTTTCGTAAGTAAATATTGAATTAAGCTCTGTTAGAAAGCAGACGCAGAGAAAAAGGATTATAAGGGTTTCGTTTTTTATTGCTTTACCATCAAGTGATTTGATCTGCTTTCATGGCCTTTGCGGATATCACGATCGAACACAGTTCGAATTTAAATTGAATAGGTCTTGAGTTCGCGCGATTTTTAACGTAATATCGATGAGGCAACTTTTGAAAACGTTTTTGTGACAGCTGTTTCTGTTTCAATGCAAATCAATAGCCTTTTTTCGAAATGAATTAGAAATAATCATTTATGAAATAGCTTCAATTTTTAGAACATAAAAAACTATTTTACTATGAACAAGCTTGACCAACATGTTCCGATGCCATTAGAACGAATCAATCTATCCATATCCAATATTATCATAGAACGTTGCGATAGATGTAGGCTTGGCTGTAGCCTTCCGAGAGACACACGATTGTTTGCATGGACATATATAATTCATATTTAACGCAGATTCATTACTAGCTGATGCGACTTCATTTTTCATATTGCCAAGCAATACATTCAATATAGTTGTGGGACAGTTTAGGGGCGGTATGGCCTCGTTGACGCCGGTTTGATGAAGACTCATAACAAAAATCTAAATAGGAAAGAAAAATAGGAAGTATATTGATGTTTCTTCACAATATGATATGACCAAGAAACAAAATATTCCATGGAATAAAAGAGGAATCAATTGCAAATATTTGGCATGAGTAATATGATAAATATTAAATCGACAATATGTAGGCCATAAAAGCATGATATTTTAACAACTAAGTCGGCGTATAAAAAGAAAGTTGTTTTTTAAATTCATTCGTAACAACTTAGGGGCAAAAAGAAAACATATACCGATTCAAGCATTAAAATTTGTTAGGAAAAAAAAGAAACAGTTTTATTTTAATTTAGCTTGAAATCCTAGGCTAGTGATTTTTTCGATTATAGCTTGTTCCGTCGTTTTGTCACTACCGAATTCAACGGATGCGTTTTTGTCATTTAATGATACCTGAAAAATAAATAAACAAAAATAGATCAGATAATAAGAAAAAGTTTAACAACAAAATAAATATCTGATATTTTTAAATAAATTATTCAGTATTTAGCTACCTTGCAAGAGCTTCTATACAAAGATTTTATAGATGCATGGCTTAGGATGATTTACTGGCTCTAGAAGATTTAAGTGGAACTATTCTTTTAGGAGAACACAATCGTGCTTTCTTGAAAATAATATACTTCAAAAATACTCTCGGTAAAACCTTGCACAACCTTTAAACGACCAAGTTTCATTTTGTTTTACAAATCTTCTCGTCGTAGTCAATTTAGGAAATCTCCATCGGCCTTTAAAATCATTCTCTGAACTTCAGCAAATTCTTTCACATTAGAGGGAAAGAATGTGTTGCTGCTGAGCTTTTGCGTGCTATTCTATGTGTAAGTCTTCTTACCACAACTGTTTTAACGCCGTCCATCTTGCCAACATTACGTTCAATATTTTTAACACATGATTGACATGTCATACCATCGACATTAAATACTTTTTTTGTAATTGAACTCATATTTGCAAAAAACTATCTTAAATTAATAAAAAAAAAGGATTTTAAATGTAAATGCATGTAAAACCTGTAGGTTATGTAAAGAGTGAAAGTAAAAGAAAGGCATGTCGTTATCAAGATTAATAAAAATAAATAATCGAAAAATGAATACAGAAATGCCACGAATCACTATCAGATGATTATCTATTATGCTAAAATCTTTGAAGTATTGAACCGAATACGGTCTCAACTTATATTTGTTTCGGTTAGAAGCATGCATATGTGTTCAAATCAAATTTTTCTGTTCGACTTTTTTCTCCTATAGTGACATCTTTGCTTCCATAGAAAATACGCCAAAAGAGGTCCATCGTCATGTCAAATCATTATAGTAATGGCTGAATTTTAACATAGAGATATTTTTCTAAAAGAATTCGATCTAAATTCTAACCGAAACTATGTTCACAGAAGTAAGAAAAGGATATGAGCAAGCATCAATAAAAACAAAACAACGTCCCAATCAAGGCATCGTCGAAACATTAACCAATTTGCGTGAACGTTCTTTGCTCTACATTGATGAATTAGCTTATGAGTAAATATATCTCATTATTATATTGTGTTTTTGCTGAATTAGAATTTCTTTGTTTTTTGTTAAGAAATTCTGATCGCATATTACCCTTAAATGGTAATCAATCGACATTAGCAAAGTTTCGCGTACAAGACAATGATCTTCCACATATTCTTGAATCATTGAGAACAGCGACGATGATCAGTCACCTTGATCTTCGGTAAATATCAAACTAGAACAAAACATTCTTTTTAACGATTTATTTCTATTCATTATCAGATACAACCGTATTACAGATGAAGGTGCTAGCATCATCGCTGATTATTTAACAGTAAATTCTAGTTACTTTTTTTTTATTTGAATTCAACTCAATTACTCTATACAATCTAGAATGATCAATTTTTATTGATTCTAAACTTAAAAGGCAATGATATCCATCGAAAAGGTGCTCAAAGTTTAGCTAATGCTCTAAAAGTAAAGATTTGATTTTTGAAGTACAAGATATTAGAAACAATTTCTCTTTCAAAAAAACATCACTTAACAGGTCAATACAACATTAACTTCGTTATCAATTGCTGACAATGGCATTGGAAAAGAAGGTGGCATGGGATTTGCTGAAACACTTCAAATAAATATCACTCTCGAACATCTTAATTTAGGAAATTGTGATTTAGTAATGTCAATAACAAGAGTATGATTAAAAAGTTAATTTCTATTTTGAAGGAAATGGATAGTCTAATAGCATTGCTAACCATTCTACGCTATAATCCAAGTTTAAAATCAATTGATTTAAGTCGTCCAATACCACAATATCAACATTCGAATTGGATGGATGATATCGCTATTCATATTGCACATATGCTTGAAGTAAGGAAGGCCCCTATTTTACAAAAACAAAACAGAACTTTGAGATATAATTTTGTTTTTGTACAGAAAAACAATGTTTTACAAGAATTACATGTTCAAAAATTTGAAATTCGCGATCCTGGCTTTATGTGGATTTGTGAAAAAATGCAACATAATCAATCATTACTTTTTCTTGATCTTAGTTGGTACGTATTTTGAAACAATAACGGATTATCCAGTAGAATGAAATCTCTCTGCTTTTAGCAATCGAATTACTCGTGATAGTGCTGTTTATTTAGCGTCAATGCTTGAAAAATGTGGTCTTCTTCGACTTAATCTAGCATTTAACCGATTAGAAAATGAGGGAGCCGGTCATTTAGCAACTGCGTTACTTCAGTCTAATTCGAAACTTCGAAGGTAGGTTTCTATGGTAGTTTTTTGTATTAAATGTAAACAAAAACTATATTTTAGTCTTGATATTCGCTCAAATAATGTCAAGGGAGATGGTCTATGCAGTATTGCTGATGCTGTCAAATTTAATTCAGCTCTTACAGAATTATTTATTTGGGGAAATATTCATGAAGAACGAGCATGCTTGGTTAGTTACATAGTGTATTGTAGCGAAATTAAGAGTAGTCATACTTGGGAAGTTTTTCTCTTGATGACAGTAGCTAGACAGAATTAGAAAAACAATATATTGTTGCAGCTGAACGAGTTTTCTATCAAGCTTGTAAAATCTGAAGACTTCAAGAAATACTCTCGCCTTTGCCAAAACAACACAATACATAGAACCAGCTTTTAGGACAAAAAATTATTTCATAATTAGAAAAAAATGAAATATCATTGATATAGTAGTAGCAGAAAGCTAAAGCGACATTTTTCGCTTGCTTCTAATAAAAATTTTAATTATTAACGCTTCCCAAACTTCTGAAAATGACACATCGATATTTTCTATTGCTCTATCAAAACAAAATTGTTTTATCAAAGTTAGTTTTGGTTTTCCATAATTGATTCTCAAATGTGATCGCAACAGTTCAGTATGAAAGCGTTGATTTGAGAATATTATCAGCTGCACAAATGTTTTTTCGACTTATTTCTAGTTATTGACATCGAAAAAATACAATGACTTTCACGTGATATTTTTCAGTATACTTTAATTAAACTATGATTTCTTTAGGCTATTGAAAATCTTTTAACCATTCATCGTTTCGAGCCAGAACATCTGGATGTTACACCATATCGTGTTGATGCTCGTACATATCTGGCTGAATCTCCTAATACTCTTGATAAATATGCATATTGGAAACAAGTTGAACCGTCGCTTCGTATTCAACCAACTGTAGATCGAACATCATCGAGTGAACGTGCCTAACTAAATTTATTTTTATTTCATAAACAAAAGAGAAAATTCATATCCTTTTTTATCATTAAATTTTTTCAAATACTGGTGTAATATAATCTTTAAAAGCAAGACCTATTCGAGGTGTTTTGTCAGTAGACGGCCGAATTTCATATTTAAAGCCGACGTAAACATTTGGTCCATCCGTATTGATAATATATAAAAGATCTCCGCATTGAAATTCAAGCTCATGGAAATCTTCTGTTGTTGTAGCATCATGATTATAGAGGCAAACATAAATTTTATCAAGTGAAACAGAATTTTCTGGTCGAGGCGGCAGTCGTTTAGGAATCTTAGGTAATTATTCAGAATCTGATTCCTAAAATATATCATAAAGTATTGATTTTTTGAAGAAATGAATATTACCGATCTGTCGTCATCTGATTCGCTCCGGTTTTCATCAACTTTTGATAGTAAAAACAATAAGGATTTAATTCATTGTAATAACATTATCAAAAGTTCTTACCATCCGAACTCTGCCGATTGAAAATTCTATCTAAAGATGTTATCCATGTATTTGCTACACCGTCTACTATGGTAAACTATAAATATTCAAATTTTTGTCAGTGTGCTTTGTTAATCTTTCATGGTCTTACGTATTCAATTTCTGAGCCATGCTAAAATTTAAATTTGGTTTTACTTTCTCTGGTAAATAAATGATCTAAAATAACATACCATATTTTATAAATAAGGTGCGTGATGTAGCTGACCATGATCTATTTTAAAGTTCAGAAATCGTGTCACTTTGTTTTCGCTATAATAGAGAGTAAGATAAACATTTTTTTCGTTATTACAACATTCACATGATATTTCAGCAAAAACAGCAAACATTTTTTCGAGTTCATCATCTACAAAGCAAGCTATGAATTTTGAATCGATTTTTATTCATTAAAAGTTACTTTTAGATTTAAGCGATAAAATCGAGGAACTTGAAATAGTTAGTATGATATTGGCAAATGAAAAATATATTTTTTTAGATGTAATCAAGTATCTTTTCTTAAGATTAAGTTGCCTTTGTGAACTATTTCCATATCTAAAAGATTATGTGAAATATTTTCAATACTATCATTCTCATTTTTTTTATAGGAAGATAACATATGTATGTCGACGGTTTGTTATCTTTTTCAATAAGGGTTTGCTTAGACGCTTTTTTAGCAATCGTGATAAATAATTTGTACTGTTATACACTTGTGAATGGCTAGATTTTGATTGAGGTACTATCTTAGACTAATGTTTATGTGTGAATTCAAGATTTCGTCGACATAATTTATCGAGTTTTTTAATAAGAGTTTTCTATTTTATCTTGGCCTCTGACTATTGTCGCACAATTAAATTTATTTGCGATAAAAACCTTATTTTTCTTCTCTTATCAGCAAACATCACGGGCTCTCTAGAAATAGTTCTCTAGAAGTTAACAAAGTTATGTTTGAGTTTATGTTTATCACATGAGTAACAAGCAACAATAAAATGAAGAACAGCTACAGGACTTTAATTTGAAAGTATTATGTTTGTAGGCTCGTCGAGAAAAACAGTTTCTTTTATCCGACTACATATGTATTATGCAAATCTGTCAGTGCATGATAAATACTTAATACCAGAAAATTCATTTTGTTATAAAAGTTTATTCATACATGTGCATATTATATCTATTATATCCTTCGGGGTTGAAATTTCGCATTAATGAATACACAGCTATCCATATTTGTGTGGTAACGTTACCGAATACGACCATTTATACATCGTATAGAGCTGTAAGTAGCCCGGAATGTTGTTTCGTAATCTCGGGCACCGTAATATAGTGCCATATTATAAATTTATACGGCTGTAACCTCGTGGAAATATACGGTTCGTCAATACGACGTGAAAGGCCGTATACTGAGCATAGTTGACTTGGGCCACGAAATTGATTTTTATGGTGTGAGTGCGACGTTGGTTCACTTTTCAGACATCCACTCACGTCCCAAACAATTCTGAATCGATTGACAAAACAAAATTCTAGGATTTCAACAAGCGAGGATCCAATTGTAGAAGATCAAGCAGATCGCTTCATTTTTACATATTCNAAATCTGTCAGTGCATGATAAATACTTAATACCAGAAAATTCATTTTGTTATAAAAGTTTATTCATACATGTGCATATTATATCTATTATATCCTTCGGGGTTGAAATTTCGCATTCATGAATATACAGCTATCCATATTTGTGCGGTAACGTTACCGAATACGACCATTTATACATCGTATAGAGCTGTAAGTAGCCCGGAATGTTGTTTCGTAATCTCGGGCACCGTAATATAGTACCATATTATAAATTTATACGGCTGTAACCTCGCGGAAATATACGGTTCGCCAATACGACGTGAAAGGCCGTATACTGAGCATAGTTGACTTGGGCCACGAAATTGATTTTTATGGTGTGAGTGCGACGTTGGTTCACTTTTCAGACATCCACTCACGTCTCAAACTATTCTGAATCGATTGACAAAACAAAATTCTAGGATTTCAACAAGCGAGGATCCAATTGTAGAAGATCAAGCAGATCGCTTCATTTTTACATATTCCATTCACGTCGGAGAAAGGAATTGAAAAAGTTGACTCTAAACAACAATCTGAACAAGTAACTACGTGGAATGCTCGCTATAATGATACGTATTCATAGAATTACTTTAGATCTCTAAAATCTTTCTACTACATATATTGCACACATTCACATAGCTAGAAGGAAAATAGAGAAAAAAATATATAAGTATAGAATAAAACGAAAAAGAGAGTAAGAACGAGTATTCATCCATGTAATCAATTGATTCATAGCATATTAACAAATTTTATCTTTCCTGGTATTTTTTTTTGTAGTTTTCCCATCAGGTTAGTTTTCCGCATAAAAATTATATCGATGTCTTTATTCATGAAAATAATTCATTAACAGCTATTGTTAAGAACATGTGTTCAATCGAGTAAAGTTTGGGTAGTTTAGTTTATTTTTATCTGAACGTGATTTTGTTTGAGTCCCGCTTCAGTGTTTATATGGTTCAAAACGGATGAACTTTCATCTGAGGTAGTGAATGCAGATATATAAGAAACAAAAACAAGCAGGACAATGAGCGGTTCCACTGGATTTGGGCCGTGTTTATTTTTCGTTATCAATTTAGCTTTTGATGGCTAGATGTGGTGTTATTTGAAATATTTCTCGTTCAGTTTCGATGAAACTAACATCCCGAACGAAAAAACTCTGGCACTCACGATGGAGAGATCAGAATCAATATATTATCATTGAGAGCGGAATCTCATTTTATTTGAAAATTTGAAAATAATAATTTTAATAATCTATTCAAAATCGAGAAAAAAGATATTTTTCAATCAAATTCTTCAATTTTTTGAATCGAACCTATCGTTAAACAGCATAGTCTTGCAGTATATGCGATTATGAGCGCCTTATTGTTGTTCTGATATCCTAAAGAAACTGACACAATTATTCGTGTAGTTCCAGTTATATCCAATTTAGTATCATCGAATGAAATTAATATTCTTTAACATGAATGGTTAAAGTACCCTTTGGAAATTTAAAATTGTTTCTTTCATTCCATCAATATTTTTTTTCCTATTTAATCTGCGCAGTGAACTCTCTGCAGTTATTTCAGTAAAGTCTTCGTTTCGTAAGATTAAGTGCCGAGAAACATTTTATCCTTGTAATTTTAATAAAAGCATTTCGAGAATTTTCACTAGAAAAATGAAATATTTCGAAGCTTTTCGTTCATTCTTTGCAAACCAAGCAAGCAAAGTTTACATTAGAGACGCCACACATGATGACTCATTGTTTCTACATGTGACATGTATTCCTATTGGTTGCAAAAAATATCCCACGTTGTATTTATTTTACCTCTTTCTTTTCTTCTTTGAATTCATCGAGAAAGACAACAAAACATATAGAAAGAATGAATATCTACATAAAATATAGAGATCATTTGATTTATCCAATACATTTTCTAGATGACTATTCCAGATGATGATTCTACAAAAAGGAAACGATGGACTCATCTCCGTCGTGTGCTCGAACGAGCTGGACCTTTTAAAGATCCAAATTTTGAACCATCGACTGAGGTTTATTCTAGAAATTATTTCATCATTTTTCTTAATAACACTCACAATTTTAGCTTTTATCAGCAATCGAATCTGTTAGAATATTAATTATTGGTGCCGGTGGTCTCGGTTGTGAATTATTGAAAGATATGGTAGGTATAAGAGAAACAAAAAAAGAAGATTTTATTTTTACTTTCATGACAACCGTATATTCTCTATTAGGCTTTGATGGGTTTTTGTCGTATTGATATAATCGATATGGATACAATTGATTTAGCTAATTTAAATCGTCAATTTCTGTTTACGTAAATGCAACGAAATTGTTTTATGTGTTTGTGAAACCGTATTTTCTCTTCAGTAAAGCTGACATAGGCAAATCAAAAGCTGAAATTGCCGCCAAATTTATCTTGAATCGTATACCAAATTGTAATGTTACACCGTATGTAAACAAATATTCAACAAATAACTTTGAAATGAAAATTTATTTTTTGATTTACAGACATATGAACAAAATTCAAGATTTCGATGCATCGTTTTACTCACGTAAATTTAATTTGTTTTTTCAAACAATTTTGGATTTTTATTTTTTATTTCAGAGTTTCGAATTATTGTTTGTGGTCTCGATTCTATTGTTGCTCGTCGATGGATCAATAGTATGCTAGTAAGAGGATAACGGGAAAAAAATAAAGAGTTGAAACATAAATTGTTATTATTCTGTTTAAGGTTAGTATGCTACAATATGATGAAAATAATCAAGTTGTACCAACTTCAATAATACCTCTTATCGATGGTGGAACAGAAGGATTTAAAGGCAATGCAAGAGTTATTATGCATGGATATACTAGTTGTATAGAATGTACATTGGATTTATTTCCTCCACAAGTAAAATATAGAAAATTTACCTTATGAACCTATCGCTCGTACTCAAATAACATTATGTGACTTTTGTCAGAATATTTTCGAATACTATGTTAATTTATTCTGGCAAATAACGTGTTCAAATTGGCATGATAGATTTATAAAATCATTGTACTTCTCAAAAAAGCGATTTCGATTTCAAAGAAAAACGAGAAGGAGATTAGACTTCAATAATATATTTTTCGTGATATAGCTAAGAAAATAGTTCTACTCCTTATTCCACTCTGAAGATCAGAATAGATCTAGACTACGAGCAACACTATTGTAACTTCTTCGTCCATTTGACAAGATGATCTCGAGTTTCCTCTAGCAACTGTTCTGTATCGGTACTTTCTATTGTGAAGTTTAGTCCATATTGCTACGAGATATTTACTTTTGAACTTTCTTTTTCACATAATTTACAAGTGTTTGTTCCAGTTGAAACGCACAAGAATGACTTACGCATGTATCGAAAAATAGCTGCCAGTTTCAATCGGTGATCGTTTAATGATCGAATATGTTGTTATACGAAAATTTATGTGAAATAGTTTGTATACAAAACTTTGTTTTCTTTAACAAGGTAAACTTTCCTCAATGCACCATTGCAAATAATCCTCGTTTACCAGAACATTGCGTTGAATGGGTGACAAGTATTCTTTGGCCGAAAGAAAAACCATTTGGTCCAGGTTGAATATTTTTCGAATGTTTAATAGAAAATTTAAAATTTCGTTCTTCAATAAGGTGTTAACATCGATGGCGATAGTATTGAACATATTCAATGGATTGTTGAGCATGCCACAAAACGAGCTAATGAACATAATATAACTGGAATTAATTTTCGATTCACACAAGGTGTAGTTAAACGTGTTATACCAGCTGTTGCATCAACAAATGCTGTTATTGCATCGATTTGTGCTACAGAAGTTTTTAAACTAGCTACATCGTATGTTTGTTTTTGTTTTTTTCTATAATTTGTTTTAGAGGAAAAAAAATTGTTTTCTTATTTCAATAGATCTGTCCTGCTTATGAATAATTACACGATGTTTAATGACATTGAAGGAATATATATGCTAACGTATCCCCCTGAAAAAAGAGAGGATTGCCCAATATGTTCAAATGTTCCTGTACGCGTTCAAATTAATGAAACAGCGAAATTTCAAGAACTCGTTGATCAACTTATTGAAAAATAGTAAGACATGAGAAGAAAAGAAATCTGAAATTTTGAAATTAAATTTTTGATTTAGTCAATTGATTGCTCCATTGATTTGTACACAGATTGATGGAAAATCAAAAACTTTATATATGACAAGTACAAAACAAATGCTTGAACTAACAAAACCGCATCTTAGAATGACATTGCAAGGTTGAAAGAATATTTCCTACTTATTTTTATTTGATCGATAATAGTTTCATTTATTTTAAGAACTTGGATTAGCCAATGGTACTGAACTGTTGGTTGGCGATCCAGCACGAGCTTCGTCCATGCGTGTGATCATTTCACTAACTAGTTCCATGGAAACTACTACAGCGAAATAAATATCAGAGATCATAGTCTATGTTTTTTAAAATATGTTTTTTTTACTAGTATATTGAAAATCAAGAAATAACATTTTTGAACTAACCTAACTTCAAGAATCACATTTATCATTTCAGATGTAAATGGTATGACAACTGTAATCGATACGTTCCTCTATCTTCAACGAGATATTGAACAGTCATTTCAACGTGTTCAAACAATCTTTAGTTCTTCGCATTATGATAGACAAGAACTAGATCACATCTTTAATCATATATCATGTACTCTTGATGATTTAGAAAAAGTAAATCAATTAATTAATTCATCGTCTTCCGTTGAAAATGAATCTGTAAATATTACATCTAATCAAAATGCTCCACTTTTATTAAATCTGTCTGAAAATGATTTTGATGATGAAATTTCGAATAGCCAAATATCTATTAAAAATTCAACAAAAAAAATTTTTACAGTCGGCTATTCAAAAGACAATGAAGAACGATTATTAGTAACTAATTCAAATGCAACAATAGATCTTCAGCCATCATTCGATGAACGTGAAGATTTTATTCATCGTATGAAACTACAGCGTGACTATTATAAAAATAAAATTCAATCAATAAACAACGAAACTCAAATGGAAATAATTCAACTTGATCAAACACCAGACGACCACAACAATGAAGATCATATTATTCGTAAACAAGATGAACAACTTGAACAAGTTCATCACTCAATAGTATCTTTGAAAAATTTAACACAAAATATTAATTTTGAAATAAATGATCACATACGTGTTTTGGATAATCTTGAAACAGGTATGATAGATAGTCAAGGTCATGTAGAAATACTAACAAATCAAACAAAAACTTTTATTCGATCATCAGCTGATGAAGTTGGTGGACATACATGTCTATTTGCTTTTGCTGTTGGGCTTTTTTTCATAATTGTTATTTTAATTCTGTTCTTCTAATATATAAATAGATTCTCTCGATTGATTTTACTTTTGTCTTTGGGTAAATAAAAGTGTTTATTTTTTTAGATTAAAAAAAGAAATGGTTCGCAGTGGCTCAGGTGTTGTTGCAAATATTTCTGTACAATTAAACAAATCAGAAAAGCATGATGCTAAATTTTGTCTTTCACGTGTTCTTCTCAAGTAATTAAGATAAATTTTTCTTTTGCTGCATTCTTTTATTGATAAAATATCCTTTTAGCGATATTAATCTTGTAAAATCCAGTATGACTGATAAATCGAACAAATCAACATTGGAACAAATTACAGACAAAATGGAAGAACTTGATGTCGAAAAAGAACCAAGTAAATATCGACAATAAATGAACGAGGAAATTAGAATTTCAGCGCAATCCGCTTTTAAATCTTGTGAAAAATTGGAAATGAAAGAAAAAAATATTCTAATGTGGATAGATTCTAGTTGCATTGCGATAGACTGTTTGCTTCTGTCTGTAACTCTTGGTTGTCAAAACTAATAACTAGCTTGATTCATCAGATTTAGGAGAAACTCCCTATGAAGAATCAATAGAAAGTTAGAAAAGAAAAATTTCTATGACTGAAACCAAAGGAAATTGTCATGTTTTACTTTCATATCAACTGCCACGGAAACCAAAATTAGTCAATCTAAGTGACTTCAGGACATTTTTTTCTTTGATATTACCATTAATTATTATCTATATTTTAGTAAATGAAGAACTCGATGAAGAAACACTAGCTATGCAAGCCATGGGTTTGCCTACTTCATTTACATCATCATTGGTACTTAAGTTATTTTTCTAAATAGAAGTAAAACTACATATCTTCATTTTATTTTAAAGATTGAACGAGGCACACCTCGTCAGCGAACACATTCACGATCATTGTCCAATGAACCAATGGCTGGTAAGAAAATGAACTATTAATTTGGATGAAATTTATCTTAGATATCTCTAAATTTATAGATGATTCAACTTGTGACGATACTCAAATAACTAGTCATGATTTATTTAAAAATGCATTAGATGATTGGCTTGACCATTGGAATCGTGATGGTTATCAATTAGCAACTAATACATGGACAACAAATTCAGAGATTCATAATCATTCCGATGGACATGATACATCACATTCATCAGATGATTCATTAAGCAATATTCAAAATGAAGAAACTTTAGGTGATCTTTGGCGTCAACATTATTTATCGACCTATGATAAATCTCTTCGCGATTATTGTTTTAATCATGAACTTGATTATGAAAAATTTGTTGAATATATAACATATGCTTATGGTAATAATGGGAATGATTCACGAATTAAAAGTGTAAATCAATTCGATGACGATAATAATGAAACACATAAACGAATGAAAACCGATAGAAATTTATTTGATGAAAAAAATGCAACGAAAACTCAATTCGAACGTCTTGGTCTTTATTTGGATGACTTAAATACCTTAAAAATAGAATCATCATCAATTGATTATACGAAAAATTGGAGTCAATTATCTTATGGTCTTATTTTGAAGCAAACTATTAATTTACATACACAATCAACTGATGATGATAAAATGATTATTGACGATCCGAGGAATCAAAATAAAAAATCGAAAGGAAAAAAATCAAAATCAAAACAAATTATTCTCGAGAAGAAAAATATTCCGGAAGAATTTCATAATGATTCGGAACTTTTAAAATATTGGCTTCAACGTTATCGGCTTTTTTCAAAATTTGATGAAGGCATCGTTCTTGATAGAGGTATAGAAATTCAATTTCATGAAGATTTTATTTTCTAAGAAATCTATTCTATGCTTTTACTAATTTAATAGAAGGATGGTTTAGTGTAACACCGGAAAAAATTGCACGACATATTGCTAAACGTTGCCGATGCGATGTTATTGTTGATGCTTTCTGTGGTGTTGGAGGAAACACAATACAATTTGCGTTTACATGTGAAAGAGGTAAATAAAATTGTTCTTTTTTTTGTTCAATTTCATATTGATTTCTATAATTAGTTATTGCAATTGATATTGATCCGAAAAAAATCGAAATGGCAAAACAAAATGCTCGAGTTTACGGAGTTGAAGATCGTATTGAATTTATTCAAGGTTAGTTATAATAATGAAACAATAGTATTTTAAAATAATTGCATTTCATTGATACTTTCTAGGTGATTTTCTTAAATTGGCTCCAACATTAACTGCCGACGTAGTCTATTTGAGTCCACCATGGGGTGGTCCATCGTATGGCACTATCGATATATTTGATCTTGAGAAAAATATTGAATTGAATGGTTTTCGAATATTTGAAGTTGCCAAAGCAATAACATCGAATGTTGTTTATTTCTTACCACGAAATGTCAATGTTGAGCAGGTTATATCGTTAATGGATGATAAATCATCGTTGGAACTCGAACAAAATTTTCTCAACAATCGATTAAAAACAATAACGGCATATTTTGGTGATCTAGCTAAGCAAACCAATTATTAATCATAGTTCATTTGTTTTTGCTTATGTCAGATAATGCACTTTTTTTCGTTTTTATTTCCGGTGGCATTTTTTGTTCAGTCCGTTGACTGACCTTTTGCGTTTTAACTAAGATTTTCAAAAAAAAAAAAAAAAAACAGGATCACAAACAAGATTTTTTTATTTCTCTTTGTTCTTTAAGTTTCAGATTTCTATGCGATGTCGTATCAAAAAGTACAAAATTTTAAATGTCGTTGCCCACTTATACGAATAAGTTAGTTCCATAAGAATATACAATTATCGTTAATATTCATATTTTTATTTTGCTTTGCGATTTTTCAGATGTATTCGGTATTCATGAATCGCATCAGATACCTAATATTCCATGTGATCGTTCATCGAATGATGTTTTTCTAAATCAACATCTTCAATGGTATCATAATTTTGATAGTGGATCGGCTCGAAAATTAGTTCGTGCTATCTTTAATAATACGAGTCCACATCAAAATCTGTTTAGTATTAATGAACCTATAGTAAAACGAAATATTGCTGTCGAAGGTTATAAATGTATGTCAATTAAACAATGAAATTTTGAGGAATTCTATAATTATATTTTTCTTTGTAAAGGTAAATGTCCATTGACACATGATGGTGCGTTTGGTCTCTCTGATGAACATGATATTACCAATGTACCATGTGGTAAGGCTCTCTTAGTTGTATTTGTTTCTTTGTTTTTCTTAAATTTTGAAAATTTTAGGTCGAGCAGATAAAGAAGTTCTATGTTTTCAACATTTACAATATCATCATAATCTTTCTTCACGAGCAGCTAAAAAAATTGTTCTTGCTATTTTATCATATACTCCAACAGTAACACAATTATTTCATAATGATGATTTCGTAACACAATCTAAATGTGCTGTAAGAAAACTCAAAGCCAAATGTCCACTAATAGCAACTCATATGTATGGTAAGTTCATCGATTTACTAATCGTCAACGTAAAAATACCATTCATGGTTTTCTTAACACAAAATTTAACGAAACAAAATTATTTCCTATCTCAAATGTATTTTCTCATTAAAAATCGATGAGTCATATGTACGAGTTAGAGAATTCGATGAACTTTTCCGTAAAAAAACAAAACGATGAACATAGCAACGCTAATAACAGAAGCATTGCTGAGCACGGACAGACATAAGTACATTTTCAAATGTCATGGCTACCTACTGTTTTGAAAATACTCTGTAATAGAAAAGAATGAATATAAACTGTATATGGGTTTCCGACAGTTTACAAACAATAGAAGTCTAAAATCATAGTTTATTTCGATTCATTATAAAAACTTCAGTTGACTAACATGTGTTCTCACGTTAAATTTCAAAACAGGTGTAGATCAACTTCGCTTTTTATGATAATATCACATATATCATTGAGTTTAACTGTATTTTTATTTTTAAAATATTTTCTGCGTAAAATTTATAAAGAAAATTGCAACTGCATGCAGATTTTTTCCTTGCGTACAATGCTTAGAAACCAGTAAACAACATCGTTAATTAGGCCATATTATTCTCCTATACTTTTAGAATACTATCAGTTCTTTGCAAGACCTCTTACTGTTTCTGCTCTATTTTTTTATGCAAAGATTCCATGGAGAAATGACTCCGCGATATCCTTATCCTGGAGTTGTTTAGTAATTTATCAAATGTGTTTTCTAGGTTTGGGCGATCAACATCGCGTTCCAAATATTCCCTGTGATCGTGCTGATCAGGATATATTTCTATTTCATCATTTAACATATTTTCACAAGTTAAACCCTAAAGCAGCAACTCAATTAATACGCGCAATACTTCTACATAAAAATCCAACAGAACCAATATTTCACTATAATGATACTATTGTTGTGTCTCATCACACATTGAATGATCAAGAAACACGACGCAGTAAAAAAATAAAAAATAATCAACAAACATTATCTGAGTTTAATTATTCAAATCAATTTGACTCTAAATCATTCGAAAGTTTTCAATCGAATTTTGTTAGTAATGTACGTTCGAAGGTAAATCAAAATAACGCATAACCATACTCAAACCATTTTTTATTTATTTTTCGTAGTATCCGTCATTTTTTAATCCTTTAAACACATCGGCTTTGTCAGCTTTGCTTCATAAAAACTCCAGTGGAAGTAAGATTTTATGAAATTTTTTGTATAATTTCAATAATTTTACTTTTTCTAGAAATGGAAAATAATTCAATACCACTCGATTTTACTGTAAATAAGCAACAAACATATCAAGTACGTTTAAAAATCGAATAGAGAACGATTAAGATGTAACACAATATGATAGAAAACTATTTTCTCTAAATTGCATTGGATCCGAGGGGGACTACATACCTAGTAGCCGAGCCAGAAAACTATTAAATAGGCTTCACTATCATGTCAAACGAATTTTTTTCAAAGCATTATTTTATGAGACTTCATTATACTTAGCTTGTTTTAGTCGTCGTTCATGTTCTTCTAGAAAAGTTGACTAATATGTAAATATTCTTAAAAAAAAACAAAGTTTAACAAAAACTACAAGAAATTATTATCTAGAATTCTCCCGAAGCAACGTCGTTTCTGGAGATATCGCAAAATAAACTCTCGTAGACGTACGAAGTATTGCTTCTGAATTGACTTCAATATAAGAAATCGATGTATTTCCGGAATTAGAAAAATAATCTTATCCTCACACCTCATCTTATCTAATCTATGTATGATTTAATTTTTTGTGCTATCTCTATTTGTGAAACATAATTAAATTATATTCTTCTTACATGTTTTCATAGCAAATTTTATTTTCTATTCAGATGTCTTACTCCTATCCAACAAATAATATGGCACATGGTCACGATCTAAATTCATTTTTAACCTAATGAATGCCATTACAATTCGAATCTTTGTATATTGTTGTTTTTTCTTTTTCTTTTATATACAATTGTTCTTTTCTCAGTATTAATATTCAAATGTCAGAATTGCTGTACTTTACGAATAGAACTTCGTTTTTCTTTTTGTAATCTGTATTAGGTTAATGATTATGATCGTTTAAGAATAAAACAAAAATTTTAAACAAAAGATCAGTTATTTTTATTGTAGTCAAATTCATCAACCTGAGTGAAACAAACAAGCAAACACAAAAAAATACGTGGAATTATTTGATTGATTATCGTCAAAATGAAATAGGAAACAAAAAAAATACTCTAGAGTGAAAAAAAAACAATCCATCGATCCTAAGTCCAATATTATTTGAATTTTTAACAAAATATGAAAGAAAATTATGTACAAAGTTAGATTTGTTTTATTTATATTTGAACAAGTTTATAAAGTTGGATCGCTATTTGATAAATCAAGATCAGCCCATAATTTAAAATCGCCAAGCATTTGCAATTGATTAAAAAATGCTTCTTGTGTTTGAGGATCAGCCGATGCAAGTGCATCAAGTAAAAGTGGATCAATGGGCTGTGATGATGATGATGATGTTCCGTTTGTTGTTTGTGATGAATTAAATAGTGATGGATCATCAAAATTATTGTTCGATGAAAATAAACCTAATTTCGGATCAATCAATGAAGCAAGCGTGTTTGTAAGTAATGTCGATGAGGAATTTTCATCGAAATCATTTTCCATTGATGTTGAAAGATTTTCATCTAAACGATTTAATCCCGGTAGAATCGAGTTTTTCGATGTACAATCATCCGATGATGTATCTGTTGTATCCATTGATGATGATGCATGTGGATTTGTTGAATTTCTTTGTGGTGATGAACCTTTTTTAGCACGTTTACGTGGTTTATACTTGTAATCTGGATATTCACGTAAATGAAGCATTTTCAATCTTTCAGCTTCATCAATAAATGGACGTCGTTCAATTTCCGATAGGCGTTTCCATCGTGCACCTAAATATTTTGATATTTCAGCATTGTGCATGTCAGGTGCTAATTGAACAATTTTCCGACGTTCCAATTGTGAAAAAACCATAAACGCATTCATTGGCCTTTTAACACGATTGATGCGTTTTTTTGAACGTGTTCGTGTTGCATCCGAATACGGTGTTTGTGTTTCAGGTTCGATCATTGATGAACCGAAAGTTGATGGTGGTTGTGTACTTGGTGATGTTAGAAGTTCAACTAGAACTTTTGTTTTAGCAAAAAATGCATCATTTTGAGTTGTTGGAGGAGATTGAATGGATGTTGGTAAACTCGATGTTGTTGTACGAACATTTGATATACGTGTTGATGTTACTGGAGTATTTTCATTTTCTTTATTGGCCGATGAAGAAACTAGAAGAGATAAGAAAACTAATTTGTTTTGATGACATGATTTAATATAGTTACTCGATTTATTCATGGCTGATACCATTGTTGCTTGTGGCGTTTGAACAACATTTGATGTTGATAACATTGGTGTTTCAAGAAGTTTAGCTATACTATTATGTGTTGCTGTTGGTATTGTTGTATTATTTGTTGATTGTAATAGTGACATTTGACTTAATGTATGTAAATTATTAACAAGTGTTGCTAAACTAATACCATTTTGTCCATTGATAATTGTTGTTGGCGTGGAAATATTCTGATTATTAGCATTATTTGAAAATAAAAGACGGTTAACAGTTATTGTTCGCGGTTGTTGAGGTTCAGTTTTAGTATTATTCATGATAAATACAGCTGGTTGCTGATCCGAAGTGTCATTTGAAGATGTTGTAGGTGCTGTGGTTGTTATTGTACGCATTTTTTGTAGAGCTGCATCACCAATACGCATTGGATTCAAAGAATTTTTATTCAATGATGAAGCACCTTTAACAGCCGGAATTATAATAGCACCTGATGAGGTATTTGCAATCGATGACGCGGTTAAGATACGTGAAGACGATAAATCCATGTTTATTGGGGGGAAATATGTCAAAAAAAAACAATTTTTGAACAACTTATTGTTCACTCTAGATAAAGCTTTTCGTTCATTAATATGAATATATCGAAGTGTACGTCAGCGGTCATTGTGTTCGATTATGACGGACGAGCATTGTGTTTGAATTAACCAACGGGAACGAAGAATGTTTTCCTTTTTTTCTTCTGTTCTCATCCGTACTATTCCCGAAATTGCGTTCACGAAATTTTCTTCTTCCTTTTTCGTCGTGTTATCCGTGTATTCGTCCGCATAACACACGAAACAGCGAACACTCCAATTTATTTGCCAAAAGAAAAAAAAAGAGAAGAGAAAATATAAGCTAGGAAATGAATTTAACTATGTATGGTGACCTCATTGAAATTTTGTATGAGAAAAAAAGAAAAGAAGAGACCAAGAAAAAAAGATAATATGACGGAGAAAAACAAACAACGAAGAAAAAAAAGATGTGCTTCCGTCTAGTGTTCAGACTGGAGAAATTCTAATTTTCCATCTTGAAGACGAATACAAACAGTTGAATCTGTAAAACCTACAGCATTAAATAGTTATTCAAATATTGTTTGATAGAACTTTTTATATGAGAATGTTAAGATGATTCGTTTTAAATCGAATTATCGCTATGAAATCATAGCATATCGTTGTTAATCGTCTTTTCTTATTATAACACGTCCATCAAACGTTAATATCTAATCGACTAATTCGATAGTCTCATTTCAGCATCTAATGGATATCGAATTTCTCTACATTGAGCCTTTTGATTGCCACTTCATAGTAGACCAGATGCTGGGTGTTACGTAATTTCGAACGCTTGAAAAAAATTTTCAACTACATTTGTTATAAAACATCTGCTATTAAATTAAATCAAATTTCTAGGCTATTTACAAGTCTTCCTTGAATTTCAACTGCTAAATAAAGAATCATAATATTTGACAAATATGACATTTGATTATCAATAGATTTATGTGTTTAAATACAAAATCAATATTTAGAATTCATTCCAAAGATTTACAACGTTTACATTTCTTATGACTATATATATATTCTTGTTTGTGAATACTGAGAATTTGAAAAGTTCAATTTGATCAGAAATTTTATTCTGCTAAATTTTACTTCTTGTTAACTCGTTCAATATGTTTCCTTTCCTCGAACCGTTTTCAAGATAAACACACGAGAAGATGATTTTAGTACGAATTCTGTATTTTTTCTCTCATCTATCGTATAGTCGAATGAAAAAATGTTGATGTCATTTGTAAATAATATCTAATCGGTGTACCACTGCTAACTTTAACCCATGTTGCTGATGCTTCCCGTTGACCAACAGGCACATGCATATTGTCAACAATCCAGAAAACATCGGCACCAGTGTTACTTATTAACCATGCTCGACCATCTTCATACGAAGATAAACGTGCGTAACGACCATGCTGAATAGGTACATGACGAAATAAACGTTCATGCATATTATTTGCTTGAAGTGACACGTGTCGTTCTTCGAGCAAAATGCCTGGTCCACTACCAAACCAAATTAAACCTATTAAAACAGAGCATATGAAAGAGATGCACAATTTTACACTACTATTATCTTCATACCTAGTACATCTTCTTCGCTGCCATCTTCTTGTAAAATTTTTCTAACAGATATATCCGCTAATTTTCGATATCGTGTCTCCGGTGGTGCAAGCGCATGAAGACGTTTCATTTGCATAGCATTCGATAATTCAAGTAACATAAGACTATATCGAAATAAACAAAATACACTTGTACTCGTTACAGCAATACGTCGAAAGCCAATTTCACCATTGGAAAATTCGTAGGCATCATAATATTCATTTTCACCTGCTTTCCATCGATATAAACCTTGTTCACTTAATATTAACCATTGACTATTTAATGGCCACCAGCATAAATCAACAATTAAGCCATGTTGAAATTTGATTGAATATCCTTCGACATCTGCCATACAGATCATTTCTCGTTCATAATCATAATAAATTATTTCTTTACCATTTGAAGCTAATGCTTCACCTAAACCACGATTGCTACTTACAGCACCATCAGCAGACGTAGCAGGTAAACTAGAAGATCGATCGGTATAATTACTACTAGTAACTGAACGACGATCATTCGATCGTTTAGTAGTTTCTTCTGTCCTTTCTTGCAGACACAATGTACATGGTCCTACAGTTGTTTGATCGGAACCACGTGATGTTTCATCATCTTCATCAACATGATGATGGATGTGATGGCCATTTTGTTGTCCATTGATATGACTACTTTCTTCTTCATCATCAAATGGTGGAAGTATATGCGGCAATTGTCTTGCTTGACGATGGTGAAGATGAAATCTATGCCGTTGAATTTCTTTTGCGTTATTCTGATCTTCACTTTGAATACTTCGTACTATGGTTTGAAGCGTTGTCATTTGATCTTGAACATGCTCTTCGTTTTTGTGCCGTACATCTAAAAATACATAATATAACATGATCAAATCTATGTGCTGGAATAAGACGGAAATGAATTAACCTCCTGATCGCATAGGTGAATGGACACTTGTTGTAATTTCTCCAGTGCCTGGCCGTTTATTAATAACATAAAGAACAGTTTCTTCTTTTTCAAGAATAAGTTTAGTTAAATCAGAAACCATATGATCGAGACCAGTCAAACGAGTATGAACAGCAGTCAGATCAATTTCAACAATGGGTGGAGGCAATGGTTCAACTGGTGGTGGTGGATCAGGAATGTTTACAAGAGCCATTTGTTGAACAATTTGTGTAGCTATTTTATTTAAATTGAGTACCTTACTCCTGTAATAAGAAAGTTCTATGGTAAAATCTTCAAATCTATAAATTATTAACTAACGCAATAGTTGTATCAATACATCCACATTCATTTCGAACAGCTTCGACTGCTCTCGAAACTTCATCAAGTCGTTGAAGAAGTCGAGCCCTTTTCAGATTACACGCTTCTAATGTTTGACCAATTTGCTCAATTACCTCAGCCATATCACTTGTCATTATTGCGTGTAATCGCTCGCGTGCTTCCATTGATGTCATACTTAATGTTGTTGTTGCAAGAAGGTGAGAATCTTGACCGTCCATTTGAAAATGTGTGTGTCTGTATTTGTGAATATTTTTCACTAATAAACTTTTCTGGGTTTGAATAATGCAAAAGTGAGCATGTTGACGTGTAGTTATGTAGTAGCAAAGATATTTTTCTTTTAATCAAAAATATGCTATCTTTCATTCTCTCTCTCTCTCTCTCTCTCTCTGTTATAGGGTATCGAAGAAAGAATGTCATAGACAAGAAAAAAAATAAGCTTCTATGCATGAATAAATGGCATTGATGATGATAATAATAATAATACATAGAAAAGATGAAAATTTGATGTTTCGCTTTTACATGATGATACATTCTGTAATCATCATGTTTTTCTTGTTCGTTTTATTTATACATACTAAATTGCTTTCCTAGTTAGAAGAACCATGACGAGGATATATTTTTATAAAAGGACAAAAGAAGACCAAAAACACGATTCACATTCAAAAATAAACACTAAGACTATGCAAAGATAGTAATGGGATCCTCGAATTCACACGAGAGAAAAATCGTCAAGGAACTTTATTGGATACGACGTTGTATAATTCTGGTTTAGGCACCTTGTTTGCGTGTTATTGGTTCATTAAGAACGCGATCAAGATATTTTTTAACTTCCGGCCATATTTTATCACTCTCACGTCCATGAAATTCTTGAAGAACATGCATTTTTCTATAGAAAAACAAAAAAACAAATTCTTGTGAGACAAATTCTTTTCTTGTAAAATTTACTTGTAGAAAGCTGTAATTGGATTTGTATTTTTATCATAGGTTTCTAAACGACTACGAATAACAGCAGGCTTGTCATCTTCACGTTGTGTTAATGGTTCACCTGTGTTATCATCTTTGCCCTAAAACAAACAATGTATTTCATGGGAAAGTCAATTTTTTTGTTAAATTAAATTTACAGCAACTTTAGGTGGATTCCATAAGAGATTATAAACACGTCCACTTGGTGCATGAACCCATCTATCTTTTAAGCGATTAATAATTTCATCGAATGGCACATTGAGTGCAACAACATGATCAACACTCAATTCTTTATGTAATGATTGGGCTTGATTTAATGTTCGTGGATAACCTTTAAAATGGAAACGAAACAAAACCGTGTATTATTATTTATTTTTAATTGATTTAGTGAATATTACCATCGAGTAAAAATCCTTTGTCACGAATTTTTTGAAGTTCGCCAACAACAAATTTCAATACAAGTTCATCTGGTAAAAGGAGACCTTTATCGATATGTTCTTTGATTATTTTACTTTCCTCTTTAAATAGAATAAAATATCAATAATTGAACATATATAAGCAAAACAAATGTACCAGATTTGCGTTGAATATGTTGACGAAGTAAATCACCAACAACAATATGAGGCATACCATAGGTTTTTACAATTCGACTAGCAATTGTACCCTTGCCTGAACCAGGTGCACCCAAAATAACTAAACGACGAGCAATATGAGCTGACATTTCTATCTAAAAGATATATTCAACCTAGATTTCTAGTAGCTCATCATAAAAATAAATAATAAGAAAAAAAACATTGAGAGAGAAAAAAAAAAATATATGATCATGGCCACTCCCACCCCTGAATCATTTATCGATCAATAGATTGAAATGAAAAGTATAAAAAGGAAAATATTGATGATAAATTAAAAAAAAATTCAATTCATCTTTACAATAAATTTTATTCGTCTCGTTAACATTATTCAGAAATCTTATGATTACTATCGTAGAGGTAGATCCATAGTATCGATATTGAAAATGGCGGTTATGATTGATCGTTTCTTCTCTGTTCTGCAATCAGTAGAGAAAGAGAAGAAATATTTTCAAAGATCTATTGAAATAATACTATTCATTCGCAAAAAAAAATGACGACAACAAATTCAACATCAGATGTAATGGATCAATTATCACCAAGTATGTTCAAGGCGTTGAAGCTTGTTAAAAGTTTTTTTTCTGTACAAAAAAACGATCAGTTTATACGAATATTTATTTAACATGGATTTTATCTCGTCTATATTCATCATTTTTTCTTATTGGCGAAAACAAAAATTGTCCTTTTCTTTCTTGCTTGCAGCACTTGCACTTGATATCTCAATGAAAGAGATTGACCAAAATGGACGTGAGGATGAACGTATGGTGCTTGTATTCAATGCTTTCGATCAAATCATTCCACAATTAGGTGTTTTCTCTCCGATTACAGCCAAACTTCGTAATGAATTTTTCGGTATGAAAATTTAAACAACAAAATCGGATTTTTTTGTCTATTTATTCAACTTGATTTATTTTCATAATAGATTTTATCTACAGTGGTCAATTTACTGTGGAAAAAATTCATAATAAGACTCCAAAAAAACGTAAACGGATTGCTTGTGTTGAACGATTAGCTTTTAAAGTTCTTTGCCATCGACTAATTGATCAACATCATGAACAATCGAATATGTTCGAAAATAAAATAGCTGATATGGAAACAAAGTAATATTCAATAGAAAAAAACTATCAAAATAGCTTACTTTATTTATTTCAATATAGTTTGGCTGGAAAAAATCGTGATTTAAATCAAGCATTTGAAAAAGTTGAACAAATAGAAAATGCTAAACAAAAACTAATAGATGAGTTAGCAAGCTTGAAAAGGACATTGAATGAAAAAGATAATGAAATACAAAAGTATTTAAGAAACAGAACAAGTCAAAGAGATCTATTTGATTTGATTTTTGAATAATTTAGGTTAAAAGAAGAATGTGACAGAATTCGTTATAATAGTGATCAAGAAATTAACAAAACACGCTTGCAAGTCAAAGAAATAATAGTCAGTTGATTTTGATACGTTTCAAGAAAACAGATATTTAATATCGATTTGTTTCTACTATAGGAAAATCAAGCAGCTACTGAAGCATTGATAGATGATTTATCAAAATATAAACAAGGTTATGATGAAATGCAAGAAGGTAAGAAAATAGTTATCTTTGAGTATAGATACTGCAAATTTTTGAGATTTAGCTAAGCTATCATCTTTAAATAGAAGTAGTTTTGAAAGAAAATATGTAATTCACTCGGACGTTGATTAAACATATTTAAATCATTGATTAGAATTCGAAGATAATGAGCTAAGAGAGTAAATCATTTTCTATCTAGTACTATTTTATAATAATGTCATATTTGTATTAATAATATTCATTGATTTTTGTCAGCTTTTACCGATAATTCAACTCGAGCACCGTCGGCAAAAAGACGAGCGGCGCAAGATGACAACGACAATGATGCATACGTTGATGTTAAAGTATTTCTTTAAATTTGAAAAACAAAAAAAAAATTGAAATAAAATTTTTCTTAGAATCAAATAATGCTCGATATTCAAGTAGCTCTTCGATTAGAAGATCAATTGTCAACATTACTCAATATGACAACAGAAGGTTAGAAATCATTTTTTTTTCCTGATTTTAGAACTAGAATTATTCTTGTTTTCATATTAGAATATGATCAAATATTAGATGATGAACATACGAAATTACTTCAAACTCAACAATTTCCATCTGAATGTCATTTTATTTGGGATAATGTAAGAGAAATTTTGAAAATAGACAAAGAGACTTTCTTTCTTTCTTTAATTAATTTAGATTGCAGCTGAAAAACTACGATACGCACAAACCATAAAAGAAATTCGAGAAGAAATTGATATAACACAACGTCATAGACGTAGTTTAGAAGAAAAATTAGAAATGATTGTTATCAAAGAAAATGAAGAACTTAAGTAAATTTGATGAAACTTTCTTTCCTGATCAAATTTATGAATACTTTAGGAATCGTAAAGTAACAGCAGTATTTACAGCAAACGAAGCGGCTCAAAAGACAGGTTTGATCAGAAGGAAATTCACATGACAAGATTCTGTTATTCGAAATTCTAGGGAAAATATCTAATCCTTTACATGGTCTTGAACATGCATTTGAATCGGCTGGCCGCAAAACTGATATGATTGGATATGCACCACAAGAACGTATTATTTCACGTTTTTCTTATATGCTTGAATCATCAAACAATGGGCGAGCATGGGCAGATTTTGAATTATCTTCTTTTTGTGATAGCTGTGCTGATAAAGTATTTGTTTTAAATTGTGTTTTGCTTCCAAATTCAGTTATCCATTATTTTATTCTAGACTTATTTGTGTCCTCACAAATTTGCTGAAGCTCAAATTATTGCTCGAGTACCAGACGGTACAAAATATATTCGAATTTCTCGTCCAATTCTGAAATACAATGATACACTTGTTCGGTAAAGAAATCTCGAGAAAGAAGTTCTTTTTTTTTTTGACAAACTCTATTCTAACATCGTAAGATTCAATCTGATTAACGCTTTTGACAATGAGTATTGTATACAAATACACGTTGAGTTTCTTTCTACGTCGATGAACACTTACAGGATTATCTATTTCTGCTAAGTTGTAAGACTGTCATTGTGCTCAGATCTCAAGAAATAGAAAGATTTTAAGATTAAGAAGTACACGACTAACTACAAAATTCCCATGTTAAAAACTTGATTTCAAGAATCGATTATAATCATACGATTTTAATCAATAATTTTAGCTGTTAATAATCAGAGAAAAATCAGTATTTAATCGATTATTTCCATTTATCATGATTATAATCAATTTTTTAAAATATTCTTAACCAATTATCATCATAAAAATGGAAATAATCGATTAAATACTGATTTTGCTATGATTATTACAGCTAAAATTATTGATTAAAATCGTATGATTAAAATCGATTTTGATCTCACTAAAGCTGCTTTTTTTCGATATTTTTTTACATGGGTCTCTAGATCAGAAACTATTTTAGGATCCTACGAACTCTTACTATTCGATAGAGATATGACTGCAGCAAAATTCCAAAGATTTCTGTGATTGTCTATTTAATCTCAAAATCTTATGTAAAATTTTCATATCTTTCAAAAATATTACCAGTCATAGAATGATTCGATATGATAGCATGATAATTATCTCGTGGCAGATACTTGCCTCTATGGCTAGTCAGTATAGACGATGATCTTCTACTTGACCCTACAGCCTATAATAGTTGTAGCCAGCGTTCATTTGCTTCAAGATATGTTTTTGTTTTTGTTTTATAGAAGTGTAATGATCGATAATCAAACGTTATTTGACCAAATGCTTCCACCTATATATCAACAAAATACTGCAAGCATCATGCGAACTAATTATCCAGGATATTTTAATACTGATCAACAAAGTCAACGACGTACAGTTAGTTCAGATTCTCAATTAGACGCTGGACCTCTCGTATGTTGATTTCGTTTTTAATTAGGAATAGATTTTGCATTCGTTTTCATTAAAGATCCATTCATTTGATCGAGTTTGGGCTGATTATAAAAAACGTACTAATATAGAACGTCCTGTACCAAGACCATTTTCCATAGTAGGTTTTAAAAATAAGCTCATTTTGAATCTAATTTCTATAAATAGGAACGACTTTTAACTTTAATGACCGAAATAATAGCTTATGAATGTTATTGTGATAGTCGTCTGTTGACTGTAACAGGAAATATTGTGGTAAGTGAAATAACGTATTGTCCATTTGCATTAGATTTAAAATTGTTTAGGATGATATTTATGAATTTTTCAATAAACGATATTCAACAATTGATGATATTACTTTTAATGCTGTACACGATCTTTTTACTTCATTAGTCGCATATAAAAATGAATTTAAGGTTTTATTTTCGTATTAAAAAAAAAGAATATTTAATATTGCTCTCTTCTCGCATGCAGATACTTGAACTATTTTCACATATTTTGATTGGCAATATTGATTTAGCTGGTATTTATTATGTAACTCTACTCGGTGATATTCTTGATAAAATAGAATGGAATGAAACTGATGATATAAGAGTATTTTTCAATTCTATTTATCCATTTCTTGACGTAAGCTTTTTGGAATTTGTATTCATTTATTGTTCTCTTATAAAACTAATTTAATTTAAATTAGGAAGAAGGATTGGATACAGTTGTTATTGATTTTATATCATATACAGAAAATAAAATTAGTCGTCATCTTGTTATCGAATTTATTATAACATTATTACTCAAAGGAAAAGAACCATTGATTCAAGAAGTAAATATAATTTCCAACACGATGTTTCACAAAGTTTTCTCACAGTCAAAATAGGGGAATAATTTTCAACAGAATTTGAATACTCATCATGATTTTCTAAACTATATAAAATTGAAAGAAAACAATAGAAAACGGTTTCGTTCAATACTGTTTCTCGTCGATCTTGAATAGATGATAAAAATGCGATTGTCGTGTAATGATCTCGAAATAAAACTCGAGCACTTCATAATTCATCAACAGTTCGCAATTGAATATTTGTTTTCTTCGTTCACCTAAGAAATTCGTTAGATCAAGACAGTACCGTAGGTATTTTCATTTTCAATTATTTATTTGGCTCTTTGATTCGACTCACAATAGTTTTTAAGTAGACTAGTTATGCCTTGCTGTTATTGTAGTAAAATCTCCATTAGAACAATAAAAATTTTTTCAACTCTTGGTGCTCAAAACCCTCTGAGGTAAAACCTTTGACATTTTTTTTTTGTATGAACAAATTTAGTTTAAGGTCAATCTAGTTCTAGCGATAAAAAAATTCTGCCATCGAAAATTTAAAACTTATGAAAAACTGCATTTATATTTTATATTTTTATAGATGCAATATAAACTTTCCGTTCAATTGACACAAAATTTCGATATGATGAATGAATTAGAATTTCATACTGCTATCGAAAATATAGCGTATACAGCTGATGAACGTATTGTCTCAAGATTTTTTAAACGAGCCGAACGTCATTCACATTGGGATAATCTACAAGGTTTCGTTTTAATGACAAAATTAGCTCGTAAGGAGATACTCTTCCTTCCAGTTTAAAAAAAAAACAATTTTTCAATCATTTTAAAATAATCTAGATATAGCTGCATTTATCTATTTTACACAATTAATTGAAGAACAAAAAGAACCTTTGAATGAAAGAATTCTAAAAGAATATAATTTACGAAGAAAAAGTGATGGTATTGATCGTGGTAAGAGAAAGAAAGTTAACTCATTAGGTTCTATGATTGATATTTTTTCTCATAGAGGGTCGAGCTGGAAAACAAATTACTCATGAACAAATGGAACCAATAAAATATTTCAAACTTAAAGCTTTAGGACAAATTCTATACGAGTATGCTATTATTTTTTCCACATAAGTATATTTTTCGATGAATTTTCTAGACCAAATATTACAGAACTACCCGATGATAGAAAAAATCTCAATGCATCAGCAAGTTTTGAAAATGAAAATATCTCACAATCATAAATACTACGATTTTTTGTACTTTTTTTAAATAAAATAAATACAGAAAAACATAACTATCACTGAATCCATGTTTAAAGGATCTGATGGCGGTGTTAGCAACGTTAATAGTTATATTTGAAATGAAAATTATTCTACAAGTGACGTGATCATTTCACATTTTTGTTGAAAATCTTGTGCGATTTGTAATTATTAGCATGGCATGTGAAACAAGGACACTGAAGTGCAAGTTCTTTCATTGTGTTTATGGGTAAGGCGAAGAGTAAAAGTTTGGTGATTCGTGCGAAAAGAGCTATTTTTTTACCCTGATTACTTAATATCTTGCATGATTAGACTAATTTATTAATGATGGCGTAAGTGCTGTTAATCAAAACTGTTCAAATTTTCTATAAGATAACTGGAAATAATTACAAAGCCTTTCAATAGTTGAAAATCATGCATTATTATTCAACTATAATGATAATATCTTAAAAGTTTCCTAGTATTTTGTTGAACGGCCATGAACGTATTATGCAGTAGTTATCCTTGATAATCAGACATTTGCTATGTTATACGTGTAGATTATTATACTATTTAAAAACAAAGAACGTTCAACATGTTGGATAATATTCTAATAGAAATGAAAAGATGTTTCTTTGACCTTAGCAATATTTATTCTATTATAGTGTAATAATAAAAATAAGCTCAATAAAATCCATATAGACTCTAACTTGTACAGCTAGGCGATATCATTACACAGAAACCCAACATTCGTTCTTCAATTACTTCATTTTTTTAGCACTATTCTATGATGTCTCCGGAACGTCATCTACTAGTTAGCAAGAAAAAAATATAGCACATTTGGTAACTGGGCTCACAAGCAACGACTCGATGGATTACTCTTTTTTTTTATTTCGACGTTTCAAGTGAGTAGGATGCATATAGAAATCTGAACATCTACGAATATTCGACCAATATATTGCATTTATAATACAAGTCTTTTCTCATATAATGAGTAGTAAGAAACTTCTATTTAAAAACAAGACAACTCAATGATGCTCTGGATCTCGACATGATTTTGTAAATGTGAAACTCACTAGTTGCAATGCAGCTCCTTAGAGAACCTTGTGATACTCCGTCTAGCATAGGCTTTCTGCTTCGGCTACAAAAGTCACATTCTTGATGCAGACAATTAAGGCAAAACAAGGTATCAATTAAAAAGATTCGTTTGACTCTAATGAAAGGTTATGACGAATATTTCCTTTTTTGAATGAACAGCATTGGAAACTTCATGATTTGGCTATTTCCTTATGAAAATGTTATGTTATCAAATCATTCTCATGGATAAAACGTTGTGTGATTAGTTTTTTTTTTATGACAGACAATAGATTAGTAACGATAAGTTCTAATGCAACGTGTACACATTAGAGATCGTTAAGTAGGGCGATGAGAAAAGCTGAATTGTTTTCTTTTTTTTTGCGTATGAAGAATATGTTCACTGCTAAGTAGAAGATGATACCCTCTATAGTAATAGGTGCTCTTGATGATTCTTACTATCTAATGGCCGTTTTCTTTTCTGTTTTTTAAATATCATATTCTTTGAACAAAGAATGATGAATTGTTAGTATAAATGAATATATCTATTTAGTTTGATAGAAGTAGTGTCTTGAAAAACAATTTTTCCTATACTCAAATATTGATCTACTTTTTCACTATAGAGTCATTTTATTTTGTTCAGTCATCTTCGATTGAGCTCAAAAACTCAATTGATACATCCACATTGTCAATAGTACAGATATAACAAAATAGATTTAACATGTCGACACCAATCATTGTAACATTGGCTAATATTTCAAAAAAATATTACTATATTTACAGGTTTAACCATATTTATTGCCGGTATCATTGGCAATTTGTTAAATATTATTGTATTTCTCAGTTTGAAAACTTTCCGAGAATACGCTAGTGCATTTTATTTATGTGACATGTCATTTGCTAACATTGGCAATATGATTTCAGGTTTACTTTCTCGGATTATTATCAGTGGGTTTCATCATGATTTAACAGCGATTTCACTTTTAATCTGTAAAATAAAATCATATACAATGCAATTTTTCATGCTGACTTCTTTGACACGCATATGTTTGTTACCCATTGATCAATATTTGCCTACGTGTGCTCGAATTCAATGGCGTCAATGGAGTAATATTAAAACAGCTCATCATTTAACAATACTATTTATTATCGGTTGGCTTCTGCATGGAATTCTCTATCTAATATATTTTGATTTAGCACCATCTCCAGGCATGGATGAGACTAGCTGTGCCAGTAATAGTGTAGCCTTTCGTCAATATCATACCTATGACTGTATTATCAATTTGACATGCATTTTACCTATTTTTGTTTCTGTTTTTTTTCGGAACCTTGCCTCATAATAATGTTAAAATTTAAAACATAGAACAATATCGCTTGTGCAACGTTATTCAGACAAACAAATAACAAAGATGGCTCTTAATCAACTTTTTTATAATTGTATTTTTACTTCACCGTATGCTACTTTCACAATTTGGAAAGCATTTTCTAGCCAATACACAAGATCCAGTTATTTTTGCAAAGGCCAAGTTTGCAAATGTTATGACCATGCTTTTCTATTTGTTAAGCTTTGCAGTAAGTTGAGATTTACTGTTTTAAATTTTTTAATAGACTAACTTTGTTGTTTCATTTTTCGTTTTCTTTTAGTGTCCTTTTTGTGTTTATATTTCTTCATCTGAACGAATTCGCAAACAACGGATGCATGTTTTATTTGAAGTACACCTAAAGTGCTGGCGACCACCGAGAATCTAGGTCAATCAAGTGGTGGTACCAGCTTCAGGAGTTGACCCGTAAAAATGATGACATTAACAATTTTTATATAGATTCATATTGTATTTTATCTTGAAAGAATTTCGTTGTATTGTTCTAACAGACATAGTTATTCTAATCAAGCATCATTTCAAAAACTAGACAAACTCTTAAATATATGATTGATGAAGATGAACGTCTACAGAAATTTCATCGCATAGTTTTCTCTAAATAATAATTATTTCAAAATGAAATCTCAGATCTGAAAATGATTTAATAGCAATGATCCAATGCATTCCTTCTGTCTTTTCATTTTAATATGTTGATAACGAACTAAGCTAGTACCATAAAATTTTTTTAGCATGGATTATAACTAGACATGGGCGATTCTTAAAAAATTAAACTTGTCGATTCCAATACGATTCCAAAAAGCATGCAGCCGATTCCGGTACGATTCTAAAATATATTAAAGCCGATTCCAGTACGATTCCGATTCCAAAAAAAGTTGACTTTGCCCATGTCTAATTATAACGTTAACAACATTGATTCTACTTAATCTTTTGGTTTCTCGCACAGTCTACTATAGATTGCTTGATGACATCCCAAATTTCGACGTGATAAAACTGAGCAGAATATCTCACACTAGTGACACACTTTGATGACCACATTTACGCCTAATTATTTTTACAATAGGTCACCAGTTCTATTTTATAAATATTCATCAATACACAAAATTGTCAACGCTATCAATTGATAAAGGTAAACATTCTTACAATTTAATAGTAAATAAACCTTTTTTCGTCGATAATCTGCATTATCATGCATTTTTACACATTAGAAATGGTTCGATCTTAATGATATTCATTTCATTTAGCAACGGTCGTAGAAAGTAGCCAAGCGATTAAAGTAAATTATGATGAATGGCAAAATTGTAAATATTAACGAGAACATTTGTTGATTTACTTATAGATTCATGATGTGCCATGTGAAAAAGTTTGAGATGAAAATTAACAACTACTTTAAAGTAAAAATAAATAATCTTTACTCATTATTTGAGGGCCCTATGATAGATAGTTGTGGTGAAAAATTGGGAAGAACAGCAACGAATCTCAAACTTTGCGAAGCTAAGAAAAAAGAAAACTATGCAGCCAAGTAAATGCGTTTACTCTCAATCAAATCATGTGAAAATGATTTGTTTACGTGCAGCTGCAAAGCAAATTTTTGAAAGCTTCTTTTTGTTCATAATTGTCGTCACATTCCTGAAACGCTCGACAAGATACTTTTGAATCTGATATGCAAAGACACATCCTGAAAACTCTATTATTAAAATGACGTTGAATAACGTCAAACAAATATATGAAAATGATTTTAACTATTATGTCACTCAAATGGACAATAAAGATACGGATGGATATGTAATCAAGGAATCGTCTATCTTTCTTTTAGCGGTTTTGATCCTTCACTATCATGTCACTATTTACATTGAATTCATTCTAGTGCATAAGATCAAAATTGGATGTTTTATTCGAACTTATGGTAAATTCACAAATTAGTCATGATATCATGAGAATTGTTCAATCGTGATGGCAAAAAAAGAATTCACAGTTGTTTTGCTCGTCTGGCTGATTACTCTCTAGATTCGTATTACCAACATTTTTTGTTCCGCTATGTGCTATGCAATTACTGAAAATATTGATATAGAAACTTTTGCATAAAACAAATCTATTTTAATATTACTCGTGATTTAATTTCGTGATTCTAGTCTAAGAATAAACGATATATTATTGAAACTGATTTCTGAACAAGAAACTACTGATAATGCATTGTTAAATGAAGATGATGAAACGTTTTCAAATCAAGGCCAATAATTTCGCCGTCAGCAACTGTGAATTTCCGCCAAGAGCGTGCCGGGAAGTGGATGTTTCCGAACCGGAAAACCAAGAAAATATCAGGGAATTTGCAAACAGAAGTATCGGGACGTTATTATGTGACTGGATTTTTCTATTTCTGATTGTAGCTGACTGCTAAATTTCTGTTTTCAACTTCTAACCAGTTTCTGGTGTGTAAAACTTCGAATCTTTTAACTCGACACTACACAATCTATGCCTCCTCTGGTACTTATGAATTTGTAACTATTGTTTAATAAACTTTCTTTCTTTTTTGCTTTCTCACACTTGCCGAAAGAATTATTATCCACTAACAGATATTTTTTGTACGGTGAAAATGTAAACCTATCATCACATCCAATCATTCTGTCTTACAACAAGAACAGTGTAATTAAATAATGCAAAATCTTCCATGTTGTCATGAGTAGAAAGTAATGCACGACTAGTAAACCTTTTCTCTATTCAAAAATAATGTATTTAAATGATTTAATTCAGATAAAACAGTAACAAGAATATTGTTTTACGAACACTAAATTGTCTCATGATGTTGTTGAAGGTTTATTGTTATGTAAATTTGTTTTTGTTTTTGTTATAATGAAGATATTCACAGTTCATAAAATGTTTTACCGGTACTTGAATTTGTTCGTCAATATAATGTTTTAAATGAATGAAATCTGCTACAAAATTGAGGTGTTTGTCTAACACTAACATGGCTATTGAATAAAGATGATGCAATAAAAATACGGTGAAGCGTTGTCATTGATAGTAATCAAGGTAAACTTAAAGCACAATTAAGTGAGAGACCGGTAAATATTGATAATATATAATGAGATTTGTGAAGAGTATGAAGCAGTTAGATATAACTGAACTTTTATAACGAATTAGACCAATGAGTTTTGACCAAACTGCTGGCAAAACATCATTATTTGTAGAATTAGAAAACTTCATCGACATCTAAAACTAGTTTACACTGTTCGAGAACAAAGAAAGGTTTTTTGTATGAAAATCATCGCTTTTCAATTTCACTTACATGGACAAAACTCCAACCAAGTAGCTCATATAATTGGAATAAAAGAATCTCTTTCTTAGCTATAATTTTGTTATGCTTTTTAAAATAAAAAAGAGTGCAATTGTCTCGCCTTACGGTCGTTTGCAATCATATTTTTATATCCAGACATGCAATTCTATTTATAACTTTTTTCCGTCTTTCTCTCTTGCTTGTCATATTTTGCAACTAGCGAAAGAAAAGTTACAAGTGTCGTCAGTGAGAATTGAAGATAAGAAAGTAACAACCTATTGTATCAATTTTTTTCTAGGGCAGAACGGCATGCACACAGCCAGTGGTTCACACCTGTAATATGAAAAGAACAGAATTATTATTTGTGCCTATATATCGTATAGGTACAAAGACAAGAGAAACAAAAGGAGAGAGATGAAATACCATGAAGATGTCACAAGTCAATGCAAATGGGATTCATATAGATGACATGTGAGATACGATGAATCATAATAGAGATCATAAAAATCTTAACAAGGTTACAACATAGACTATCGGAAACATTATTAATGTGAAATTAAAGATAATATATTAAAACAACGTCTTTCTATCAGATTTACACACTTTTCTGAAATGTTCAATAAAAAAAGAGTGAAGAAATGTATGACATAACAGATAGAAAAAAAACTTCCTACAATTACCAATACTGCATTTCTTATTGTGACTATGCAAAAATTAGCCAAAGCATTTTTTAATCATAGATTGATGGTTGGATACGGATAACTTAAGTTGTCTTTTTTTATAATCTTTGCCAAAGTTTTGATTGATTTTTCCGTGGTGAAAGAAATACTAGAGATGATCATTAATGATAGATGTTAAACAGTCACTATTTTTTTTTTATAAAGTTTGAAGAGAATCCCAATGTTATTTTAGATGTACTTTGTCTAAGTACCATCTTTCTTTGAGAGATCATTCATTGCTGTTTAGATCATACACGTGTAGCATTGAATTTTCATAGTTAGGATTTCAATTTTAACAACATGAAAAAAGTGACATGAGTTTAGATTTGGAAAACATTGTCGATCAAAATATATTTGCATCTGTTTTGGCATGTCAAATTTCTTGATACTAGAATAGTAAATACTCTACTTTGATTTCTCTTCTGACATATTTTCAAAGCTTATATTTGACAAGTATGATCAGTAGACGCAAAAAAAACTCTTTATCCGATGATAATGAAGTCGGCTTTGGTGAATTATAATTTTCAACACCAATTTTATAATGCACTGGTTTAAGCTTTTGTTTTAATGAGTTTTGAATACTGGTAGGACTATTTTAGTCTTCTACTAAACTTGTTTTTCCTTATTGTAATGATGCAACTATGATTAATCCATCGTGGCAATAATGAAATGGGTTCATCTAAACGTTTTTTTAAATGGCAGGATGATTTAACATGCAACTGCTTTTAGTCATAAATAAGTTAATAATGTACTTCTTGAGAATAAAAACCTCGAAACAATTTCAAATCAATAAGAATAACGGCAGACGGCGTTGACCTTAGAATGTCTTCTGTTAACTTTCATATTTAGTAGCAATCATCTCTGATGATTTTCTCAAGTAGAATTAATTGTTTTAACGTAAATACCAGCGAATGAGCTATTTCAATAAGTCAGCATGAACTTTTTTCGGGTTCAATCATGCTTGAACTGAAATATCATAACTTCTTTTATGCATTGAATCAGATTTGTTGCGACATAAGATCCATAGATTAAAACTATTTTGGTGACTCGTTGGAAAATAACTTTTGATACATATGAAAGAAATGCCAGTGTAGCATATTGCACAAGATCTTGATCTCCGATATATTGGCCGCATTCATAGATATAAGCCTGAGAATTCTAGCAGACTAATCGATCTAAATATAGGATATATAGAAAGTTTGAAACAAACAAAAAAACTTTTTGTTTTAAACATTCCATGTGCTAGCATGTTGACAATGGAATTCTATATCTCCCTAGACTTAGAATTTATTCATATGAACACTAAATGGATATCTTTCCTTAAAATTTTAAAAATCACTGGAGAGAAAGAAACAGAACTTTTTATGCCATTAATTATGAAGTTCTCAAAAAGATTACACTTTCGAGCACGAGCATTCGAGTGGTATAATCCTGTGTACTTATATCTTAATAAATATTGATTAATACCATACGGAAAATAAATTTCTTTTTTACAAGAAATTCCGACCGAATATAGTAATGATGTTTACCGAAAGCTGTAAGAAGAATAACAAAGCATGAGGAAAAAACACATGTGGATATCACTTTTATGTCAAACTTTATTTTATATTTTATTTGTCTGTCTACTATAACAAACTATTATTGTAAAGCATTCAGACGTATCACAAAAAAAAGTAAATTTTAATATTTCGAAGAATTTGAATAGTTTATTTTTCTTATTTATCACATTTAATCGATCTTAATTAATATATTGGACAAAATGAGATTATTTTAAGGTCTCACTTTTCAAGATGTGCCAAATAAGAAAACCTCTAATTAATCACGCAACCTATGCATACTAAGAACAATTACACCGAATTCTTTTCAAAAATATCAAAGAGATTGAAAGAATTAAGATCCTTGAATAATGTCACGACATTCTTTCAAAATGTTTTAATGCATTCCTAGTGAGTTAAAATCAAGTTTATAATACTAACAACAAAATTAGACTGACAAAGAACAGACAAAGATCATGCTATTTGGTTTGTTCAAAATAATTCGTTACTACTATTCTTCTTGATTTTGTCGGTTCTTTGTATTCCTTATTTTTCTCTATCCTATCGAGAATTTTTCCTTTCTGTATCTTGTAAAAAAGTAAACTTTAGAGAATTACTAATATAATAATTCTTTTGATTTCTCCTCATTTTATTCATCTTATTCTAGTATCATCTCCATAAGGAAATCATGATGATAGTGGTGCACGTATAGTCAATCAGCCTTGTGTAATCAGTCGTAATTTTAAGTATCATGAATAATATAAATATAGTTTTTTTCATGTGTAAGCTCGACACGTCTTCCTCTTTTCATTCAACGTTGAATACAAACGAACAGCTATTTTTAGTTCCACAATCAAAGACATTTCTTTTTTTTTGAAACTATGTACATTAGAAACATTTTCTCGCCTTATCATCATGTACGATAAGAAGAAGAAGAGGAAGAAGAAGAATATGTGCGTATCTTTTATTCTAATTTCTTTTCTCCTTATAAGATCTATTCATTAATAGGATTATGATGCGATCACTTTCTATATTTCTGCAATTTTCGATCGCTACGGATGTCATTCATAAAATATGCTCTGTTTATTTCCTATATACTAATAAGCTAGTTTTCTCATACAGCACGCACCACTAATTGATTGAAAACGACATAGCTAATAGTTGTATTGAGTCAATACTACTACTATTTAATAGATCATTAATACGTCTATTTGAAATTAAAACTATCATTAAATGTATGTAAAACTACTCGATAAACGTTTATTCTATTCATAAAGAGTCTATTACTAAGCTGACCATTTAAATAATTGAAGCAATTGCTTCATTCTTCTTTTTGGTAGTCGTTCTTGTTCTTCTTCGTCGTCTTCGTCTATCAATCAATAGTACAGTTTCGATGACAGCTAGAAAAGAAAATAATTATTTTCTTTTTCGTTTTCTTTTTCTTTTTATTTTGTTTGATGCTTTTTGATCAATTCATTTGCATTGTCATATAATCTCTTTCTCTCTCCGGTAGCATCAAAATGAATTGGAAAAAGGTCAGCTTGTTTCTTATTTGTTGTTTTATATATATATATATAATCAAAGTATACAATAAAACAAAAGAATCGATATTTGTAGTACAAAACACAAAGGTTTATAACGTTCTTTATTTTTTTCTTTATGTTTCATTAACGAGTTTGATTAAGATATATTTTAGGTATTGTAAACAAAAAATATTTCCGATGACTGCAGCACATGCATTGAATAGATAAGGTTCATCATTATAAATATTTCATATTTCAATCAGACTTACAAGTGTCTACCATTCGTTAGTTGATTCGATATCATCATTTAGAAAATATCTTACGAGCGTGTCAACCCTGAATGTGACTACTAAATAACAGAAAAGAAAAAGTGTATGTTATTCTATGCGCATTTAAACCATATAAGTGAATGAAACTAACGTGAAACATCGGCGCTAGTTATTACGTGTCTTTTTTTTGTTGTTTCGTACTTAGCCTGACAAACTATTCGATTGTGAGCAATGAGGCGAAACTTGTAGCATATGTATGCAGTTATATTTGGTCACATATACATATTACCAGCTGGATATCAACTAATTAGTTCCGAAAAGTACACGACCAACAACAACTTTACACCGTAATTCAGGTAAAATGTATGATCGAAGATTAACTTTCATAAATAAGTATTACGCTTTTATATACGAGAAATACTCCTCATTTGTCAATTAAACTGATAAAATAGGAAATTTATCGTCTTTTTCTCCTTCAACAAAGCTTTTACTTGATTACATAGGCAAATAATTGCCTTTTCTTTTTGTTATACTCTATATCAGGCACAGCTTATCGTTCTATTGTGTATTTGAGAATTAAGAGAAAATAATAGTTTTCACATTGATAAACAGCATCAATACTGAATTTTATTCTGCTAATAAATACAAATAAAACTAGAAATGTAAGCTAATCATTAAGAGAGAAGAGCAACATGATAACGATTCATACAAAAGTAATAACAGATGGCTGTAGAAGGCTTCAATATAGTATCATTTTTCGTAACACTGGACGTATATTTCTTTGACGCGATTGAGAAAAAAAAGCGTCTACTTGAGGTTTTCTTTTGTTTCGCTATATTTTTTTTCTTTCTAGTATTCTTATGTTTTTTTATGGAGTATATAGCCGATTTCCGGCAAAAATGGTAAATCTACGATCAAAAGAGGTAAGGAGAGACTACAAAAGGGCGTAGTTTCATCGTAACTGGTTTTATCGTTTTACGATCAGATGTGTTCGTGCCTATCGCCATCAATTGATCGAACCACTTCTTGCTCGCTTCTTCTGATCATACGACGTTTGTTTTTGTTTTTACCGTGTTTGTTCTTTTTTTTTTTCATATTCACCCATCTTTCACTAGCCGTTAATGTCAATCATATAATTTATTTTTTTCTCTGCATCAACTATTACTACAAACACTTCCATTTTTTTGCTTGCCCTTCGAATAGGTCTTTTAAGCTAACTGCATTTAAGTTAAGCGTCTTATGTCAACCGATTAAATAGTATTCTTAAAATAGTATGGATTCTTTTTTGATTAATTGGAGTATACTCTAATCTTTTCATTGCATAGCTCATCGTCCTTTCAAAAAAAAAATGAAAAAGAAAAGAAACGCCAATAATTGAATCGTTCTAAGTACGTTATTCAGAAAGAAAACTTTTCTAATCAGGTATTATTTTTGACAGCTTTTTGGCGCTGAGAATACAGTAAAAAAAAAAGGGAAGGATAAAACACATTGACGGTAGAGGTACAAGGCAAATCCCTTTAAACACTAAAGGGTAATTACAATTACTATGTGTTAAACAGAAAACTTATGCTGGTAGTTTCTTTTTCTTTTTTAATATTTATTTTAACTTCAATTAATTATTAGTTACCCATGCGAATAATTGATCTAAATAAAATGAAGACTAGAGAGCATAAAACGAGGCAAAAAAATTAGAGAAAATTTTTCTGTTGACAGCAAAAGTAGAGCTTACTAATTGCCATCAACAACGATGGAGAAGTGTCATTTGGTTTTTTTGGCTTCTTTTCGCTTGGATTCGTCACGCCCTTAAGAGAGGTTCTTGCCATCAAAGATGCTAATATTTGATTTCTACTGTGGGCCATATCTACTTATCTCGACTAATACTCTATATAAATTTCCAAGATATGAATTAGCTCAATAGAAAAGAAGAAGAAAAAAAATAGAACAGAAGAGAAAATGATAATCCTTTTGGAGAGAAGAAAAAAAATGTCTATTTATTTTTATGCACCGATCACTGTGATGACAGCCAGAGGACAATAGAAAAAGAAAAAAACAGAAAATAAAACTATGATAGATAAACTTTTACGTATGTTGATCATATGCAAAAATAATAGAAACCGAATGTATTCGTCTATAAGAGTATTACCGAAAAAACCACTAAGTAAGGTAGATTGTACTTTTAAAAAAACGAATGAATGAATGAATGTATTCTTTTTTCTTTTTTCTTCTTTTTTCTTTGTCTTATTTTATGGGTTTTTCTTTCGTCATTTCTTAGATAATTTTCTAGATGAACACAATAAAAACAAAGAAAAATTATTTTTCTTCTAGATAATATCTCATTTCCTGTTAACATTGATGATAGAATGAATTTATTTATTTTTTTGATCATTGAAAAAACAATAATGTAATGATGTCCGGCAACATTTTAAATAGCGTAACACAATCTATTCGTACTTATAATGTCACACGAATAATTGGTGAATTGACCAGTACAACAACGAATTCACTATCTCTCATCCAACACACAACAATGTCTGCTAATAAGATACCACTACCACCTACAGATATATCACCGGCAGCGTGTATTGCTTTTGTAATACTTATATTAGCTACAGTTGGTGGCAATACGCTCGTACTTTCAGCGCTGTTCCTTGACAAACGTCTTCATATGCCGTCTTTTTATCTGATTGCTAATATGGCTATTGCTGATCTCTTACTTGGTAAGATTAAATATTCATCATTTTATTTCTTCGTTCGAACTAATTAATATTTAGGTCTATCTGTTTTACCGTTTTCATCTGTTCTCGAGTTACTCAACGATCGATGGATATTTGGACAAAGTTTCTGTTCGGCATGGCTAGCACTTGATGTAGTCTGTTGTACGGCATCAATTATAGCTTTAATGGGCGTTTCTATTGATCGATATGTCGGTGTAACACGACCATTGAATTATAGTAGTATAATGACTACACGACGATCAGTCTATTTAGTAATTGTTGTTTGGGCTGTATCAATATTAACATCTGTTGTACCACTATTTGGTTTAACAGATCGCGAGAAGCAATCGAATGGTTTCGATATTGCACACGAAAGTTACGAAACATGTAAAGTTAATAAAAATACATTTTACACAATATTTTCATCGATGATATCATTTTACATACCTGTCATCATTCTGCTTATACTCTATTCACGTGTCTATCAAGAAGCAAAGAAGCAAGGAGAAAAATTAGAGAATGAAAGACGTCGTCTCTATCAAATCGATTATCAAATAGCGTCAGAACAACTACGACGAAAACAAATTCAAACGAATGGACATGCAATAGAAAAACAAAATCATGAGCACCATTCATTAGGAGCTAAACCAATTCGTTCTAGTATACCGAATGAGAATGGCAATGACATAACAACAACACTTTTAAATAATGGAACGGCTGCTGAAAAAAAATCTAATTTTGATCATGGTTTAAGCCTAAACGATGATACGCAATTTAAAAAAGATTATTCAGATCCGATGGTATGATTACTTAGGCATTGTTTGCATAAATAGAAAAGTCACTTCATTTTATAAAAAAAGACAATAGCCACATTTTTGTACAAATAATTAATTATTCTTTTCAAAAACATAAATGAACTGAGATCTAGACTTCAAACAGGGCTATAAATAATCACCATTAGTAAACAAACGCTGAAGCTAAAAGTACTCAATGTGAAAGAGAAAAGATATCTAGATAAGTGTGAAAATAAATGGTCTGTTTTTTCCTTCAACATGAGGGTGCCAGAGGAAAAAATGATTTGATTTTTCTACACGCATACACACATAAGACCACATTACCATCAATGAGAAAGTCTGAATAGAATTTTTTTAATTTTCTGTATCAATGATTCGTAATTAAAACAATTGCAGAAGAATAAAAAAAAGATGAATTCCAAAATAATAGAATAAAAAAATACTATCTAAACTCTATATCATGAATTTGATTAAAATAAATGCGTTCATTTTTTTATTTAGAACAATAATCATAATGATGATACTGCTCATTCAGGTTCATCAATTTCACATTATTTTACTAATGTACATCGTTCAATCAGTAAACGTTTATCATCAACATTTAAACGAAATTCTCAAACAAATTCACAACATATTTCAAATGATCATCGTCAAACTGGACAAATGTCTCGAAATGACGAATTATTAATTATAAAACGTAAATTACATAATCTTAAACGTGAGAAAAAAGCTTTTCGTACACTTGGTCTTATTCTTGGTGCATTGCTGATATGTTGGCTGCCATTTTTTGTTACATTACCTGTTGTTTCAATACTTAAACATCTTGGAATAATAACAGCTGAGAATACTGAAAATACATGGTTTAAAATAACATTTTGGCTTGGTTATTGCAATTCAGCAGTAAGTGTGAAATAAATGAAACAATTTTTAGTTTATGTTACTCTCTTTTTTTGTCTCATTTATAGTTAAATCCATTTGTGTATGCTTTTTCAAATCGTGCTATACGCCGAGCTTTTCGTGAAGTTATCTTTCGACGCTTTTGTTGTTGTGGTTTACAATGTTGGTTATGTCGACATTTTTGTCCAAAGAAATCAAATCAATATGATCGTCAACGATCATATCCAAATAAACGTGATAATAGTTATTCAATAGGATCAGATGTACCACAAGTAGCACCAAGAAGAACATATTCATTATCGCATGAATTAATTCGAAAAGTATCTAAAACATCCAATGATACTGATCCACCATTATCTACACCAATTCCAACAGCCGGTAGTGGAGAAGGTCCAGTTGTTTCATTTGTAAATTTCGTTGTTCCAACCATTAAAGAGGATCCATCATTGGAAGATGATAAACCACCGCCGTCGCCACCGCCGCCACCGCCGCCACCACCACCACAGGAAGAATCAAAGTCAACATCGATACCAAAAAGTTTTATAGATTCAAGTTCAGAATCATAAAATACTGAAACCATATTTTTTTTATGTTGGTTACACGTACCGGTGACACTTTTGTCTGAATTTCTATTGTTGTTACATACTTCTCTAGTTTTCTTCTTCTTGTTCTCATTCATTTGTGTCCTTTATTCCTGGTGAGATTATCTGTGTGACTAAAATCCATTCATTCCAATTTTCTCTTTTCATATGTCTTTTTCTTTCTCACGGTCGTTTAAATTTATTATTGGTCGCGCCTGTTTGTATTGTACAAAAAAATACGAGTTTATTTTATAAAAACGAATAAAACAAAAATAAGAATCTTCGCTTTAAAAAAAACTATTAAACAAAACCAACTAATTGTTTGGTTGAAATCAACTGATTTATTTCGTTTCACGCAAGAATAAAATTATGTACCAGTAAAAACAAACAAACACAAGTTCTATTGATATATTCAAATTGAAATGGTAACCGTAATATGATTCTTGGCATTTCAATAATCATTTAATAAGCAATATTAATGTGTATGTTACGATAAGATTGCCAATGATTGATTTATCATTGGCATTTATGACGATCAAGTGACACGAATACGACAAGCATTTGGTGGTGCCTTTGATTCATAGATTATTGGCTGAAGGCAAGTATCTGTAGCATCTAAAAATAGAAGTAAATCAATTACTAGTTTTCTGAGTTGAGCTTATCAGAAGCAGAAGAAGAAAAAAACATTTACATTTCTGTGCCGTATCGGACGCTGGAAGGAATGCTTCTGCTTCAGTTGTTGTTGCATTCGTTTTTGCCACACGTATCGTATTATGATCATCACCTTCATATGGGTGTTTAAGCTCTTCAAGTAGATTGCGTACTTCAGAATAATCACCGTTCTCGGCTAAATCAATTGCACGTTGCGCAAGATAATTTCTTAGAACCATTCTAAACAATGATTACAGATTTATTTTTCGAATATATTCCTTCAATTGAATCTCGTAACAATAATGTTTTGCTTCCAATAAATAAGAATGATCAAATGAAAAACAGCAATTAATTTCAATATTTGATTTCTTTCTTCTTTTTCTTTTCCCGAGAGATATGTTTCATGAGCATCATACAGTACAGTAAATATATCGTAGAAAAATAAAATAAACATGGAAAATTCAGTGAAACTCATTCAATTCTATTACTATTAACATTTGATAAATTCTTAACTGTAACAAAAATAAATCCATCGTCTGAAGAGTTAGCTCTCAGCTACTATTTTGGCCTCAAGTATCGTTTTAGTCAGTAACTTCAGGCGGATTGCTTCCGTTGAAAGATATGATCTATCAAGGGACTCGTACAAAAAATAGCCCGAAATTAGTTCAAGCAGTTGCTATGAACATCGCTCAATGATTATAATTAGCCAGCTAAATCTCGCGAGAGAACCAAGTATAAAACTAGAAAAGCAGTGCTTGTTATAAATTAATGCTATATTGTCAAAGGAATTCAAATAATTTATTGGGGGAATATCAAATAAATTTACTAATGAATATGCTGGTCAATCTACATTTGTATCGTTCTGAAAATGTTCATATTTAGAAAAAATTCAATTTTATCATAGCACTTGTCTACTCTTTTCACATTGCTACGAAATTCATTAGTGAATGTTGACGCGCTGAAAGAGAACGGTTATAAGCAACGATCTACCAGAAATCATAGGAACTCGATTTTTTTGCTCATACCGTGGATTGCTGTTTTTCATGACTTGAATTCGTTTTGCATTTAATTGATCAGTATCTCCATCGATTTCTTGTTTCAATCGTTCAACATAGATTTCTACAAATGAACGCCATGCTTTTTCATCATCTTTTCGTTTGTATTCATTTGTCATTGTCTGTCGGAGAAAAATAAAAATTTTCATTGTCATAAAATTTCCACACCTACTTCTAATTCTTTAGCTTTTTGCTTTTTGATTCTTTCAATTTCAAGTAGTTCGGGACTAAATCCAAATTGACTCAAAATTGAAGCATTTGTTCCCGCAAGAGATTCCAGTAAACTAAATGTTCTATTTAAAACGAAAAAATATACAAATTTACCTATTCTAATTTATTCATAAGTACCTTTCATCAATGGCTGATCTATGAACAAACTTCCACTCTTCAGCATCGCAGCATTGCTCTAGAATGGTTGATATAAATAAGTCGATCGATTGATCGAAATCTTTTGTATTTGGCAAATGAACTTTTGACAGTGCACGAAATGAATTAGTAAAATCTGCACCAGTCGTTTCCATTGTATTTAAAAATGTATCAAATAATTGTCTAATTGATTAGAAAAAAATATATAAACAACAAATTATTTTTTTCCCTATTCAAACGCACTGATCTGTTTCTAATTGCTTCTGGATAAGACCAAACTAAATATTAAAAAAAAACAAGAATATATATTTATATGAAAAATGAAACAATATCTTTTACTTTTTGTCGCATTTTATTCGCGTAAACAAGTTCATACTCTTCATCAAATTTATTCAAAATTGATTTGGATTTTTCTATTGATAACAGTGGTGCTAAAGCTTCAGCTAATTTTCCACAATTCCATTTACAAATACTTGGTTGTTGCTTGTATGAATATCGACCACTATCATCTAAATTTTATATTCAAATTGAATTTAAAACTTTCTTTCCGGGATTCCAAATGTTTACCTGAACCATTACAAATAAAAGTAGGATCATAACGATCCATGAATCCATACGGTCCATAATCAATAGTGACACCAACAATAGACATATTATCAGTATTGAGTACTCCATGACACCATCCAACACATTGCCATTGAGCAACAAGTGATGCTGTTCGCTTGACAATTTCTTCGAAAAATGCAGCATATTTATCTTCGTCTTTTGAATTATGTTTTTCTTCGATCTAAATTCACACGAGAAAATATTATTTGTATTTAATTACAGAATAGAAAATTTCACTTCTGGATAAAATGTTGAAATAACATAGTTAAGTAAAGTTTTTAATATATCATATCGTCCAACGGATGGACCCTTTCGACCCGTCATGGGATCGATTGTTTTAAATATTTCAAATGAACCAAATCTAAATAAGTTTATTTTATAAAGATCAACAGGAAAAGATTCTACTCACCGAATAAATGTTTGAGCTATGCGTGTGATTATTGTACATCGTTCTCGTTTAGGATTACCATCATAGAATATATCTCTTATAACATAATCATCAGAAGTAACACATGTTCCGGCTCGTGTTGTTGGTATACCCAAATAGAATATTGCCTACAATAAACCGAAAAAAAAAGACAAAGAAGAAAACTAAGTTTGATATTTGACTAATCAAAATTTTACTTCGCTACATAAAAATTCTCGAACGGAACTTCGAAGAACTTTACGACCATCAGCTGTTCGAGAATATGGAGTTTTTCCTGCACCCTTAAATTGTAATTCCCATCGTTCATTATTCTTATTAATGACTTCGCCGAGATACCTGTAAAAATAGAAATCAATATTGCTTTGATCGATGTTATCAATTTACATTGTAGCACCTAAACAAAAATATATTGTTAAAGATGAAAATTTACCAGCGAGAACTTTCTTTGCTTACCATCACCTAGTTGACCACTAAAATAGCCAAACTGATGACCACAGTAACCTGTAATACAAAACTATTGAAATGAATTTTTACAAAGTTCACGATGGTTTGTAATTTATAATCGTATTCAATTAGTTATCAAAATATTGTTGTTAACCTTTCTATGAATCTCGGTTAAGTTTATGTGTACTTAAAGTTCTCGATAATGAAATATAAGTATTATCATACAAAACAGGATCGCGCAATAGCTTTTACAAATGACTATTAAATTTCTATTCATCGATAGGCAAATAAATCATTGTAACAAAAGAACAATTATAAAACTTATTTCATTTAACAATCTTAACAGTTTTGCTGTCATACCAAGTGTTCGACATCTTCAAACGTAGAAGACCGATTAGAAATGTGACAGTTCACTCGTTTTCTACTGAGAACCACAGGCCGACTTGAGAGGCTGAATAAGTATTAATTAATTGACAAAAAATAAAAAAGCTGAATATGCACTCAAGTCGTTCAGCTGCGATCTTTTATATCATGTGTAGAGGTGTAAGCCGTCAGTCGATTTTTGCTGAAGCCGGTGTTTTTGCTAGAGCCGACGTATTTCCCAGTTGACGGAGTACTAAAAATATTTCCATTCAATACTCCTCCTACTGCTGTTCCTGAGCAAATAACTTTGAGCACACACCTGCTACTATTTTTGTAATCAAATCATACAAATTTTAAACTAAATAACAAAACTGGAAAATTTACAATACTATAAACCTTTTTAGAAACTTTCTAAAAACGAAAACTTATTTCGTAAAAGAAAAAAAAAGCTTTTCAGTCGTTATGAACCGTCTGTTACATATTGATATCTAGAACAAATATTTTATTCAAACTTACAATGTGCAGCAGGATCCATGCCTGGTAATAACACATTGCCACTAAATATTTCAGCTAATTGTCTTTCATTCTAATAAAGCAACAGTCATGTAAAGTTTTCAAACTTTTTAACTACAAACTTTTGCGACTTCTTCATCAATGTCTATTAATCTGAGAGCATCCATTGAAGAAACAACTAACTTGGGACTTTTAACTGGAGTTGGTTTGACCTTCATTTATAAATTAATAAATAAATAAATTGATGATTGATTCAACCAATAGCTTACTTTAGAAAAACAAGCTCCAGAAACAGTTCTAACGTAATTCTCTTCAATTGGATCAATTGGCAACACTCGTAATGCTAAATTATCAAATTTGATGCCTTCCATCGCTTGCGTTACAATTGTTTTCGAATTTAACTGCAACAAACCCCTACAATTAATGTCAAACCGGGTTAATTCACAGTAGAAAAACTTACAAAATCTTTTTCTTAGTATTAAAAATTGAAGAAAACATTCGTTTACTCAACATTCATTAAAGCAATTAATTCGTACAACGAGTATTTCTTATAGAAAAATTTATTATCATCAAAATTTATTCAGTGCCCATACGTAATCTGTCACATGTATATCATTGTACAAACACGTGCTTATTCTATTTGTCAAAAACTCCATCAATGAAATGACAGACAAACCTTCATTGATTGATTGATTTCTATTGGATCAACGAATGTCGTATTCTATATTCTCATTTTTAAACAAAACATTAGTTAGATTTTATTTGAAGAAAACAGAATTATGGGTAAAAAGAAGCATCAAACTTATGACGGAGTTGGCAGTAAAGCGCGTGATAAAGTTCCATTTAAAAAAGGTTTAACAAAGAAGAAAAAAGAAAAAAAAGATTTTCAAAAAGTAAAATTAAAAGCTGGAAATCTTCGTCCAAAAGGTCTCAATGAAACAAAATTAGAATTTCAATCAAAATCAATTCTTATACGTGAACAACTTCGACAAGACCTAGGTCCTGAACATATCAATGATATTATTCTTCGTTTACGTAAAGGTACTTCATCACAAAAATTAGCCGTTCTCGATACATTAAAAACACGTTTACAAAATGATGATGTTGAATCATGGTCACCAGCACTTCAATCACTTATCGATACTTGCACATCCTATATTTCATTAGAAAGTGTTAGTCATTATCGATCAGCATTTCAATCTTTAAAAATAATATTTTCACGTGTTAAATCTCCAGAATGTTTCTATCCATTAATGCCACTGTTATGCCAACGGTTAATTTCTTTAATGACACATTTAAACGATGACGTCCGTGAACGATCAGTACCAGTACTTGAATTACTTATTCATCAAACATATTCATCAACATTATTAACAGATTATGGATTATCAATTCTTGAAAGTTTATTACAACAACTAATGAAAACAAGTCGATCGGAAAGACAATTTATTATTACCATTGATACAACGACTATTGGAAATAATAGTGGAAATGCTCGATTACTTGATTGTATAGCACAATTAGTTAATATTGTTTTTGATAAATATAATGATGAACAACCAACGAATAAAGATTCACAGCGAGATGAAGAACAAGAAAAATCTTTATTTGATTTATTCCATCAAACTAAAGCAAAACCTTATAGAATTATGTAAGTCAAAATAGATATTAATTAGGATCAACACTATTGATAAAAATGATTTGACATATTTGTAGAATCTGACATAAGCAATTTTTAGCAGTGTAATTAAACGAGACTATTCCAACATTATATTCATTTGAATTAAAAAGGAAATGATGATCTATAACAATCCTATAATTCAAGAGCGATATTTAATCATAATAGATTAACAAGATCGTATACTGTTTAGAAACACATCATGAGGCAAGCTGCTCTCATGTATCATAGGTCTAGTTAAGTCTAAATGAAAGTGTTTAAACGTACTTTATTATCCTACATCTCTAACAGTCAATTAGAGTTATTGATTATTTTCAGGGATCAAGTATTTCAATGTCGTTCTGATTCTCAAATACTCTCTCGTGTTATTGATCTTCTATTAAAAGTTCTTCTTCAATTTTGGTCTGAAATGCGTATACATCTTGGTGATCGTTATCATCATCGTGATGCATTATCATGTTTATGGTGTTGTACACGTATATTTCATCGTTTAATGAATTCAATATTATCAAGTCAACACTACACAGAACTGCATTCAATAATAGCTCAACATTCGTCATCGATACATAAACATCTATTACAAAATTTTCCATTCGATGAACATCAAGGTTCAGATAGTCTATCGTCAAAACAAGTTCAACAAAAAAATTTAACTGTAAGACGTTTAAATATTCATATTATTGATTTATTATCAACGCAATTTCCTCGTATACAAGAAAAAATGATTAAAAATTTAAATCAATTAACATTTCAATTAAAGCCGGAACAAATGCAACCATTATTGGATTATATGTTTGACTTACTTAATAATAATGAAAATTTAAATAGTCATGAAACAAAAGATACACTTGAATATATTGAAAAATGTATTCGTTCATTTCGAGATGACAGTAAAAAAAACAGATTAATTCGTTTGATTTAAAATTTTTCTATTTTCTCTATTTATAGCAATTATCCGTCAATGTATACAAGGAATCTCGAAGTATATACAACGATCTATAAATGATCTTCATACAAATTCAATTGCCTTTCGAATTATATGCGACAGTATTACATTAAAAATAGCTAAACTTGATTTAGAGTATGTTTAACTCAATTCATATTCAGCATGTTTAAGTGAATGATTTTTATTTTAGAATTATTACTTCATTACCAGTTGATGATATGGTTTGGTTTGTATTTCAAGTATTACGTTCACCGGAAACAGAATTTAATAAAAATCAAAGAAAAGAAATACTTGAACGAATGACACAAATATTTTCATTTGAACTTAATCCATTTTCAATGTTACTTAATAAAATTTGGATTGATTATTTTGGTAAGAGATATAGAAAAAAAAGCAAAAATTTTCAACTGCTCAGTCAGTGTCTTATCAAGAATGCATAGTCTATATGTTATCGAACATATAAAATTGGACCAATATATTAGTCGAGTCAAAGAATTGAAATTAGTGTATTCATATAAGCAGAAGTAGATCTTAACTGCAAGATTAATCAATAGTGCTCATTTATTTTGCTAAGCTATTTAAAAACATATTTTAATCATTATTAAAATATTTTTAGCTATACTAAAAACTAGTACTGGACTTGAACAACGTTTACTTGTAACATGGCTGTATGGTATTAATGGTAAACAACCGTTGAATAATTCATTTTTATTAAGTTTACAACAATACATCCAATGGCATTGGTTAGAACCAGAAAGTATACATCTATTATTAGGAATTTTACTACGGCAATATGATCGGCACGGTGAAAATTTGTGTTCGATGAATGATTTTTCATTATTCTTTTTTCGTCTTTTGTTTCCTTCGTTTAAAATCGATGGTTATGTTACTGAAAAGCTCAATGGTATTGATGCTAATAAAACATTTAAATACAGTGAAATTACAATTAATCATTTACAGTGTTTAAAAAATCAACGTGATAATATAACTGAAGCATTATGGATTCGAATTGAAAATGCTTTTGTATGTCATCAAACTCTTTTTCTCATTCAATTTATTTTTATTTCATTTACAGGAAAAAAATAAAACCAAACAATTGAAATGGTTCGAATGGACAACGCTGTATTCGTTAATATCAATTGATAATGAAATATTCCCTGATGCCATTGTACAAAGTCGTCTTGCTGTTCATCTCATACAAACTATTCAACAAATGAACCATACGTCTAATCAACAAATGAGTCAATTTATTTTATCACGTGTACAATCATCGCCAGCATTGAAACGAATATTAAAAGAATGTTTAGCATTAACTGCCAATGACCAAGAACTTCACGCGCGATGTATATCATTGCTTGACTAGAGAAAGATCTCTTTTTTTTGCTGCCAGATAATTCTTTTGTGTGCTCATATTATTATTACGAAAACAAAAAGAAATAAAATTCAATGATAGAGTGAGACCTCTTGTCATATACATGTGACGGCAAAATCAAAAATGTTATAAGTCACTCGTGAATTATGAACTTAGTATTAGAGTTCCGAACAGGTCTACCTTTTGTAGGTCTGCTTCAAAGGAAGGGAGAAAAGTCGATTCCATCCATCCGAGATACATTGACAATCCAAATGATAAAGTAAAGATGCAGTCGATAGATTGTAGATACGTAGGATATCGTTTGGTAGAAGCGAGAAAATCAAATGGAGAAACGACTGACTTGAAGTCATTTTGGCTACTTCAAAGCGTTATGATGTACTTTTCGACCTGAAGTACACCGTTTACTCTTTGACATCGATATATCATTCAATGGCTCATAGGAACGATCATACGAAGGAAAAAATGTGTTCGTTCGATGAAGAATTCCAATAAGTCAGGAAAAACTTGTTCTGAGATGCAAGGCTTCAATTTGAGAACTGTGTAGTATAAGTTTTTTTTGCAAATGATTATGACAACTTCTTCAGCTGAACTGTTTGTTGAAAAAAAATTCGATATCGAAACTGATCATTTATTTCTTATCTATGAATAATATCTCAAAATCTGACGACTATCTTTATTCAACCAAATGCGAATCAGCTTCATCGCCGAAGAGAAATTCAATGGAAGAGAATAATCATCGCCAATGCTTATGATCGTCTGGTATTAGCTGGACTGCGATTCGACCTATATTTCCTATAATTCCTATACTTTCAAAAACGTCCTATTTTTGTCCTATATTTTCTTAAAAATTCTTATTTTTCCTATATTTTATCGAAAAAAATAGAAAATTTCCAAAAATCTCTTCATTTTTCTATTGTCATCAGACGAAAAAATACTTTTAATGTGTATAATCATGTGTTTTGGACAAATTCTTGTATTATTGTGACATTTATTTTAAATAGTATTTTTCCTTTCGCCTATTTAGTGGGTTGACTGAGAAATTGTTTAATACTAAGACTAACTAAGCACAAAATACAAAATAGTTCAAAATAGAAAAATATTCACAAAGTGATCATGTACTAGTTTCGGGTTTTTAGTGAAGTTTTAGTTAGATATAAAAGCTGTATATATATATATATATATACCCCTGGAGAAAATAAGTTTCACTCTGTATTTTGAGGATATTGTTACCAAAAGAATATATTTTTAAAAAGTAACGGCATATTCTGAAAGCCCGTGAAATTTTACATCATCCTGTGAATATGCATTTTCATTTACACTTATTTATTACCAGAAAAAATTGAGTTACGATAAAATACAAAATAAACTTGTGGCAAATAATAAGCGATGAATGCTGATTATCAGAACAATAAAATTAGGTTGAGATTTTTTTGGGAACTTGTGTCCGTAATCTTGAAACGTCTCCTTTGATTATGAGAAATAGTATTTGTTTTTTCAAATCTTATGATCTACTTTATTGTTATTTATCGATTTGTGAAAAACTTTTATAATGATCCTCGAATTAGTGACCTATTTCAGTAGAAAAAATCACAAGAATCTTGGCTACGGTTGAACTGTTTATAACAGCTTCATTAAAACGGCTTTCGAGCAGAACAGTTAAAAAGCAGCAAAACAATTCAACAGAAACTATGTATAAAACATCCTATATTTTTGACAACCTTGATCCTCTAAGGATTCCTATATTTTTAAAAAAGTGCAATCGGAGACCAGGGTGTAATGGCACACTTGTGTTGTCGATTGTTTGGTTTCTGATTTCTAGTTCGCCTTTCGTTGTCTTTCTTGATACGTTAGTTCTTTGTGTTCTATTTCGATAAAAAGCTCGTTTCGCGTTGGCGCTCAAAAAGTTAGATTAAGTATTGTATATACATATAGTTTACTTGTTCTTGTTGCATAAATATATAAGAAAAGATCTTAATTTTGTTGTTTTACATTGAGTATTGAACATACAACTATAAACTCTATTCAATCACTTATTATAACTTATCAAGAGCATATATTCACTAGATCATTCGAACCCATTATTTTGTAACGAGCTTGCTGACTAACTAGCATCTCACAGGGTATTAGCCAAAAGTTACCGATAAATTGACTGACACTTGATCTTTACAATTATTATTCAAATAAATAAACCACATCATTGTGATAAAGAAGAAAAAAAGCAGAATGACGTATAGGCAGGGTTTAGAAAGAACGAGAATCATATTAATCATGACAAAATGACTAAATATATTGAAGAATCCAGCAGAGGGCATAGGCTTCAGTAGGATTAGTTTTTTTTTCAAAGACAACAGTAAATATTATTCGTTCTAAGATTCACCTATGCAATGCATGTAATTATGTTGTTGTCATAATGAGTGGAGAATAAAAGCGGGGCAGTCGCCACTACATCAATTTAAATTAATAAACACACATTGATATATCGATCGCCACTCTGGTGTATGGCGCCTTCGACTAGTTTCCTTGTCTGCGTACAGTTCTTTGCCATTATCTCTATTTCTACTGGTAATCGCATATTCGATGTTGTGATTATCGGAGCCGGTCCAGCTGGCATCGCTGCAGCCATTGATATGAAGAAAGCGTCAAGTGCAATATCAATGACGATATTAGAAGCACGCAATCGTGTAGGAGGACGAGTCTCAACAGATACACATACATTCATGGGTGGTGTGTCCGTTGATATTGGGGCTGAATGGATCCATGGTTACGGGCCGAATAATCCTCTATACAGCCTACATCGACAATTACAAACAAACGAAGATAAACGCGGTGATGACTACTTTGATTTCTTTGAACCAGAAGTAACTGGATGCTATGATACGACTAGTTCTATCGTATCAAATAAAATCTGTCTGAGAGCACAACAGACTATGAAAAAATTATTTTCACCAAAATACAATGCAACTTTGAAACATCGAGACGTTTCCGTTTGGGATATGATACGGCCCGAATACGAGAAAATACCTGAAGGACAACTCAAACGACTAGTTGACGCTATGTTAGTTGATAAAGAAGAACACGAAGCTGCTGATCTTAATCGAATCTCTGCCTGGCAACATTTCTTTAGTGATTCACCCGTTGATGACGAGGAGGAAAACGGCGAAGATATGGCATTACAAAGAGGATATGGATCGTTGATTCAGCGAATAGTCGAGAGATTCGCATTACCGATTCAATTGAATACTGAAGTAAGTTATATCGTCACCAGTGCCTCGAATCGTGCTCAAATCTTAACGAAAAATGGTGAAATTATTCAAGCAAAATACATCCTAGTTACTGTTCCATTAGGTTGTCTGAAACAGAAAACGATTTCATTTGAACCACCTCTACCCCAATGGAAACAGAATGCAATTGATGTTATGGGTTTTGGTGATACGGACAAGATTATTTTACAATTCGATAAAACATTCTGGAATTCGAAGTTGACTACATTCTACATAGCTGGTGCATCCTATCCATTTGCTATTAGTGCTCCTAAGAAGCGTATTCTTGTATTTATGATCGGTGGAACACGTGCTCGTCGTATGGAAGCATCCAGAGATGAAGATACGATTGCGACAATTCTTAATGATTTAAAACGAGCATTTCCTAATCAAAATTTCAAACTAGAACGGTATCGAATATCACGATGGACACTAGATCCGTATGCTCGTGGTTCCTATTCCTATGATGCATTCAATACAACATTAGAAACATTCGAGACTTTGGCTAGAGAATGTTGTCATAATCAATTGTTTTGGGCTGGTGAACATACTAGTTCGGGTGGTTCCGTACATACAGCTTTTGCTACGGGCCAACGTGCAGCGAAAACAATTTTACAGCGACTGAAAATAAACTGAATTATTGAGCTAATAATAATTTATTAAAGACTACTTTTACTGTTTTGATCATTCAAATTTTGAAGCATTTTTTGTTTCGCAGAAGTTGAATATCAGAATTTAAAAAAAAGTTGCTCTTTTCTCATAATAAAGATGGTGTACCAATTTATTTGACAAATATAACAAAAATAACGAAGTCATTGTTTTTGTTCGTTTTTGAGTAAATGACTTATAGGGGGACTTTTGGCTGCAACTTTATGTATATTCCTTTCGTTCGTCAGCTAACCTAGCAACAACGATATCCAATACTTGTGATCGTTTAATGTGAAATTTTATTCAAACAGATATTTTATACTTGTAAACTTAAATCATTTGCTTGAAATTATCTTTTTATCTTCTTGCATCAGCTGTTTCGTTCATACCGTCTCATGAGAATGAACGATACGATGTGTTAAAAACTAAATTGCATATTCTTATTTTAGCACATCTATTGTCTTCAATCGATAAGGTTGATTCTATTGTGTTAGTATTAAGTTTCAATGTCAATTTCAATATAAATATATTTTGGTACGTGAATCTTTTAATATGCACATTATCTTAGAACTAAATTATTGTTTTTAATATCTTATCATACTATCTTCAACCATAAATTAAGCTCTTCAACAGAGTCAATCAAGAGAAAGTTGAGTAAAAATTATTCTTAAATAAATACGATGCGATATCTATGTACTACATAGATAATTCAATATGTCGTTGATATTAAATTCATGTAACATTCAAAACTAAATTTATTCATTTCGTGTAAACCACTAGTTTATTCGTTGCATGAATAGTCGTAATCAATTTAGAAGAATAAAAACTGACAACAAATGAATTTGTTCATAAATTTTAAACGACTGTCATTTTTTTGTGCATTTACATTCTTTTTCTACGGATTCCTAATATCCAATATTGATAGTGAACTACTTGAAGATAAGCACGATGATGAAACCTATGAGTGTCGCTCGTAAATCACATCATTGTCTTTTCTCCTAATTAAAGGGTCATTCCATTATCTTTTTCGTTCGTTTTATTTCGATGGTTGCTAATGATCCACGTAATGAATGCGATTTTTGCTCTTGTCAAAACGATGTAGGATTACGTTTCAAGTAGATTGAGATAGGCACAATCGATAGTGATCGTTTCCGTACTCGTGTCATATAGAAGTGTCGATACTCGAGTCGCGTGTTTGTTCACTTTTTTGTCATGGACACTTAGTGTGATCGACAAGAGAGCAAATGAAACGTTGCATCTTTACGTCATAGTGCTATATCCTCTTGAGTTATCAGCTAACGATGCACGACTAAAATCCCTCGATGCATTGGATCACCAAATAAAAAGTTCAACTTAATTTTTTTGTCAATATGTGCTTTGGGAATTAACGGTTAATAAAAGAGAAAAAAACAAGAAAGATAAAAAAAGGTGTTTTTTAAAAAACGATTTATTTCTCTCAATATATATATATATATATATGATCAAGTAGTACTACACTTTGATGATGAACGTATGTGATGAAAAAATAGAAGAAGAAGAAGAAGAAGAACAGACGGTATCTTCGCTTGCTCTTGTAGACAAGATGTTCATCGTTATTTCCTTTTTTATTTTATTTCTTCATCATCATTTCAAGTGTCTGATGCCGACAAACATTTTGACTTTTTCCTTTATAGTTTTTGTTTGAACATCGAACAGATTGTCAATTTACACAGACACGCGCACATATGTATATTCTAGTGTTTGCAATAAGGGTTTCTTCCTCTTTTCACGTTTTGACTGTTTTTCAAGAGAGTCAAAAGACAACAACACCATTTTTCACACCTCATTCAACGTGTGCTAATCAGCATAAGAAGAAAAGATAGAAAGGATACAGACGAAGATCGAAATCGAATCAAACTGTCTTTTCATCTTGATTTATGAAAATGTCAATAAAAAGAAATAGGCACGCGTCAAACGGAATCCGTTACTCTGTCATACAAGCGTGAATCACTGTTCATTTTTCGTCTATGTTTATTTATGTCATCAATTTTAAAAAGAAAAGAAAATTGTGTAAGATTTGTGTATTCTTTCTTTGAACTAGCTGATTTGTTGAAATTAAATCTTTATATTACTTATTCTGAATATTGTCGTAATAATCGCATTGACTTTGAATAAAACCCCCGGTAGGCATTGTACAATATGTATGTTAAAAATTCACACCTTTCATCTTGTCTAATTATTGAGTCTCTTTTAAACTGAACACAATAACAACATTTGATACTCACACGGCCCTGTCAAGATAAAGATAAAACTTATCTATACACAGTAAACGATCGTTAGCGATTAACGAATAAATACACAAAACATAAACAGGAAATTTTTGATTTTTTTTCTTCCTTGGGATATGCGATGCTGTCCAATTAAACATCCATTCCCCAACATGGTGAAAGAAAAAAATATAGATCATTAAGCAAGTATAATACCTTTATGACTTTTTTCCCAACAGGTATCATACGAGTGAACTACCTCACGGTTCCACCCATCTCGGTGTGTGATTCCATTTTATTCAATGATGATAAATTAGTGTATCATGTAGACACATAGAACCAGCTGTGTAAAAGACAAATTAGTAGTGTGGTATATCGGAAAAGAGTGAGAGTACGAACAATTAGTTATCGTTCGTTGTCTGTTGATGATTGAATCAACGGAGATAGACTCGAAAATTTAACATATATGTTTAATGAATGAATAATTCAATAGATTTACGAATCCTAAAAATGAATAGAAGAAATTTATTTTTGTCACTGAAACCAAATTATTCAAGCAACGAGAACAATAACATGATGAAATCATCAATTAATAGAAAAAACAACGACAAGAATGAACATGAAAGATCTTGTATTTTTTTAAATTCTAAAAATTTGTTTAACTTTTTTATTTTATTTTTTTATCAAAAGAAAAGTAATACTACTCGTTGTTTTCGATTTAAGATCATTTGGCGATCAATTATTTCTAACACATTTGTTTGATACAAGCGGGATGCACGGCTGTGTACACCTTTTAATTTAGCTGCATGACACTTCGTTTTTATTCTTCTTTAAAAAAAAGAAATGTACATTTCTTTACTTCCACTTAAGTTGTGACTCAACTGGCTTTAACAAATTAGTCTTCTCACCGTTATGTTATTGTTGATCGTTTCTATTCTTTCTCATGCTTGATAATCACTCTCGTCCCGCCTTTCACAAGCTTTTCTTTTGTCCTCTGGCATCGTTACCAAACCAGTTTTCATTGTTCATTTTTTGAAGGTCGATTAAGATGCCCAGTGGGCAAAAGTCTACTATTCTGTCTTAGAAAGTAAAATAGAATAAAAGCAAAGGAGAATGTCATTAGATTCATGATGTCATTTAATTGGCAAGCACTTATCTTCGACATTCAATATCGAATGATCTCAACTGGAATAATCTTTTAGCTTGAACAGACTTCATTGTAAATATGATAAACTCAACGTTTTTCTTTTTTGCTTTTGTTTCTCTTCTATTTTATTTAATACCATACTTTAACAGACAAAAAATGCAAATGGGGGTGATGATCAAGTTTGATTTTCAGATTAAACGCCTCCTCCTATTGTTCATATGCATTCAGGCGAAGCCTATGTATACACACACACACACACACACATATAAACTTTTATGCAATCATCACGTATAATGTATATATGTTGACCATGATTTTGAATCAAACCTTATTTATTTGTACATATTGAATACAAAAGAAAAAGAAAACGTTTCATTTAGCAATCGGATGTTGAAATACAGCTAATTTTGAATATCATGAATAAAATACATTGGAATTAGCCAAAAAAAAACAATAACGAAAAAGAGAAGGAGGGTTCACTAGATTAACGAAAAACAACTGTTTCACTCTTGTTAACGCCTCAAGTCGAAATTAGGCATGTGGATCAGATCTTGATAGTAGAGATTGTGTCAGAATGATATCGATCAAAAAATCTTGTTTTTATCCTATCACACCTTTTTTCGGCACTCAAAATCTATTGGTTAAAATATAAATGAAAAGAATAATTGAAAGAAAACGAATCTAAATTGATAGACCAAATTTTCTCTTCCGTTTTCTCTCTCTCTCTCTCTCTCCCTTTCTCCTTGTGTCTGTCTCTCTCGACGATTGGTCGATTGCATGTTTTCTCTACCAATTGTTCACACTTTCTTTTAAATATAAAGACCATCACTTCATCTACAATCCTTAGTACATACATCCAAAGTACAAAATACAAAACATGAAATTCTGCTGCACAAGTTCGATCAATTCGAAACAACGAGTAAGTTACATAACATGACTTTAAACTATATAGATAGTCAAAAAGAAAATTCACAGTTAGCAACGCGAGAGTCTTATTGAAAGGACAGTTTTGAACTTTTTCTTTCAAAACTTCAATATTATGTCTTATCCCTTGCATAGATATGTAACGAAGTCGATGAATACTGATAGATATTTTGAACGTTTCAGTTTTGTTGTTTCTATTAAAAACTAATTTCTATTTGTGTGCATGTGAGAAAAAAAAACGAATATATTTCGTGTGCATGATATTTCTACTTTTAAAGACAGACTAAATGGTTCATTGAAGCACAACATGATCATAGAAGTTATAATTTGTTTTTCTTGTTGTTGTTTTCTATGAGTATTAATCTATTTTTCTACTTGAAATATTCATCTTATTTGATCTTATTCTTTTCATAGAAATCATTGAATAAAAACAATGAAAAGAAACTAAAAAAAACAAAAGAGAAAATATATTCATCATCGTCGTCATCGTCGTCATCCTCATCGATTTACTGTACAAATATGTCAATAGGAAATAATATGAAAAAATCTGATAGTGGCTTTTCTGAAACAGCAACAACCTTATCATCAATGCAACAATCGGAATCATTGCTTGAGCAAATTCTTTCATTTGAAAAAATCTACTATGAAAATTTAAAACAATATATTATTAAATATTCGCGACCTTTAAGACGTTATCTAAATCCGGATGAAATTGTAGATCTCTTTCAAAATATTGAAAAAGTAAAATTTTTGAAAATCTAAAATAGTAATTCTTCATAGATTTTCTCTACTAGATTTCGGCCATATCAGATTCAATTGTTCGTCAATGTGAAAAATTATTTGATACAGAAAATGTATCAAATATACCGATTTCACTTATCTATCAATCATGGGTATAAATTGAAACCTTGAGAGAAAAACAGTATTTTCATAGATTTCCTTTTTTTTTTCATAGTCTGGTGTGATGATTGATTCTTATAATTCATATTTATCTCGCAGTGTACAAGCTCATACGACATTAAAACAATGTCAAAATAAAATTGCCTATTTTCTTCAAGTAAGCATTGAAATAATTAATGAATGAATACTGATTAATCAAGAATAATTCTCTAGATTCCAATGGAGTATATTTCACGAGAAATATCTGAGTTTATTCTCTTACCTATTCGTCATATCTGTCTTCTCAGTGATTTATTTCAATCGGAAATTATTGTTAATTCACTTGTTATAAATGGTGTTGATCGAAAAATTATTGAAGGTATGAAAAGAAAAGAAAACATCGATTAATATATTGTTTTTTCTCTTCCTGTTGGTTAGACATAAGACTTCTAGCACTACAAGCTAATGTCATTCTTCAATCATCATGTGCTAATCAACATGATAGTACAATATCTACATTAGAATCGTCAGTATATTGTGCACCGAATGTGACACTTGAAACATCACAAGATACAACTCTACAATCAGAAATCACCTCAACTATTGTTCTTCAACGTACTAATAAGGAACCATGGGAACCGGTAGGTTAATTTTGCTTGAAAAACGCAAACATTCAATTCATAAACTATTTCGTTTTTCTTTTACAGAAACGACTTGAATTATCAGATTCAAAACTTTTATTTATTCGCATTGATCGAACAGATATTCGTTCGTCACTCACAACAAGTGTCTGTTTGGCAAATGTTGTTCATATACAAGAAGATCGTTCAAATGAAGAACTACGTTTGGTAGTAGCTGCAACGGCGAATAAGTCATCGAAGCATTCATCTGTAAAAATGATTCGTGTACATGTACGTTTTGAACATACAAATGAGTATTCTCTTTGGTTTCATCATTTATCACATGCTATTCAACAAGCAAAAGATCAAAGTTGGTCAAAGAAAAATGAACTTGTCATTTAACATGAACTAATGCCCGTGTTGTGTATGTGTGCTTTATTTGTAACTATTTTTTAATTTAAACAAATAAAATAAAATTACGTCTGATTTATTTGTAAAAGTTCTTAAAAAAAATTAAAAATAAACGATGAATATTTGGATGTAATTAAAACTTGAACTGTTTCTTGCGAATACAATTCTATGGAACTTTAACAGAAATATTATCATAGTAGCACTGTGATAATCTTGATGTAAATTTTGATGAAGTAATATAGATTAGTTTTTTTTTCAAACAATATGCAAACGTTGCCTGGACTATTAACTTACGGTTGAAGACATGTCAAAACGATGAGGCTTCAATTTAGATTCCATATAAATTTGAAAATTTTACTTTTGTACTCTAAAATTAATTATGGTACGGAAAGAAATAGAGAAAAGAAATCTCTCATGACGCCTTTATTGAAACGCTATGCTTGTTCTGCTTAGCATTATCATAATATGATCTTTTCTTCTTTGATAGCGAATCTTAGTAATATAAAAAAGGTTTCACTGTAGGTAATTATTTCTTTTATTTTTTGATTTTGGAATTAGGTTTTGAAGGAATATGAAAAAAAAGAGTGCTTGTGTAAGTAGAGCAGTGTTTTCTTGAAAGCTTTTTTTTAAGATAAAGAGCTTGCCAACTTAGACATTTATAAATTATAAAACAACAGTATTCATGATGCTATGAATCTTGTCACAAGTCTTTTTCAACAAATAAAATGTGAGTAGAAAAAAAAGGATTATGACAGAACTTAGGATGAAAAAGTAGCTGCTTTTGATTTATTTTTCTGTAGAATATTCTTCCATAATTTTATGTTGAAAAGCTGAAAATTTTTCATCAAAATGATTTCATTATATGCCACGCATTTCTTAGAAAGCTCATGACATTTAAAAATCTACATATAGTAGTTTTAGATCAATTTTCAAGGATAATTTCAACAAATTTCTTACATTACTACATTTGAAAATGAAAAAGCTTATGGCCTATGATAAATCTTGTTTCCTTTGGAAATTCAAGATGCGTCACTGATATAATTGTGCCGTATATTCACGATAAAATATTGTTTCTTAGCTGGTGCTGCCATCTATGAGAGACCAAAATTAAGAATTTACTTAATCTGAATCCCTAGATTTAAAATATCAGTATATTAAAATAATAAAAATTTGATAAACGCAATGTGGAGACTAAGTATTATGTTGATGTGTGTACACCAATTAGACTCGACATAAATTGTTTACGAATTCGATTCCAGTGAATACGCGTTAACATCCGTGGTTCGTTCGAAATTGGATAAAATAATATAACTTATTTCTTCAAGGGAGTGAAAAAAAACTATCATCGTTTTTTTTTCTATGATAATTTTAGATCATCAAAAGATTCCATCAGGGTCAAACGACTAAAATGACATCGGGTTATTCTGTACTCCAATTGAAAGAGGATGATGTACTTAAGATACTTGCAGCTCAACTTCATATTGGATCCAAAGATGTTGATTATCAAATGGCTACATACGTTTGGAAAAAAAAACCAAAAAATGAAGGTTCATATTTAACTCAGTATTTTTATTTTCACATAATCAGTTTTATTGATTTAATAGGTTCATCAGTTATCAATATCCGTAAATTCTGGGAGAAACTTGTCTTAGCTGCTCGTGCAATTGTCGCTGTTGAAAATTCGGCTGATGTTTGTGCCATATCATGTCAACCACAAGGTAAAGATAATAGTAAAAGAAGAAAATTTATTTTTATTATTGTCTAAAAATTAGGCCAACGTGCCGTATTGAAATATGCGAAATACACGGGTGCTACAGCTATCGGTAAGAAAAAAAGAAAAAAAAACAAATAAATAAATTTAATAATCTTGGTCTTCTTTTTTTTTTCTTTTCCAAAAGCTGGTCGTTTTACACCCGGTTCATTTACAAATCAAATTCAAGCAGCTTTCAAAGAGCCTCGTCTGATTATTCTTACGAATCCAATTGTTGATCATCAAGCTGTTACTGAAGCATCATTTGTTAACATCCCAGTTATCGCTTTTTGTGATCCGTCAACAAATCTTCGTCATATTGATATCGCTATTCCATGCAATAACAAGGTAACTAAAATAAATGTCGAATTACTTCAATCCTATTTTTCTATTTCAATAGGCTAGTAAATCAATTGGTCTTATGTGGTGGTTTTTAACACGTGAAGTACTTCGATTACGTGGTGAAATTAATCGACAAGCACCATGGGATGTTATGGTCGATTTATTCTTCTATCGTGATCCTGAAGAGGTAAAATAAAAAATATACTATACATAATGAAAAAATATGTATATCTTTTTAAGACTGAAAAAGAAGATCAAACTGGCCCAAGTGCTCAAGATCGTGACACAAAACAACATGCAGCCGATTATAACTATTATGACGATGGCCCATCGATGATGCCTGCCGCCGAAAATTTCGCAGGTAATCAAGACAACTGGGGTGCATCAGCAAATGATAATTGGGGTGTTACTGGCGCTGCAACAGGCACTGCTGAAACAAACGAGTGGACACAGGCAGCAGCTGCTCCAGTCACCACCGGTGTTACAAGCGGCTGGTGATTCATGTTAGAAAACAAAATAAAATTAACAAATTTGTTGTTTTTCTAAGCATCATAAAGCTTATGTACAAGAAAGAAGAACTTTGTTACTACAATGAACAGCAACATCAGTCACAGTAGTAGCAGTACAGTGTTATATCGTTGGGCTTATATTAAATAAAAACCAAAAAAAAAGAAATACATAAAATATTTAATTATTTTTTCCCTTCTATCAGAGCTAAGTGATATTTATCGAATTTTTCATGTTATATGAGGGAGAATATAAACAATGGTACACTGCATAGTTTCATGCTTAACTTGTGTTGTTGACGTACTTTAACATAAATAGAGAAACAGAAATTAAGACAGAGAACAAGAGCGAAAAAGAAATACAAATACATAGCGAAGAAGGCAGCTTTGGTGTTAGAAAATGACGAGAGAATGAGCATGTTTGACTATTCCGTTCTCTTGCTTTATTCTGTTATTGCGTTAAGACACACGTAGATGCTTATTATACTTACAATGCAAACAGGTGTTGCTACGAGAACTTGATGTCCATAGTGCAAGTGAGTGTCAACATATCGGAGTTGATGAAATTTTGTTATAATGAAAAAACAAGATAAAAACTACCATTTGGTAGACGAACAACAAACGAAAAACATCATGCTTGATGAATGTAAGGCTTGAATAGTATATATCAAATGGAAAAGAAAACGACAGCAAGATGAAACATGACAAAATAAATTTTTTGAAGCGCTTTAGTTTTTTTTTCTAGATTTGTTGATTTTTATTATTATTATTTATTAATCTATTTCAAAATGCATATCACCGAATTTCGCATTATTTTACCAATGACTGTGGAAGAATATCAAATTGCACAATTATTTTCAACTGCAAAAGTTTCTGAACAAAATACAGGTGGTGGTGAAGGTGTCGAGGTTCTCGTTAATGAACCATTTGAAAAATCATCAGCAGAAGGCTTTCTTGGTCGATATAATGTTGGGCAGTATACAAGAAAAGTTTATCATTTTGCTTCACGTGTGCCAGGTTTTGTTCGTTTAGTATTTAAAGAATCAAATTTATCTATGCACGAAGAAGCATGGAATGCTTATCCATATTGTAAAACAGTAATTACAAATCCATACATGAAAGATAATATGCTAATTGAAATATCAACATTACATTTGGCTGATCATGGTGAATCAGAAAATGTACATCAATTGAATCATGATGAACTTAAGAAACGTCACGTTGTTTACATTTATATTTCTGATAAAGTTAGCCGCCATGACTATAAAGCCGAAGAAGATCCAGAAAAATTCCAGTCATCAAAAACTGGCCGTGGTCCACTTGTATCACAGGATCAATGGTACAAAACTTGTGAACCACATATGTAAGTTTCTATTGTTTTTTGTTGTTGTTGTTGATAGCTTTATAATATTAGTTGGCGTCCTATAGACACAGATCAGTACGAATGATGAGATTATGTAACTAGTTGTATATAAGAATTAGTCGATGCGAACGCAACTGTCTCGATAAAGATTAGAAGATAAAAACAGATATTTCACCTTTTGTCAAGTGAACACATGAAACCCTGTTAGCAATACGAGCTATAAACATGTTTTGTAAAATATTTCACTTAATAAAAAAAACAATATCGAGCTTTCTTTTCGTTAAGTACACTCTTGAAAGAATGTTTGACGCGTGATGCAGTGTTTGCGTCATTCATGATAACAGAAAAAAACGAAATAACTGGTTCTTTTTCGAATTTTTAGGTGCTGTTACAAATTAGTGCGAGCAAAATTCAAGTGGCTCGGTATTCAAACACGAGTAGAAAATTTAATTATGACACAAGAAGATCGTTTATTCCGTAATTTTCATCGTCAACTGTTTTGTTGGATGGATGAATGGTATGGTTTAACAATGCAAGATATTCGAGCTATTGAAGTTGCTACAGCTCAAAAGCTTGAAAAAGCACGTCAAGCAGGTCAGAAACAAGGTTATACCGGCGAAGAATAAATATATATTCTTTTTCTTTTCAATACTCTCCTACATTCGCTTGTCAATCACATTCTGTTCATGCATTGTTTATTTTTTTTTCTCTTCTACTTCATTTTATGCCTAGTGACAATATGTGTGTGCGCTCGCCTATCCTTATTTATTATTCCTTAATGACCAACACGATGTTCTGAAAGAAGAAAAAAATACAACAGAGTTTATTCTTGTGTGCTGTTTCCTTAGGTATTACTAATCCTTTATTTTTTCGTGCATGTATCGACACAAATTAGAAGAATTTCGTTTTGTTGCTTGATTTCATGTTCCTATTCTTCGGGGTTTGTGTGCAGGATAAATTAAACAAAAGCAAATGTGCAAACTAACGAATAAATTGCAGCTTATATTTTGTATGCGACTGGAGATACATATATGAGGTTGTTTTTCAGCGATCTACGAATAGTGATGGAGCTATTTCAAAGTTTTTTTTTCTTATCGTTGTACAATCAAGCATTTTTAAGGGAGAATTTTTCTTTATAACTATTATGTATTCAGACCGTCCTTTTTCTAATTTACAAACAATAAAAGTTTATTCTACTTCTAATAAATAAAAATCAAATTTTTACTGAAGATAACTTTTCTAGATAGATTGAAGGAAATTTTGGTTTGATATGGTGCCATACTGCCAGTTAGCCAACGAGGAAATGTTTCCAATTATCTGATTGCTTTTTTGTTCTTGAGTATGATGTCATCGGGTGGGACCCACTGAAGAATAAAAAAGATGCTATTTTAGTCTGATTTGCGATTAAGTTTTACAAATAATCGTTATACTATACTTCCTAACGAAACTTAGCTGAGACAAACATATGCTCCTTATCGAGATATTCACAAGGAAGTCATGCATTTCATTCGTAAATTGAAATAGACTTTCTTAATAAAATAACCAGTTCTGCCAATTGAAAATGAATGTTTTTACTGTTTATCACAATCGATTTAAATGGTAATATTTTCAAATCCTCGTTGATAGAACAGTTATGAACGTATCTGAAACGCGATACTTTTTGCTACAGCTGTATTAATATCGATTTTACAAGTCTCAATAAACCACCTTGTTTCATAAATAATTATTGACTTCACAATAATTAAATATTAACATCATCACAGTCATTCATAGATGGTTTTTATGAAAAGACAGAAAAACAAAGCTATTATCATCACATATCTTTATTGCAGGTCGTCATGATCGAACGTAAAAAACGAGTATGTTTCCTCTTGTTCTAAACTTAATATAAAAAAAACCTACTAATGCAAATCCTTTGATATTAATATGCGGAATATGATGTAGTTCCTGTTGATACTCAGAGGAATATTCCTTTAATTTAATTCTATCTAGTTTTGAGACGCATTGCTTGATTATCTTTTTCTTGCAGCTTACAGAAATTTAATCAGAAACACCACAACAAATTCTGATAGGATCTATGCCGAAGAAACTTTATTGTTTTCGAATATAAAATATCAATTTTTATTCCATAGTTTAAAAGAGGAAATAGAATAAAAATATTTGTTCAATTTAATTTTTTTTAGCATGCTGATTATCGGTTTAACTGGTGGCATCGCCACAGGTAAATCATCTGCTAGTGCCTATTTTAAATCGCAAGGTATTCCTATTGTTGATGCTGATAAAATTGCTCGTCTTGTTGTTGAACCTGATAGGCCTGCTTATTATCAAATATTAAAACAATTTGGTCATTTAAATATTCTTGAAACGAATAGTCGATCGTTAGATCGAAAGCGTTTAGGTGATGTTATTTTTACTAATGAACTAATGCGTAAACAATTAAATAGATGTACACATGGCTATATTCGTCGTGAAGCTCTTAAACAATTGATAGGAAGTTTTTTTCAATTTCGATCAATTGTTATATGGGATGTCCCACTTTTATTTGAAGTTGGTCTTGATCGATTTTTATCAAATACATTAGTTATATTTTGTGATCAAACAGTTCAATTAGATCGTTTGAAAAAACGCGGCGATATCAGCGATGATGAACAAGCATTAAAACGTATCAATGCTCAAATGGATTTAAATGAAAAGTGTCGACGAGCACGTTATATTATCGATAATAATAGTACAAAAGACGTATTACATAAACAATTGAAAGATTTTCTAACTAAAATTCAGTTCAGTCAAGTGAATACTTTAGTTTGGTTTGTTGTACTCTGCATACCACTCGCATTAACATATGGTATTCTTCGACTTTGGGATTTAATAGATCAATTTAAATATCGTAATTGATCATAGGAGTTTTCTTTTGTAATTGTTTTTTTTCTTCTAAACAAGATGTTGGCGCTTTGAAATTTGAATGAATAAAATTAATCCAATTGCATTTCGTTTAACTAATTCCGATTCTATTCATGTGTATTACTATTCTTCTCTTTCAAATAAACATTTTTTTAATAATCATCTATCGATGAGATGAAGGCAATACGTCGTTCAAGACGACCTCGTTTGTCTCGTCGACGGAAACATTCGTCAGTTCAATCTATAGAAAGTGATAATGATGAATCTGATCTCGAACATCAAACATTGCCGGAAAAATCTATTACACGAACTAATAAAAATGCGAATCGTATACCTACCAGTGCTTTAGTTGATACGATTACAAATCTATCAAATGAACATAAACAAGATCAGAGATTACATTTATCATCCGATGAATCAGTTTTATTTCTTAATTCTATTAATAGTATGCCGAAACCAACACATGTCTCCGATGACCTTACACCATTGTCAAAAACTACAACTAACACAACACTGCTGACAGCTTTGACATATAGTAATACAAAACAAACAGAAACAGTTAGAATTGATTTAACACAATTAAGCAGTACAGATACACTTGCAAGTTCATCAGCAAATACTGATCATGATCAATCATTGTCACTTGATAGGAAAATTTCATTGACTAATATTAATGCTAAAATTAGGCATAGTAAATATTTTACTCAAATCTATGATACAGACACCAGTATGAAATCTGTTGTATTCTCAAAAGATAATACATTAGAACAAGACCTATCATCCTCATATCGTAAACATCTATCATGTTTAACTATGCCAAATGTAGACAATAGAGGTTTGATGACAATAGATTCACCGGCAATTGTCGGAGACATATTATTACCAGCAAAAGTCAATACAAACATAAACATTTGTCAACAGATGCCAGTTCATTGGAATTCATCTCGATGGAATCTACCAAATATTACACCTAGATTGAAAATATTGATAAGCTGCTCATCATTAAGTTTAGCGATCGGAATTTTAATGCTTGTTATTATTCTATAAGATAACAAATGGAAACAATACATTTTATTTGATACATTGAGATAAAATAGAAAAGAAGCAACGTATTTATTAGATAGAATTCTTTAATTTGCTTCGAAAATATTTTACGAGTAATTAAAATATCGATCAGGATGGGTTTGACTAAGAGTCAATTAGTTTTTAAATGTGAAGAAATATATACTGAATCATCTAAGATTTAGAAGTAAATTTCACTGAATTTGTTCGAAAACGAAATTTCGTTCTATGCTGCAGAGACTCGCTGACACTTGATTGCAGTCATGCAAACGATCGACATTATTGTTGGAACAGGCAGGAATGGAAAAACTATGATTGTTTTAAATATCTCAAATCTATTTGATTGAGTATGAACTACATTAGTATTGCAAGTGTAGAAGAAAAACGGGAATTGAAAATCATGAGATTTGAATAATATCTTGATTAAGTTCAGCATTATTCAGCTACAATTTTCTATTGATACAAAAATGATCTTTAAATCGATGTATGTCTAAGTATGACTCATAATTTCATGTCAATCTTTATTAATGTATTGCTTGAAATGATTGTATGATGTTTATAGGCAATAAAAATCTATACTTTGAATAGTAACTAATTGTGTTGTATATAGCATAGCAAATATTCAGAAAATAATAGTTACTGTTCATATTTACAAAAATATCCCAATAGATCCATTGGAAAAGTAAATAAAATGACAAATTTCGAATGTCTCTTTTGCTACTACTGAAACATTTGTTCTGTAATCAATGATTTTCTTTTTATATGAATCTCAATAGAACTTTATGACACTTTATCATTCGAGAATAGATCAGTTATAACTATTGATCGATCAACTTATGATAAGATGAACCCTTAGAGGCATACTTCTCGTTGTCGTTCACGCTTTTTTTTCTATGCTACACTATGGACATAAAGGCACCGAATCTATACACATTATCTGATCACTTTTTGTCGACTATAATGACGATGGTGTCTCATCATCAACTTGAACAGTTGATGGCGACTCAATCGATACTTGATGGTTGAAAAGAAAAAGAAAATGCGGAATAACTGATGAATTGCTCCATTATGTTCTCGATAGACTCATGCTTCATTATCACTTTCAGTCGTTGGCTCTTAGTTTTTTTTTGGATCATCAGAAGCGTAAGTACCGAAAGCTTTTACTGACGAGATGGTGCTGTTGGTAGAGCAGAGATCTAATGAAGGAAAAAGAAAAGGAAAAAGAGGACTCTTCAACTAGCCCATCATCACATATATGCATAGCACGCAACACTAGCACAGAAAAAAAATCAGTATATGACACCTCATCGATCGAAAAGAATAAAAAAAGGATTCATAAAGATTAATTGTTTCTGTCACAATTATCCTATTAATTCGTAAGATATACTAGTCATCTAGCTAATTGTTCATGACTGAAATAATAGATGTAATATGACAAAATTTGTTTTAACCTTATTCATGAGTAAAATTAAGTATTAAGTGAATAGTAGCACAAAGAAAAACAAAGAAGGTTTTTCTTATATATACATATATGTGTAAGTTCTATTTTAGCCGATTTCTTTCCGCTCTTCTCTTATTGCGTTTCCTCATTGCGCGCTTGCTTGCGTGTTCAATGTTGCGCATATTCCGTTGACGCCGCTATAACATTCATCATCATCATCATCATCATCATCATCATCCTTCGTTTTTATATTAGTATTACTTTAAGTCGTTGAGATGGAGGTGCTTTACTTTAGTTTGCCTTTTTTTTGAACTATGAAAAGACAGAATAGGTGAATTAATGAATAAGTAGATGTATGAGAGCAAAGAACAGAAAAGTAAAAAGAGAGAAGAAATACTGTTGCGATTAGTGGGGTGTTTCATTCGTGTTGACCACTTTTCAATCATTAAACAAGATCACGAGTAAATGCAATCGACTAGAATACGATGAAAATTCATTTTTGCATATACTCAATCTACTACTACAGCATATGCATCCTGTAAACCGATTAGACAAATGAGAGGTAATATGATTATTTTATGTTGTCTTCTCGATTTAGCTAGCGGCTAATTAAAGCATACTGTCAGTTGTCTGATTTATAACATTGTCTAAATAGTGTAAATATACACAATGAAATGTAGCTGACTGTTTTTTTTTGAAAGTAGTGATTGATGATCTCAATTGTGATATTTTCTATCAGTGCCTATATAAATTTGGTGTTGAACTGTGAACAAGTAATTTCTTGTATTCTATTGCATTCATTAAATCTATAGAGACTGGTGAAGTTACACACGTAATCTCTAAGAATGAATAAATGAATGGAGAACAGTTATTGCGAGAAACTATAATGAATTTTCTGGTGAATTGTATTTCTATGCCATCCGTCAGCATAGCACGTTTTCCCCCGGTGGGCAGTAGTAGCATGACCAAAAGTCACACATACATATAAACATGATTTCTTTTACCTCTCCCTCTCTCTCTCTCTCTCTCTTTCGTCTTCTCTTCCTTTCTTTCTTGTATCGGAATCTAGCTATTCATTTTTGTAACTATGACTGTAGCTGTTCCTTTTCATTGCGCTTCACTGTGTTCCTTCTTCTACAATAATAAGCAAGCTTGATTCTCGCTTTACCCAAAACAAAAACGGAAGTCCTTTACATTTACTAATTAAGTGGTTCGACGACTAAGCAAATGTGCACTAGTAAGAAGAGAGGATAAAGACAGAGAAACAGAGAACAAGAAAAACGACGCATTTTCTTTCATTGTAATGTGTGCATATAAGCGGCTTTTCTTTTATATATATATATATATATGTGTGTGTAGTAGTAGTAATTATGACTTGTAATCGACATTATGACGAAGAAGCGCACCGTCAAGGTTCTTTGTACGATTTTATGACAGCTGGTATGCGTTTAAGACGAATGAGAAACAGAGCTACTTGACCACTCTAGCGTATCTTTTTTTCCTGTAATGCTAGTAAGTGAAGAGAACAAATATTTGACTAAACAAGCTGTGAGTTTTATTGAAGATTGCGCAGAACTCGCTCATACGACAATCAACGCTTGTCAGAAAAAGAAAAGCGGAAGTCATAAAACAAAATGCACGCCAGCTAACAGTAGGTAATTGTTCGATGAGTGAAAAGGATCGTAAATCGATTTTTTCATCCTCGTTTTACTTAACGATGAGATAATCGGACTATGAACGATATAGAATACCTTGAGAAATGATAATTGTCAGCAAACTTATGTGAGAACGACAAGGACAACAGATAGAAACGAAAGCAAAAAGAAGAAGAAGTTCAGCAAATGAATTCACAGGTAACCACTTAGAGTATTCTATCGATGATAAGCCGCTTTTTTATGAAGAAAAAAAAACGTTAGAAATCAGCTACGGCAAATTAGCTTCAAAATAGATTGCTGAACATATGAACAATCCATAAGAAAGACGAGAGAGAAACCGACAGAATTATTGTATACATATAGTGAAAATGAGTAGTAAAGAGCAGCAGGAGAGAAAAAGAAAGATAGTGTGTGTGCGCGTGTGTTTGGGTGCATATTGTCTCAAAGGAGGCACTCGTCCTAATCAAACTGGCCTCTACTATTTTCTACAATACTGTAATCATCGTAGTAGCATTTATCCTCTTTTAATAAACGACGTGAGAAAAGAAAGAGAGAAGGAGAGACAACGAGAATATACGATAGAGATATTAGTGCATGACAAAATATTTTCTTGCGGTTCTTTATATATCTAGACGTTATTATACATCATCATTCTTCGATCATCGCAAGCAATCGATAATAACCTCATGATCATCTTGTATTGATTTGCTCTTGTACAAAGCAGGTCGCATTTTTATCCTACTGTTGATAGAACGTGTCGTCAATATCAAAATTATGTTAGGATCTTATCAATTATCGGTAATCATCAAATTGATTCTCTTCGAAGTACTCGGACTAAGTAAGTTTCTTTTTTTTCTTATTTTTTCACTTGTCTATTAGAGACACATCGAAATGGTTTCTTCATGTACAAACAAACAAATAATCAACTTCTAACGCGATTCTATGGACCCTCATAACTATTGTGCCAAATGCACTGCATACGTATATCAAACAATAGTATAGAGCTTCACTCACTACCACTACCACACCATGAATACATATTTAGATTTTTTTACTCAGCCGATTTTTAGTCTTCCATTATGCATTGATAAGATTTTGAAACTCTTTGATCATTACAATAATAGCAGAAAAAATGCTGGCTTCCCCTTTCTCTCTCTCTCTCTCTCTCTCTCTCTCTTTGCCTTCTCTTTCATACATATGCATGTACAGACAAATGGTATTTCTACTAACAACAAAACAAAATTGTATCTAATAATATGACCTTTAATATGAAGATAACTTGTCAACTAGATAATTGAATAGCTCAGTTGATTCAGGTGTTGTCTATGAATAAAATAATTAAAAATGGCCTGTCTATTCATTTCTAGTGTGTATTGAAGACGATTCATTTCGTCGTTATCGTCGACTACGTTCTTCTAGTGACAGTAATAATTCTCCCGGTACTCCATTTATCATAGTTTCCGTGTCAGTTGATGATTATTTTGCTATTCTTAATTGTTCTACGCCAGAAAAAGTATCTCATGATAAACTCGAATGGTATTTTCAACCGCATACTTCTTTTAAATCGCCGCGTGTTATTTGGCAACGTGGTCGTTCAACTACTCATCGTTATACAGCTTATTCACCTGATCAAATTCAACATTTTTTTAAAATCAAACCAATCACTAATAATGATAGTGGTACTTATTCCTGTGTTGATCAAGCAAGCGGTTTTATTAAGCCAGTCGAACTTATTGTTCGTAAGTTTGATTATATATTATATTGCATCAGAGCATTCTATTCAATTTATACTTGAAAAAAATTCAACAGTTCTCTTGTTTTTGCTTCATTAATACTAAAGTATATAGCTTAAATTTGAAATTGATTTTTTTTCTTTCATTTTGTGTCGGTTGGCGAGAAATTTATTATGCAAATGAGTAGATTTTAATCTAATCAATCATAGCACTGCTAAGAAAATTAAATGTCTTCTTTTACAAAGATTAAACTACTAAGCTGACAGGTATCTTTTATTTTACATTTTAGGCGACAGTCGCAGTTGTGCCGGGAGTGTTATTCGTTTACAAATGACAATGCTTGTCTCTATTGTGCTACTTTCATTATTCTTATCACGACGAACAGCAAGCGAGAGTCAAATAACATGATCCTTCTTCATATTTTGTATGTATATATATTATACTTGTCAACATACGTCTTCCATCCATCAATGTTCTTACTTTTTATTGTAAAACATGAATTTCAATTAAAAACAAGCACAAATAGGATAGAAAAGTTTTATGCTACGAAAGAAGCCTCAGGAGTTGTATTTTTTTGTCTTCTTCTTTTTTGTAACTGACCGAAAATAGCATTGAATTTCTTTTTATAATGAAAATGCAAATTGGATATTGCCTTTTTCTTTTTATACATATTACTATTAAAATATTATTACGCTCACCAACAGCTAAATGTTATTCTATTGATAAAGAGAACAGATGATATTAATAACAAGTTCTTTCATAATCATTGATTCTCTCGTGTTCTACAAGGCAATACATCTGTAGCTCGATTATCTAAGATTTGTTTTTAGTGTGTATTTCTATTTCGAAACTAATACGAGAGTCAATAAGTCTATTGAAAAATAAAACGATTTAACATCATAGTTTCCTTTTTATTCTTAAAGAAACATTCAATGAAAAATACTTTTCCGATTGAAACCAACATGTGTAAGGAAGAATGTTTGTGATTAGTCAGAATGTATTTAATTACTTGTCGACCTATGCATATTCTTTTATCATATACAGACGCAATACTTATCTAATATTTTCTCTTTTTTTCATGAATTTTCAACCTTATATTATGTATTAATATTCAATTTCAATGATTAATGAAATAGGCAATAAATACAATGCATGTTAACGCCAATAGCACAATGTTCAAATGACAACAAGAAAAAATATAACCAAAATTATCGATATATATATATATATATATATATATATATATAGAAAGAGAGAGAGAGAGAGAGATCACGACTCCAGGAAAACAAACATTATTACAATCTTGAAATACAATGTCAAAAAATAGCCAATAGAATTACAAGGAAACATCAATAAATAAGATTTACGCATTGAAAGCAGATATGAAGAAAAAACGATTTATTACTGAATGAGAACATCTTCTTTTTGCATAAACGATAAAACTTTTAGAAGGAAGGTTGAATAGAAAAAGTAGTTCTTTTTTCTGTAGAGATTAAAACCCATGGAATGACTAGTTAACATGGAACAAAAATATTGTTTGGTGTCTTTTTCAGTATCCTAATGGTTTTTCAATGTTCGTATCATAATTTCGAATCAATTGATCTTGTGGAACAACTCCATCTTCTTCTTGCGAAAAAGCGAATCCATCTAAAATTAAATTAAATTAAATCAAATAGCAATTCAATATGATTATTTACGATAAGGTCCAGGAATAATTCCAGACATTTTTGGTGTTCGTGTTCGAATAAAAACACTTTTTAATAATGCTAATCGTTCAGCAACACGTGAAACCGTTGATGTTTGCCGTGCCATAACTAAATCGTATGGATCTTGATTTGCAACTTCTTTTTCTTGCACTTCTTGCATTAATGTTTTATATAATGTTCTTTGTAAACTATTAAAAAACAACAGAGATGAAGCCAATTTACAGAAGCAAATCTTACCAATTATAGATAAAATCAGCGAATAATGCAGTTATCGGAATTATTATTAAACCAAGCCAGAAGTACATACTCGAAAAAACATATTTTGCCTAAAGCAGCAGTCTTAACATTTTTGAATATTCTATTAAGCAAACAGAGATACATACCATGCCACGCATTTCTGGTGCTAGGGGTATAGTTGGCCATATACTACTGTATACGATGAAAAACAAAAACCATGATGCTATACTTCCCCAAATTGCAACATGCGTTAGCTAATAAATTGAATGATTTTCATATAAAAAAAAGACTTCTCCCTGTTTTTTCTATTCCAAATTTCACTTACAAACGTCCATGAATCACTTTCAAGTCCAGCTTTGAGGCAAACGACGAAGATGACATACTAAAATATTTAGATAGAAATCTATTAATAAAATACATCAACTTTTGTAATTTTACAACAGTCAAATATTAATCATGCGGTGAGTAAAACTGAAACACAGCGTATAATGTTGAAACATACCGTGTAAATCATATTGCCTAATAGTAGATAGTCTCCCACTTGTCCGTTACTATATGCAACGTCTACAGATAGAAAACAATAAGAAGCAGCCAGTTTAGTGATGTGCATTTAGTTATTTTTCTAATTACATGCTAGGGAATAATTTTAAAAGAAGAGGTGTTAGTGCATTGAAAAGCCAAGAAAGAACAAAGTTAAATAACCTTTCCCTTTTCTATCAGATTAGTTAAGCATGCATGTAAACATCAAGAAAAGAAAACTAAAGAAAATATAATCTCCATTTACAGTATAGACGCAGTTGCCAAGAAATAAATGACTACCGAAAACCGTTCCATCAGAATGAGCAACATCTAAATAGTATAGACAATCAACTTTTCTCTGTCGGTATTATTTGAAAGCATGGGGCCAAAACAGATTATATGTTAAAATAACAATCAACACGTCTACATACCATGTCGCAACATTGCATACGACATAAAATAAAGAATAATGGAATGATAAACAGCATTCAAACACCATGTCCAAAAGACCTAAAACGTTAAGTACTATTTTTTGTTTTCTTCTCTCGACACCAGCAATATTTTACTTTAATATTGAAATCTGATCTATTTTGTGACATTTTATACATAGCTGGAAATCGCATCATAGTTTCAGCACTACAACATCGATCTAATAAACCAAGTGCCATTGGTGGTGCTGCTGTAAATAGTACATTGTATATTGCAATAGTCCATCGTTCAAATAAAATCTGTCCCGAAAATCCATTGTGAAATGCAAACCAAAGCTAAAAACAAAAACTCATGCAAAATCACTTCATTTTGTTTTTGAAATGTTAAAACTAACCTCCATAACATAAAGACAAATATTTTTATAGAATGAATAAAGTAAAACTTTACATAGACGACGATAACTCCAAACACCATGTACAAATAATAGTTTTGTTAAAAATCGAAATTGTCCAATTGTATAATCTGCCGCACATGCAGCTTGTACACCTTCACGGCCCATGATTCCGACACCAACATGTGCTGTTTGAATCATGCCAACATCATTGGCTCCATCGCCGATTGCTAATGTTATTTCATCAGTTGATAGTTTTACAAGTTCAACAACTTCGGCTTTCTGTTTTGGACTAACACTGAGAAAAACAATAACAAAACATAACTTAGTCTACTGCTTTGGATTTAGTCAATTTCTGCTTACCGACAACAAATAACAGTTTTGCATGATACAGCTAAATCGAGAAAATCTTGCCGACATGTTGGTGACAATGCATATTTTAGTGTTCTTCCTTCAATAATCAGTGACGCTAGATTTTCTTTACGTAATGATTCACCAAATGTTTGACAATGTTCACGTAATTGTCGTTGAGTATCCTTTTATTAAAAACAAAATATTTTCGATTACGTTCTTAAGAAAAACAAGAACGTCATTTGTTTATTTACATCAAGCGTTGCTTCATCAAGAGTTAGATTAAGTAACTGATCAGATAAAAGTTTACATGAATAACCAATATTAACTGCAGTTTCTTTTTTATCACCAGTTAATACCCAAATCTAAGAATTTATTTATTTATGTATACATTGGAAAATATCATTTCGTTTGTTTACTATTTTACCTTAATGCCAGCTTTTAATAACATAGAAAGACTTTCTGGAACATTCTGTAAATAAAAACAAAATTTCAAGATAATGAGAATAGATATTTGTTGGAAATGTCACATCGAGATAGTAACAAATAAAAAACAATCATACTAATTTTATAGGCTATTAATGAGTGTTTTTGCTGTAGTTATTAGCAGTAGGTGTCCAACCCATGCTTTCTCAAGTTCTCCTGAGTACTGTTGACAAATCGACAGGTGGTATTACTTATTAATATGTCAACTATACCTAGTAGAACATGATAATTAATACTATATGAAATAGTGAAACTGATTCTTCTCAGGCATGCAGATGTCTGGTTTTTCGTAATCTAAACAATCTAGTCGCCTGTTAATGTTAAAAATAATTACATCTTGTAATTTATCTTCAATGCCAGTAGCGCCTAATAAAATTAACTCTTTTTCAATTTTCTCTGCTACTTCAGCAACTAATTCATGGCGGTTATTGATTGCAGTTGATGCTTGTCGATATTCAAGTGACCATTCCTAATAATAAATTAAAAGAAGTTGAAACACTAATACATTATTTTGATTTACATTATATTCTTCATTTGTTAAAATTCGACAAGCAAGACATAATGTACGAAGACCATCTTTAGCAAAACTCTCCAAATGTTCCATTGTTAATGGAACATTAGGATCGTTTGCAACAAGACGTTCCATAATTACACTATCCTAAAAACAGAGAGCGAGAGATTTCATTTCTAATAGAAAATAGTTGTATGCACTTACTGCGCCTTTACAAAATAATTTTATTTCTTTTTTGGCTGTTCGAACAATAACACTCATCCGTTTACGATCACTTCAAAACCAAAGATTTAGTTTTTTTTTGAATAAATTTATTCAATATTTTACCTGCTGAATTCAAGTACATTCAAAATTTCGTATGCTTCGTCTTCGCCTCGCTAGAAAAATTAGACAATAACTATAAAAAGAAAACTAATGATTGATTTATTTACAAAATTAATAATGACACTATCCGGTGTACGACGAAAAAATATCACACCCATTTCTTTTACTGCTGATACCAACGCATATTCATCTAAAATACAATTCAACATTGTTTCTTCATTTGTTTGTGAGCGAAATTTTACCTGGTGATGATGCTTGATAAACAATATCATTTAATAAATCAGTATGCATTTTATTCTCGGGTACAACTGTATGACATGTTGCAAGAAGAGCAAGAAATTCGCGTATTTGATTACCAGTACTCTAGAAATGAAATAACATATATATATATATATATATATATATAAATAATCAATTTAATGTGAGACATAATGAAAAAGAAACTACTTAAGTGGATCAACTGTTTGGAATTTATGCACGACTTACTTATCTATTTCCCTGATGACAACAACTTGAAGACCCTCTAGTTCCGTTCTAGAAAAATCTATTTCATATATCATTTGAAAAAGATTGCATTGATCATTGTTTTTTTTTATTTACTGAATCGTTAATAACATAATCCGCTTAAAACAAAAGAATATTTAGTTATCCGTAATGTTTTGTTCAGGTCGGAAGAAAATTTTCCTCTTAATCCCAGTCTAATCCTGCACATCTTCAGTTGTTCTTCATAGACATGGAAGTTTTTCTGAGTTCAAGTCTTTTGTAGTCTTAAAATTAATAGCACGAATGCCTACAGGGTATTTTCAGATCACAGCAGACTCATACAAAAGTTTCTGCAAATAATTATAAACTTACATGTTGTTCTAAATTTTTCAGTAATTCATAACTATTAAATTCTGCAATATTTCCAGATCTGAAATTACAATAGAAAAAAAAACTTTAATTGAAAAGTTCAATGTAACAGAATGGTTTTTCCTTACCCGTACATAATACCACCAATAGTACATTGTTTAAAAACCATGACATTTTTCGTTAATGTACCAGTTTTATCAGAAAAAATATATTTCACTTGTCCAAGTTCTTCATTTAAATTCGATGTTCTTGCATTTGCCGGTGTATCAGTTTCTCGATCATACATATCGACATCCTATAGGACACAAAAGTTAAATGTTCATTTTGAAAAATATTTTCCTCATACCCAGTTGATAAAATATGCTTGAATAAATTTCACAAGATCAATTGTTATTTGTAATGAAATAGGAATTAAATTGTTAAATAAAATAAAGAATGTTAAGAATGTATAACCAAAATGATTGGGTGCTGTAGCTAAAGCAAACGCAAAATAGAAACTGTGTACTTTATTTATTGAAAAACAAAAACCTTTACCAGTTGCTTTATCATCAGTAGCATATGCCAAACCAAGATACCAATGTGCTATTTTATTTCTATAATTCCAAATTTCTCCTGCTATTGTACTGAATGAACATATGATTATCAGAAGTACAAGTAAAAACAATATCTAGAGAACAAAAAAAAAACAAGAAACCTAAAGAAATATTTATTTTCGAAATATTTACTTGACTATTAGTCACTTGTTCAACATTAGTTCGTTTGAAAGGCACAGACGATGAATTCTAAATATTGAAATCATTCAAAACAAAACAAAAATCTTCTTATCTTGTGAAACAAACCATCATTAATTTTGTTTCATGTCCGTTATAAATAACAAGTCCATAAATCCATGCAGTATTTTTTAATTGTGAACCACGCAAAAGTATTTGATCAGCGCCTAATGGAATTGGATGAGCAACATTATTGAGTTTTAGTGTTCCTGCAAATTCATATAAATTCCGATTAGGTAATTCACATTCGATTACACCAAATAAATCTCGTAATTGTACACTTGATATCATATTAGCAGTTTGCGGTAATCCCTAAATAGAAGATACATTGAACCATTTTGTAAAAACAAAAACCTATGAATCAAACCTGTCGAACTTTGAGATTAGTTTCACCATCGAGATTAGATGTTTGAATATAACATATCGAATTCGGTTCACTAGATAAGATAAAAACGGTGTGCTTTTGTTTCTTTTAAATCGAACTATTTCGATAATCACCCTGATGAAAGTAAAACAAGATCTGCCGGAAAAAATTCATTGTCAAGTACTTTCACAATATCGCCAACTTTAACTCTTTGCCAAGTTGTATACAACCAGTTGCCATGTCGATAAACTAAATTAAATTATTTCATTAAATTCATCGAACCTAATTTTTTTTTTGTCATTTTACTTAAAACTTTTCTTTTATTCACTGAACCATCTTGTATATGTCGTTTCTAGATAGGAGCAAATAGTTTAGTAAAAATGTAGATTTCTATGTAAAAATTACGAACCACATCCTCAATAATTTCTTTAATAGCTGCACAACAAAGAATGATCGATAGTGGAACAGCTGTGGTATACCTTCCAGTTGGTGAAACACCAGGAATTTGCTGAAATTGAAATTGTATTGAATGAAAAATAATGTGAAATATTTCAATTTACCTGGAGCACAGCAATGCAAAGGAAAAATATATTTGAATATTTACGGAATTGCTCAAAAAGAAATTTCGGTAAAAATGATATAATTGAATATTTGCTTGTACTAATATGATTCGTTATAGATTTAATTGGTTGTGCTCCACGATTTATCGTTATTATCCGTTTTGAATCAATATCACTGTCAGTTGTTATTGTTCTTATAGGATTTTGACTGCTCCTTCTTTTGTTTGTCACAGCATTTCTAATATCACGAAAAAAACGTGTCATCGACGAGGTTTGTCCCATTGCGAAGAAAAAGGCGCAGATATTGAACACCAATCGACGCAAAGTTAACTTACAACACCGACGGGGTGAAATCTTTATTTTACAAGAAAAAAACTCATACAGTATCGAAACCTAAAGAGATCAAAAGGTACGTAAACAAATGTTCAGTTAAAATAATTCGTATATTGACCTTTTCTTCTCGGTTTTTGTCTATTTGGTTCTTTAGTACTATTGATGACAAGAATGCGTTGATCTTTCACTGGTTATTTTTAGATGCACTATATGATGACGTTTTCAGACTCGGTCGATAAATTAAGATTAATATATATTCAAAATCAGCATACTATGAATATTAATTTCTTTTAAATATTACGCTTGTCTTTTTTCAAAACAAGCATAGATGACGCTAGGTTATATTGATGTTGTGATGGAGGATTGGCTTGGAAAGAGCTATTCCATGTAGAATTTTTTTCTTTTGTATGTCAAACAGTTCAAGCTCACTGAATTTGATGCATTGAAATTCTCTTTTTCTACTGTCCGAAAATAGAAAAAATAATATAAATGCAAAGCATGCTTATAACACTTTTCACGTAAATACTAACATTCATCAAATATTCTTTGATTCAACGGATAGCAAAGAATTATATACAGTTACTATTTGAAAAGTAACATAATATTTATATAATATCTTATTCATACTGGTATCGAAAAGCACAAAAGAAAGATGTAAGAAATCGATCGTAAGTCACTTCCAATAGGAAGGAAAATCTGACGAAAAGTAATTTAAAAAAGAAAAAAAAGAGCATTATCTGTTATATGAGAACCTGTCTAGAGGACAAACTTGCTGTCGACAGTAATGGTAACTTAGCACAAAGAATCACTTATTCTTCGAGTAGATAATAACTATTTTAATTGTTATGAATCGATTCGATTTGCCTGATGGTTTACCGGTACCAGTCGATGATGGTCAATGTGCACACTTAAAGGCTGGCACGAAATTTCCTGTTGATATTTTAATTCATTTACCTACGACTAGTAAAAATTCGGTAGACATTGTTAGCCAACCACGTACTATAATATATTTTTATCCTCGGACTGGTAAACCAGATCAAAAGCTTCCTGATGGTTGGGATGAGATTCCTGGCGCTCGAGGATGTACACCAGAATCATGTGGATTTCGTGATCATTATCAAGAATTACAATCGTTAGGTGCAACTGTTTATGGATGTAGTACTCAAACAACTGAGTATCAACAAGAAGTTGCCGATCGATTACATTTACCATTTGATTTATTAAGTGATTCAAAATTAGAATTATTAAATCATTTAAAGTTACCTCACTTTACTTTGCCAGAATTGGATAATATTCCATTAATTGCACGTTTGACAATAATAATCAAATATGATACTATTGAACATGTTTTTTATCCAATATTTCCACCTGATAAACATTCACAACAAGTTATCGATTGGTTAAAACAAAATCCATTAAAATAAAGTTTTTACTATTCACTACGATGAAATATTTAATAATTGAAAAAGAAAAAGATTCACTGTTCTGTTCTATTATATCTTTTTTTATTGTGCTTTCGCTGGTATCGGTGTTGCTTTCATGTTCTTTGTTGACAATTGATTGATAATAATTTTCGAAAATGTTTGAATCATTCATCATTAAAAAGTCCATCAACAATTGTTTCATATTTTCTGGATTTATGCATACGAAATCAAAAATAAATTAACTTTAAACGTATTTGAAAGTCGAAAAGATCTTAAAGAATGTTGAAGACAACAAAGATTTGAACATTTTATTATTCATTCATGTTCAAATTTTCGATAAATTTCATCCCGTTTTTATTCTCTCATTGGTAAGTGTTCTATAAAATAATGGGTGTCCTTGCTCTCATTTCATTAGATCAAATAAGAATAGGAATATGTTTTTATAAAAAAAGATTGAAGAAAGTCTCTTTAAAAATTTTAATAAAGCAGTGTGCCGTGATTCATATTCCCAGATTGAAGAATCATGTTGGTAGACGACTCTGCCTGTTTGACCAACGTGAGTAGCTTTTAATTTTGAGGCCCAACGGATAAAAAAACTTTCATAATTGTTTTTCAACCGAACTTTTAGAACACTCTCTGGGCTGCGATTCGACCTACATTTCCTATAATTCCTATATTTTCAAAAAAAAAGTCCTATTTTCCCTATATTTTATCGAAAAAAAAACAGAAAATTTTCGAAACCTTCTTAATTTTGCTATTGTTTTCAGACGAAAAAAAACGTTTAATGTGTATAATCTTGTGTTTTGGACAAATTCTTGTATTATAGTAACATTTGTTTTAAACAGTATTTTTCCTTGCGCCTATTTAGTGGGCTGACAAGAAATTGTTTAATAGTAACGCAAGTACAAAATACAAAATAGTTCAAAAGAAAAAACATTCACAAAGTGATCATGTACTAGTTTCGGGTTTTGAGTGAAGTTTTAATTAGATATAAAAACTGCATATATATATATATACCCCTGGAGAAAATAACTTTCACTCTGTATTTTGAGGATATTGTTACCAAAAGAATATATTTTTAAAAAGTAACGGCATATTCTGAAAGCCCGTGAAATTTTACACCGTCCTGTGAGTATGCATTTTCATTTACACTTATTTATTACCAGAAAAAATTGAGTTATGATAAAATACAAAATAAACTAGTGGAAAATAATAAGCGATGAATGCTGATTATCAGGACAATAAAATTAGGCTGAGATTTTTTTAGGAAGCCATATCCGTAATCTGAAACGTCTCTTTTTATTATGAGAAATAGGATTTGTTTTTTCAAAGCTTATGATTTACTTTATTGTTATTTATCGATTTGTGAAAAACTTTTATAATGATCCTCGAATTGTCGAGTTGTTACAGTAGAAAAAAATTACATAAGGATCTTGTCTACGGTTGAACTATTTATAACAGCTACATTAAAACGATTTTCGAACAGAGCAGTGAAAAAACACCAAAACAATTGAACAGAAATGATGTATAAAAAATCCTCTTTTTATGTCATTTTTTTTATCGAAAATCCTATATTTTTAAAAAGTGCAATCGGAGGCCAGCACTCTATGTATATACATGAATCAACAAACTTCTACTTATCGTTAGTAAATGCTTTGCTAAATCTTACGTCAAACAGTCTAATCAGTTCGATCAATCTGAAATACTGACTAATATCAAGAATAAATGTATTTGATTCATTATTTGCTATCATATTGGCGTATAAAAGTGAATATATATTTGGAATGCTAAAATCATTTCTTGTAATATTCGATTCAACCCTACATTTATTGCGAACGTAATGATATAAACTATTGTCTCCATTGCAGGCATTTTTTAACTTAGCTTGTCAATTCAATATGCATCATAAATATGAACTCAAATTTGTGCGTAACCCTCTTATTATTCATCGGCGTTGTTTTATTCGTACAGATTAATGCATATGTACGTCGTGCCTGTAAGCGTAATATGATTTGCGTATTTATAATAACTAATTTGTTTCAGATTTCAAAGACGATGAGTATGATGAAAATAAATTTGCTGAAAGATCTGATCTCAATCGGTCAGCCCTCGTGGATTCGGCTGTAGTGGGCCTACGAATAAGGACGAATATCAATGCAACAAGCACTGCAAAAGTAACGGATTCAAAGGTGGCTACTGCAATGCAGCTTTGCTTTGGTTTCGTTGCGATTGCTATAATTAAGCTGTTGACAAATTCTAAGAGCGTTTTCTTGGCGCCATGGATTCGAAAATCAACAATATGTTCACATTGATTCATATTGTGCGCCTTCTTTTTATCTGATTCTATTGCTTGAATAAAATACGCATATTATAATAACCCCACCTTCAATATTAAATATTTTATTTGCATTGTTTCTTGTGTTATTAGAAACGATAGAATTCTTTCGGCAAGATATTGGGAAAATCGGCGGTCGGGGCGCTAGTTAAGGAATTATGACACGTTTCTCTCATCCAAAAGGACTCATCAGGTGATAATATGGGCTCGGTTATTTGTAGATGATTTTAGTTAATGAGAAAATGAACTTCACGTACATATCTTACGAATACTACGTAGAATTATTATCATACTATGAATATTCGTCAAATATTAATGTGTATCTGTTATGTCAGTAGAGACATCTCCTGACATAAGAAGGCCCTCTTTATCCCTCTATCATACTCATGAGATGGAACCGATTGGTGGAAGAGAGAGATAGAGAGAGTGGAGGCTTTGTGCTTTTTTTGTTGTGTGGATCGTTGGTTTGTTTTTGGGAAGAAAAAGGAATAAAAGGGAACAGGAGAAAAGGACCTAACAGTATCTAGAAATATCTTCTGTGAGTCTATGTTGGTTAAGGGAATAATTAGTTGTTATGCTTAGTATAAAGTGATGTTTGGCTAGTATTTTAGATAATTTTTGTGAAACTCACATATATTTTCGAATAAAATGTTGAGTGTAAGTTTTAAGGCAAGGTATTTAGCCGCTCTCTATCCACTACGTAGCAGATACCATTAATAAAAATCTGCCCCATCTAATTAGAGATCATTATAAGTATGGTTCTATATCTGTCTTCACCAATAAAAACCTGGATGGCTATACTAGGCCACCATTACAGATACAAGTAAATAGATAAAGTTCCAACTATAGATCTGAGAGACCTAGTGAACTTTTACGAAAGATTTTCACACAACCTGTTTGCATCAGTTAAGTGAATCTGAAAAATATACGTGAATTTCTCATTTTAGCCCCAAAAAGGTTACGCTAATAACTTTTTCTGTAAAGTGTTATTCTCTCCAGAGCGATAAAATTTATAAAAAAAAAAGATATTTTATCATGGAGATGGAGACCATCGCTCATGAAGATTAAATATCCTAAGAATGCCATATTACTTAAAATATAATATAAAAAAGAGGGAAAAAAATAAATAGCTGACTTGTTTAGGGCACCAGCACAAACATTCACATGGATATAATGTTGCAGTATATTCTCAAATAAAAAATAGTGCACATCAAAATATAAATATAAAATATTCGCATTGATCTCTTTGCTTATGTTATTTTCATCATATTATTTAGATTGACAAAGGTGTGGACGCGTATATCAAATTGTAGTACATGAGCTCACAGTTCAGGTGATGTGCTTATAAATATGACTGCAGATACGGGACATAATGAGTTTTAATTTTAGAATTAGAAAGCTACAATACCAGTTCTTGCAACATTATTCTGAGCTTCATCACTCAAGTGAGTGGTAAGAGAACGAAGTTCTTCGTCACTATCAGTGATGACGCTCAGTTGTACTTCAAATAGTCGTCCACCATCATCCATACGATTGATGTGTTCAATACGGAACACTACGTGCATAGAAAAGAGTATATCTGATCCATTTTGGAAATAGCTGACATTTTCAATATCGGGAAATGGTGTTGATGCTTGGCTAGGATCGATAGTCACGAAGAAGAGAATGCCAATCATATCCAGGTTTGCCAAAGAACTTTGAGCGAATCCAATAGAAACTTGTCTAGTTTTTCTAGTGGACAGAAAACAGTGAAACGCCATAAGTCCACCTTGCGTTTTCTTCAACTTTTCAAAATCATCTATAGATAGTCCTTGTCCTCAGTAAACAAGAAAAGATTTTCCATGATATTGAGTAACTTGTTGTTTATGCAATTCATCTAGTTTCGATGACTATCGTAGATGAAGAAACCAATGTTGACGATAATATCGGCTTTGAATAAGTGAAGTGCCTGATTGAGCATTTTATAAGTAAAACATTCTCTGGCATACCACCATATGGCTTTGTTCAGTTGATAATCCCGAGAAAATTCAGCGTAGTCGTCTACATAAATGTTTTGGCAGTATGTCGCTAAGTTTCGTTGTTCTTATTAGTTGTATTCAATTTCAAGTAAGGCATTTTTGAATAGTTGAGTATACATAAATGAGGAATTCAGTCGATTCAGATCGGGAACAGAGTCATCAACACGTTCATGTGCAAAACTAACTCCGATAGAGTCTTGACTGAATTGTTTGATGGCCATTTGAAGTGCATCACAAACTCCTTTCGCTTCTGTATAAATTCCTTTGATTTTAGTTAGCTGTTTGGTTCAACATCCATAACAACTTCTACTTGTGGCATTTTATTAGTCGTTCGAATCAGTTTTTCTCCTTGATAGTCATGAATAATGACAAATATTTTATCGTTTTAGTGCTCTTGAAGAAACTGTACACATTCGCTAGGCTCCATAAAATGTTGAACATCATGGCTGATCATAGATAATTGCTCAAGTATCTTTTTTTTTAAATTCTTCGTTCAATGAGCTTAAATTGGCATTTACCAAAACAATTTTATGTTTCTGAACTATGCGTGGTAGAAAGTAAGCATTCTTCTGCGTCATTCGTGTAACTGTGTCAGTTGTAGGACTTGTCATTTCATTTAAGTTTTTATCATTGTTTCAGAGAACCAATTCGTTTTGAGGACAAATGATACTTAAACTCCTGTTGAGAAGTATATAGAAGTAACGCACACATTCTTCGGTGACGTGCAAACATACAACAGAGTAAAAAAAGCTTTTTTACTCTTGTTTTGATTTCTGATTGCATATTTTTGTTTATTCAAAACTTTTCTTTTTCTTTACTATCGTCACATAAAATGGAATTTCACTTCATTGACAACATATGGCAACATTTTCAATTTTTACCCCCATCACTTTTGTGTCCTGCTTGCAATTTCCGATGAGAAAAATCTTTATCTTTCGTCGTTGTAATCTAAAATAGGGGCAATATAATGCACAGAAAAGTTTTCGAGTTTATTGTTTTATGTATATATATATACGTATATATATATCAACTTATATTGATAAAGATTTGATTTGTTTATTTCGTATAAAGTAGAATTTAACTTTGCATCCATAATTCACACTCCTGTGTTTTTCCATTAGTTACTTTTGCAATTTTTCTTCTGATTCTTTTTTTCTCTGGCGAACACATTTTATAATGATTGTTACATTTATGTTTTTGATTTTGTCCGTTCTATTAAATGTATGGCACATTCTATGTCGTCTACACAACGCATTGAATGGATGTATAAAAATTCTAGAGATCCAACAGAATGGCGTGCCTATTCTGACATCGAAACAATAATTATTGAAGAAGCTTATCAAAAGAAACAATCCGAAGCATTACTTGACGATTATCACATTAATTTAAAGCGACTCCTTCAAGTATCTAACCAGAACCATACAGATCAATGTTCCGTTCAGCGTGTTATCAAACAACGTACAGATAGTCGATTGAGAGAAGAACGTTTTATGCCTGATCCCATTTTACCATCAAAAGGCTTTACTGATGCTCGTCATAGAGCTAGTTTTCTTGATGCAGCAGGTCAATGTCTCAATTTATCTGTTTTGAAAGTTTCTGACGATACTTTTGTAACAATGTTAGTAGAAAAAGCCGCCGAAGGTATTTTAAGTGAAGCAAAAAAAGTAGGCAAAGAAAAAGAAGGCCAATGGATGGCTGAACAGCTACTCAAGACAAAAAGCAAAAGTCGATATGAAGTAGCCAAATGTTGTGCTCGTCTTTACTGCATGGAATCTTTTCTGTATAAGAAAATGAATGAAATAATGCGATTAGGAACAGATGAAAAATATCAGGCTCTTTGGCAGAGTAAGCTATTGACATTTGGACCGTTTGCTTGTTTACTTTTTAATTTACAACGAGATCTTTCTGTCTCAGCTACTATCCAAACGAAAACTGTTTATCGTGGTGCCAATTTTTCGCCTGAACAAATCAAAGAATATCAACGAATCACTAATTATTCAAAAGCAGATCGTAATTATGGTCAATTTCCTGCATTTACATCAACAAGTCGTAATAGAGAGAAGGCTCAACAATTTGGTAACATACTTTTTCTTATCGAAATTGGTGAAGCTGATGGTTGTGATTTTTCGTTATATTCAGAGTTTGACGAAGAAGAACATTTACTTGCACCTCATTTTTATTTCTCCATTGAATCATGTCTCTTTGACAATGAAATAAACAAATGGGTCATTGCTCTTCGCTCATTGAACATTTGACACAAAAAGAGTGAAGCGGATAAATAAATAAATAAATAATAAATAGAATCAAATCATATTTCTAATGATAAATGTGTGATGAGTAATTTATTTATATTTATTATCGGCTATTATTATTGTTTGACATGCATTACAAATGTGTGCTGCGTTCAAGAAAGTATGTGGGTGTGTAAACACCCGTATCTAGAGGTGGACCATTTTATCTAACAGACCTTAATTAACACAACATTAATCAAGTTGTTTTACTTAACGCTAGCATTAACAGTAATGTTAATTGAACGCACTTAATTAACGATTATAATAAATATGTGTGAAATAAAATGATCGATCCCATTAAACACTATGTGAGCAGTAGTAAATCTAATTGAATTTTATTTAGAAAACATGGATATGTGATTCTCGACGTCCAGAACAGTAATCGAGACCTGTTTATCCATAAGAATAGTCTTCATATTCTGCCTATCACTCTAGAAGCGAATCTGTTTTGCTACAGATCAATATTATTTTAAGTTAAAATCATAGCATGTATTTATTTTTCTATTTCAATCATTCATATCAAAAACAAAAGTGTCCAGCTTATCATTGGTTCGATAGTTAAGTGGATTTGTTTGCTATTTGCTTTTGAGGATTGAGATCAGGCGAATTCTTTCTAGAATAAATAGATTCGTTGGGCCAGACCAGTTACTATGGCTGAATGGCCAAGACGCTTGACAAATATTCACACGAAACTGTGCTTGAATCTCGACGCCATCAATCATAGAATAATATAGGAAAAATTACTAACGACTATTTTTCTCGTACCACTCCTCCGGTAACACGCGGGCTTCGTTGAAAACATACACAAAAGACTATTGTAATATGTAGTTAGCCAGTATGCATGGAAAGTTTAAGTGATTAAGCGGATCGAACTTTGAGTTATGCTGACCTTCCGCCCAAATCTAAAGCGAGTAATAGTTGTTGGAAAGAATTTGACTTTCGAAACTGTCTTTGGGCAGTATTGTGCACTCTAAAATAAAAACAAGTACGATACCCAACTTAAAAGGATTCAGTCAAGAGTACAAGACCTAAAAGAGTTGTTCCGGTGGCCCCCGGGAAGAAGCTTTTTGACGGTTTTGCAAAAACCATAAAAAGGTTTCTCACGAAGGTACAAATTCTAAGGATTCAGCTGTGGATGTTACTATGTCTCGTTACGAAAACGACTGTCAACCCCGCATACAGCAACAGCTACAGTCACACCAACACCGGATCTCATGGCTTACGAGCGCGACTAAGTAACATATACACGTTGAGTGTCGACAGAACGCAGCAAAAGATG
>CAJNYU010000184.1:295478-327979 GCA_905331475.1 Rotaria socialis
GTGTGAATTTCGGCGGATAGTTGGACGGGATAATTTAGTTTGGAGCGCCATGGTCCCGTCCATCGTGCGCTCCATCGGCGTTTTTTGAATAATGCCAAGTATTCTGTTGTTGATAAGTATTGTATTGATATGGACAGTCTTTTCTGAAGTGTCCTTTTCTTCCACACATGTAACATTTTGTCTCATTTAATGAATATAAGTTGCGTTGTTTACGTGTGCCTTGTGTTGAATAATATGATTGTCGAGGTGTGACATTATAATTGCCATTTCTATTCGACGTAAAATTTCCTCTGTTGTTTGATTTTGTTTGTTGGTTCGTTTGATGAGCTAACATTGTTTGCACCTCGTGATGATCATCGTTGTTATACATTGCTGTTGTTGCTATATCATTGTGCAATAAGTCGTGGTTATCATTTCTATGTTGTTGTTTGTTTCGCTGATAGAGTATTTCTTCAATTTTTGGAGCTTCAGTGATAATTTCATCTAATGATTCACATCGGGATATTCCAATCATCGTTAATAAATTGTTTCTCATCTTACACATCAGGTGTCGGATGGGATCATTTTCTGTTTCATTCGGCTTTTGTTCTTGCCAGAGGGCACGAAGTCGAACGATGAACTCATTAATTGTTTCATCTTCTTCTTGTTTACAGTCTTTCCATTGTTGTTCTTGTCGTGCACGTCGGATTGGTGAGTTAAATTGATTGAGAAAAATTATCTTGAATTCGATCCAAGCTTGTGGACGTCGATTTGAGACACGTAGTTGGCAGTACCACTCAAGGACCGTACCTCGAAGAAATTGTGAGATGCCGTTGAGAAGCAATTGGTCATTCCAATAATTTATTGTTTCTGCGTATTCTTTGACTCGAATGAGGAATTAACGAGGACTTTCAAAGGTGCTTCCACTAAATGTTGGTATTGATGATGATGGTGGGATAATGATGGTGTGTGCTGTTTGAGCGGGACGTTCATTTAATAACATTTGTCGTGCATTATTCTCAGCCTGTTGTCTTTGTTCTGTTATATTGTGGTGATCGGATTCACCATTATCAAATGATTCATTGATTGCTGATGAATTAAGTTGTGTGTGAGGCGTGGATACGTTCTCTTCCATTAGTTGATTTTGATCATTTTTTCGTAATGCTTTTGTTTCCAGCGCCTCACAATTTGTTTTCATTTCTGTTCTCATATCTCGAATATTGTTTGTTAATTGCTCCCACTGTTGTTGTTTTTCTTCTAATTTGGACGTTGTTGTGGCTTGCAATTCTTCTGTTCTTTTTTGAATGGTTTCGATTTGATTTATCATTTTTTCTTGTACATTCATCATTTCATTTGGTACGTCCATGTTCATATTTTTATGCTGTTCTATTAAATTGAGGTGAATTTCATCTAGTTTTGCCTCGAGCGCATTCAGACGCGTATTGCTGTTGTTATTTGCTTCCGATAATTTTTGGACCGCTTGTTCAATTGTTACTTTTTCAGATGCCATTATTTCGCTTAGCTTATTTATTTATTTTCGATTAGAACATTGAGGTTTAGTTTGACAGGGTCGCCATGTAACGAGCAAGAAGCTATGTCGTGTTTTTCTACTCTCCCCCCATGTCATAAAAATCGCTTAAAAATCGACGATTTTATCGCGATTTATTAGCCCGATTAATCGTGCGATTATATCGCGATTAATCGTTTGAACTGGTGATATTTACCGATTTATTTCTCGATTTTCAGCAAAAGATCGCGATCTGTCACTGCTTTTGCAATTACTTATAAATCAGCTTTATAGACCTAAGTTAACATTTCTCTTTTTCATTTATTAGTAATAAACAAGTGTTGCTGAATTACTTTCATCATAGGTTATCCTTTTTTTATTGCACTAAAGCATAAATAAAAAAGATGCCTACAGTTAAAACTAACAATACAATAAAACAAGATGATGAATGAATGTGAGAACGTTCAATATATAAAGGTACTTTCGTAAAACAAATATGCTATATGTACATATGAAATATTTTCATAAAAAACAACTAAAGTCTACAAAAACAACTGTCGTCTGTTTGTATGGAACTCATAATAATCACTATGTTTCCGATTGTGAATTTGATGCTACAAGTGGATCATTTGATGCATCTATGAATCATGCAAAGGAGAGAAATTATTATAATTAAGTAGAATGATAAATTATGTTTTACCTTTATTTGATTTAGCGTACAATCTTTTTCGTTGATTTCTACGTTTGCTCAATATTGAATCATGAATGGGAGGCCAAATGATCGACATGTCATTGACTGAAAAGCCAAACTTATGCTGAACTGCATCTAAGAGAAATAGAATTAAATAGAAACAGAAAAAAATTGGTACAAGTTTTTCTTACTACGTATGGCTTTGATTCTTTCATCTTCATCGGCCTTCTTTACATTAATGTTTTGAAATTCTTGATCATCAATAAATACTACGTCAATAAGTTTTAATGCATATTTGATTGTGTTTTGCTTGGTACCATATATTTTCAAAAGATCTATTACTTGACCATCACTTCGATTGTATGACTAAACGAACAGATTAATCATGAGCATGTAGGCACGTTGTTCATAAAATATATTAAGATGAGGAGAGATTAATAAGACTCTTTACCTTCAAAGCATTCGTGGATTCTTCATCATGTGTTGCGGTTTCTTCATCATCATCTTCAAGAACAATTGGAATCTAGAAATAACGTATTTTAATCGGCGAGCTATATGCATTACAAATATAATTCTTACTTTATGCTTATTAAAACTTCGAACGATTTTCTTTTGATTCACACACAAACTATTTAAAAACTTGTGTTGACGTTCCATAGTAATTGACATTTGACTTTGTTGCTTTTGAACTTGTAAAACAATAGCATTAAGTTCTTTGACATGATGAAGTACTTGTTGAAAGCCATAATTTTGATTTTCATCTTGATCATCTTCATCGTTTATTAAGAGACGAGATTTTTTTACGATCGGTATTTTTGTTATTGGTTTCAAGTTACGTCTTTTCGAACAAGCAGACTTTGAATTTGAAGTTAATTTTTGACTTTTTGAAGGGATATTATAGTTAAAATCATCATCATCAAATGAACTATTTAATTGATTTTCATCATTGACTTTGACATCATCTGAGTCCGATGAATCTCTATCATTATCTGCATCATAATAGAAAAGATAAAAAATGACTGATTAAAGCTAAACTGTAGGATTACCTTCTATAATAATTGGACATGAAATTGATTGATTGCCTTTTAAATTCGATTTTGATGCTGATGATGATGATGATGATGATGATGATGATGATGATGATGACGATGATGATGATGATGAATATGTTTGCCCAGACTTCTCATTTACAGCTGATGCATCACCTTCTAATTGCATAATAAGACAAACATTCAATAGGTCTCTATATAAGTTACTCACCAACGCGAATATTGTATAAAGTCTCAGTTGTAGAACGTACTAAAAAAAATACTCTGATATACATGAGTTTTAGCGCACTTACGCGATTGCTCTTCACTTGCTGATAACACTGGATTTGATTTTGAAGTAGTTGTTAATTTTTTTTGTCGAATTTCTTGTGCTTTTTTTACTTTCCATTCTTCGCAATCAGATGGAACTTCCTCGTGCATTTGGGATTGCATCGCTTTTTCAAGTAAAATGCCATAGCGCTCCATCGACGCTCGTGTACCTATACGAAATATATCAAATAAAATACAGTCTGAAGATTGAAGAAGAGTAAACGTGCCAGTTTGTTCAATATGAACATTGTATGATTTTCCAAGCTCCTTAATAATCCCATAGCCTTGTTCATTAACATGTAATAAACGCTTAGATTCAACTATGCTGTACTTCGAAGGTTCGTCGATGTAAACGATGCATGAATAACTAGTTTTTTCTTTAAATGAACGTTGAGTTAAATAAGGACGTTCATATTCATTCCTTTTTGAAGTCATCTGAGATAGAAAGAATATATTATTATACATGATAATTTAACTGCCGTGTAAAAAAATTAATGAAAAACTGAAGATCTAATTCTGCTAATTAAAAACAATCAGCGTGTTCATAAAAGTTACATTACATATATATATATATAAATGTATTAATAAAAAAAGAATATTAAGTTCAATCGTGTTCATAATTTATGCGCCTTTCACTAATGCATTCATACTGTTTAAAAGGTACTGAGATGCATTTACTTCTGATATTCCCAGCTTGAATAATAATAAATTCATCATTTAGAGAGCATATTGGATAAAATGAATCAAGTATATTTTTAAATTTCTCTGGAATATTCAGTTCGTCAGATATTCGTATATTAGTGCGACGAAATTGTTGTATCAATGAGTAATATTGATTTTCTAATGAATAAAACAAGATGATGTTACCATATTGAATTTGATGATGTTGATCGTTATAAGATACTAAATAACTATTGCATGAAAATCGTTTATCATACAAGACCGAGTGATATGTAACAAATTTGTCTTTGAATCTTAAATAAAATTGAATTTTGAGCGCATCATGTTGTAGAATATTCAGGTTTTCATTTAATTTTTTCTTGTAAGGATTTAAAATACTACTATTTAACTTGATTTCGTTTATCAAAAACCTTGATGGTGGTTCAGATTTTTTCGTGATGACAATACTTTCAATATCATACCAAAATGAAATTTGGGAACCCAAATGCTTTGTTCCGTGGGCCTTTTTTTTAACATGACGAATCGCCGATTCAAAACAAAACGACGAAGTGAAAGCCATTGCTCCATGATCTAAAATAGATGGTACAAAAATGACACTGAAGTTTTAATACATTAATGATGAGAAAAACAATTTATAAAAATGTGAAGATAATTATGAAGTTGATCCTTACTTAACACTTGGTTTGGCAAATGTAAATGGGCATGTAAAGAGTACAATTCGATCTTTTGATCATAAATTGTCGATGCATTCTTACAGTAGTAATGTATCATTGTATCGGCTAATTCGATCTCCTCAAAACTTCTTGGACAGTGCAATATTTTGATGGCCATGCAATAAATGGAAAAATGAGACGAATACAGTTCTGGTAAATGTTGTATAAGTATTGGTAAACCTACATTTAATATGAATAATCTGGAATCCTTCGCTTTCCAATCATTAACAGATTTAATGGAATATATATATTTCACGTGCGCATCATGCGGCAAATGAAGATTAGATAACATTGAATCTATGCCATCAATATCATTTTTTGTTAATATACAAGTAAAGCGTTTCAGTAACGTTGAGACATGGTTAAGACAGATTAAATGCATATAATCATGTATAATATCGTCAGGATAGCGAAAAAGTTTTAGTAAACATGACAATCCTTTAATACCAATAACTGATGAATGATATTTAGCATTAGTGTTAGATTTTTCAACTCCTGCTGCAATTGTAACAAAATCTTCATGATTTCTTGATTGATAATTATTATATTTGTATGGGTAAATGATTTGTTTATTTAGCAGCGTTCCTAAATAAGAAAAATAAAAAAAATTAAATAGTAGCAAAAAAGAATAACAGCATACAAGAATAAAAAAATTACCCTCTGTGATACAGTTTGTACAAGCAAAGTAACCATTAAAGTTAATGGTTTTAGTAAACAATGATTTCGCCGGTAGATCAGACACAAAAAATAGTGTTTTTACGTGTATTTGATACTCATTTCCATCTACAAATATTGATGTTCCATTTTCAGCTAGATCAGTAATTTGTTTTATGATATCTAAAAAAAAAACATCCACATCTGGCTTCTTGCAGGATACCCATAATCCTAGTATTAAAATATTAGAATAATGTTCCCTAATTGGTGGAGGTAATTCCATGATTGAGCTAAAGCAAGGCCATATTGCTGACTTTGTTGAACGTACTAAAGGTGCACCATCAACAAATACATTAAGTGTAATTGGATGAACAATGCCTTTTGTAATAAAAGTATAACGACTACCACTTGTAACATCAAAATCAGGAAAAAGATCGATATTTCCGGTAAAGAAAGAGATATTTTTTTTAATAACATATTCTAGTTTCTCTCTAATATTTGTAGTGATAATTTCTGTCAATTGTCTCTGTGACAATTTTAAATTAGAAAAGATACAAGTTGAATTTGTACAATATTGTTCACCGCGTTTGCATGTTGTTAAGGTAAGACATTGGTTACAATAAAACTTAGTCATAGATGATGGATTTTTCCCATATAATTTTAATACCTGATTAAACGTTATTGGAAGTTGATTCGGTATTGGTAGTAGAGATTTGATCAAACGCATCAATGCAAACACCTTGGCTTTATCGAAATTTGAACTATTACAAAAATTCATTATAAATTTAACAGCTTCAGTCACACTTATATGCGCATCTTTATATAATGGTGATTTTCCATCTTTTGAGGATAGGAAATTATCATGTTCATTAAAATTATCCTTTTCCGTCGAAGAATAATATTCTTCGAAGTTATCTTGACCGAGAAAATCAGGATCAACAACATTATCTACCAGCACTTGCTCATTCGTGGTTGTTGTTGTTGATGTTTTCTTCTTAAGAATATTACGTTTCACTATATCAATCGAGTAGCTAGTTGAATCAGTATCATCATCGGATTCATTTTCAACTACTTCTTGATATTGCTTCTTTCTTTTGTTTCTGCGTGCCCTTTGTTGACAAAACTCGTCCAGTGTAAGATTCATTACCATTTTCCATTATAAGAACAAAGCCAAAAATAAATAGAATCAGGAATCGATTATGTGCAATAAGACGTTTAAAATATTTTAATATTCACTACGTAGGTTTAAGAAGGCTTAACACATTAACATGGATTGCATTATAAAATAATTACTGGAGAACAATGACTCTGATTGTGTTCCTATTGGTTGACGGACGTGAACCAGTTAGTATCCAATCCGCCGTTTTTGTCTACTCGTAATAAACGAAATTCAGCAATAACTCTGCAAATGAACAGAAAAATATATTTGTTTGTCTGAATAAAATAAAACAAATAATTTTATCTGGAGGCCATCAAACATTTAGTTTTAAATATCGCGATTTATCGGCAATATTATGCAGATTAGCGATTAATCGCGATTAATCGCCGGGCTTGCTACTTATGTAAATAATTGCCGGTAGCTCGCGATTTCTTGACGATTTTTGTTCAGACTTAACAAGATCGTCAATTAATCGCAATTAATTGTCGATTTTTTAAGTTGAATCGCGATTAATCTGCGATTTTCTTCAATTTCACGATTAATCGCTAAAAGTCTCGCGATTTCGATGACATGGGTAGGATCGGAATCCGATATTATCCGATCGTATCCTACTCTGGGATCCGATTCGCCAAAAAAGTCTGCTATACTCAACTTCTAAAAAGCTCTTATGCACTAAATAGAATTTTGATATTTTTTTTAATTCTTCCGTCGGATCCGTCAATAGTTCCGAAACCCAGAATCCAACTGGATTTCCTCGGTTAGTAGGATGTTTTAGGATCCGATAGCATCCGTCGTCGAATTGGTCGACCTGGGTAGTCTCGGTGTTACATGAATGTTATAAAGATTTAACACAAAGAAATAGTACCAATGCAAATGGTATTCAAAAGTTAATTGGTGATTTAATTGAAACAATAACAGACAACAAAATTGGTAATGAAAATGAAAAGTCTGCCATCATTTTTGGTTTTTGCGAAAAAATTGGCATCAAATTTCAAGAACTGGAAAACGTTATTGTTCAACACAGCACAGAAATTGTCGATCTGAAGAAAGACAATGCTGAACTTAAGGCATCTATTGTGGATTTGAAGGACAGTGTTGATATAAAGGAATGCTTCAACAATTCTAACGATCTTGCCAAATTATTTATTTCTTATTATATCACACCAAATATTAAAAAAGAATCATGAATATAAAAATAGTTATTATAGTTGGACGTTATTCAATAATCGCCTTTCAGTCATTAAGCGTGAAGTTAAAAATTTCATAAAAAGTCAAAAGGATTTAGAAGACTTTATCAGGCCATTACAACAAGAATTAGATGCATCAAACATTGATATTCTAGCTATATATGATTTAATTCATGCACGAAATGCCTTAAATCATCGAGAAATTCGTTCTAGTGTGGAACAAGAAAATTTCCTTGAAGAAATAAAACAATATCAATTTTCAAAAACATTTATTTATGGCGATCTGACTATGAAAATGATTAACAAATTAAATCAAGCCAAATTAAAACGATATACAAACTAGATTGAAAAAAATTGACCTATATCTTATTTTTTTAAATATCATCTACCCAGGTCATTATCGATCAGTCGTTTCTTGTCGGATGGGTTATAATTCCGATGTCACATGGTGACCGGATTCGGTCGGGCTGTGGGTGTGGGTGTGGGTATGAATGTGACATGTTTGTGACTAATCAAACCACACCCAGATCCACACCCACACCGATATTTGTTGATTCTTTGCCAATAAAATCTATTCTGGAAAATATCTATGATTTTTATCATCATCAGTATTTCGATGTCATTAACAGTATTATTAATTCAATTAATTTACGTTTTAAACAATCGATATTTCCTTTATTATGTATACTAGAGCAATTTCTTTTGCAAACAGTTAATGGCTCTGAAACAGTTGATGAGACAAATACAATAGGTGTTAATGACATTAGAGAATTTTTAGCTGATGATATTGATGCAGAAAAATTACAAAGAGAACTAACGATGCTACCGGATTATTTATCGGTTATTAGAAAGGAAAAAATTATGGTTTAAAAAAAAATACAAAGATTAGTACAATATGTGAACTTTTAAACATACAATCAATTGGAAAAACTATGTTTTCTGAATTTAGTAAAGTTCTATCGCTGTATTTAACTGTTCTTGTAACAACAGCTACCACAGAGCGATCATTTAGTGCTATCAATCGCATTAAAACGTATTTACGTAGTTCAATGACTCAGCAACGTCTCAATCATGTTATTATTCCGCACATTCGCAAAGAAAAACTAGATTTGCTTGATTTGAATAGTATTTGTTCTGAGTTCATTTCAAAGAATGAAAACAGAAGAAAATTTTTCAGTGATCATTAATTTTATTTCTTACATGGATTTTAATTTTTTTTTGGAAACGCTTTCTTCTAATTTCACTATTTCTGTCTTGTTTCAAAACAACTAAATACATACTGATTACGGTTATGTAGGATAAAAATCTAGCAATAAAAGGTGGATGTTTTTTACTAAAAAAGACACCAAAGGATACTATTGTCTGTTTTAAACCTGCATCTGACCTACTTGAAGTAAAAAGTTGAGCCTACTATAGATTGAAATCGCTCCGCCGCCTATATACATATACATCGCCTAAACAAAAGTAGCCGTTAGTGAATATTTTAATCTGTCAAACGAAAAGTACATCTAGATTACAAAAATTAGCTTATATATTAATATTTGTTTTGAGATAAGAGCTAAGCTGAATAATATCCGCAGTTGCTTTTAACTCCTAATATCTATCACCAGTGTTGATACGATTAAGTTATTTGAGTCATTAAACTCTATATCTAATTCAAGGTAAATAGTCGCATAAAAAGTGCAGAATGAAAAAAGTGGCTTCGTTTTTGTTATCATATTACCTATGATTTTGCTATTATTTGTACACACAAGTACTGTTTCATCCAAAAATACATCTATAGTGAGCATGAACCGAATACAGTTGGATAAGGATCTTTTATACAATCAAAAACATAGATTGAAAGTGCGTACACGATATGTTTGGACAACTGTTCAGTTAATTATCATCAGTTATTATTAGAATCTATGTAAGCTTCATAATGAAAAGGGTGTGGGTGTGAGAGTCTAATAAATAATACACCCACACCCACACCCACACCTATAATTGAAGAGCAACATCAAATACTTGTAATGTTTAGTATCGATTAATGAATGAAAAAAGCAGCACATTTTTGCAAAAACTTTATACTGTCAAAAACCTCATGGCATTTATGAATTTTTTTCTTCTTTTTGAGTATAACGATTCCTACCATATAATATCATTGTTTATTTAACACCCAATACTGGTGGATTAAGAAAATCAGTATACATATTCTGTGTCATTAGTAGGGTAGAATAAAAACTAAGTTAGGAAGAAAAATAATACTCGGAGAGTTGATGCATCGAAAAATGTCTAAGAATGGTGAATAGATTCAGTACTAGAGGAATAGGCTTTTCTTCTTGAAGAACCCGATTTACCAAAAATAATATATGTTCAGTTTTGCATCTATTTATCAGTATTGGACAAACTTTTGTACTCGAGCATTAATATACTCAACGACATAAAGACTATATTGACTGTCCATGACTACTCCCGAAGGTGTATTGAAAAAGCCAAGTGCAGTACTTGTGACACCAGTTACACCTGCAACCGTAGATCCATTCGTTTGACCGGCTAGAAAGTATTGTATACGGTGGTTTCCTTCATCGGACACGTAGATGTTTCCAAATGGATCAAGAATAACATCTGTTGGGTAGCTCAGTAGTTCCGGCGTGCTACCAATCATTCCAGTGCTACTGCCCACAATTAATGTCCATGTACTACTACCAAGCACCCAACGAACAATATTATGAGCTCTGTTGTTGGTAATAAGAAGACTATTTGTCGATGCATCGTACACAAGACCGCGTGGATAATTTAATTGATTGTTGTTTGTTCCGTTTCCATTTCCACCAGCAACTACAATTCCTGTGGATGCTCCCGATAAATATTGCATGACGCGATGATTAAGACTATCAGATATATACAAAGTTCCCGAGATCGAATCACGGGCTAAACCCATTGGTTGATCAAACTGATTGTTAGCAGAGCCAGCAACACCTAGAAGAATTTAAGAGACAGTATTATATCGAGAAATGGGACATGCGCTCAAAAGTCTTTAGTTAGATCGTTTATTGTTTTTTAAATATTTAATAGAATTAAAATGTATTGTGCATTGTATTCTTACCAGTTCCAGCAAGCAAAACACCTACGGACGCACCAACTGCCCAATATACAACTCGATTATTTCCTCCATCAAGGATATACATATTTCCACTAGCATCTAACACAATACCAGTAGGATAATTCAGAAAATTTAGAGCTGAACCTGTTGCTGCATTTGACTGTCCAGCGACAGTCGTACCACTTGCTGTATTAGGTAACCACTGTTGAATTCGATGATTACCATTGTCAACAACATACACAGCATTGGATGAATCCACTCCCAAGGACAAAGGATAATTAAGGTAAAGAGAACCCACACCTATCGTATTGGTAACCCCAGCCACGATTATACCTGTCGAGTTCCAACGTGATAGAAATGGAACTCCTATAAAAATGATACAGAAATTAGCCTTCTCTTGAGAAAATTTCAGGAAAAAACTAATCGGATTTCTAAATAATACTCTATAGCTCAAGTTTACATTGTTGTATGTCTTTCTTTATTGGTTTTGTGAATATTCAATAATTTCAAGATATGAAATAATGACAGTTTGCTGAGTGTTTTTTTTTCTCATTGAAATTGATCCTCTGTATACCTGTGGAACTGCTGTTCGATGATCGATTATTAGCATCGCCACTTCGATTGTAGAACACAAGCATTGCTATCAAAATTACAGCTGCAGTAATAAAAGCACAAGATGTGCCTAATCCCATACATATCTTCCATCTCGTGGATAAGCTGAAATTTAAAAAAAAGATAAAAAACATTTGATTTATGATTCAAATAGTTTTACGTTGAGCCGTCGTTTTCAGCCGATGGAAGTTTTTTTACATCGACATTCACATTCTTCAGTCTTGGATTTACCTAAATCAAAAACAATACACACTCTGTTGTGTCTTTATGACTTTTCCGGGAAGAGTCTTCCCGGTCAGTTTTTGTTATCACAAAATCATCGCATCTAAGGAATGACTATTTAACTGTGTTGAAAAAGAAAGGATCATTGTGTTCAGCTATTCTGATTAACCTTTCTTATACAATCGCGTTAGGTAATGAATTAATGCCTCATCAGAGTTCAAAAATAAAAATTGGAAAAATGAAACGAAAATTTTTTTTCTTGTAGTTTTGATTATTAATTCTAATCAAAAGATTACCAGGCGGTATCGAAATTTCTTTTTCTGCGAGTTCTTTGTTATATGAAAAACATTTTTTTGTATTCGTATTGTACTAGTACTTATTAATTATGATGACATTTCAGCATAACTACATCCTCGGATCGATGTTTTCATAAAAAATTCAACATTCTATGCGTTAAATTAGCTCAATTATTTTGAAAAAGACTTTCCGCGGCTCATTCAGTTTCCTACATCTGTCATGGCTGAAATAATGTTAGCTTTCAACAAAATAAGGCGGCATACATAAGAAACTACTACTTCAAAAAAATTACTTTTGTTGTCAGTTTGTTAGAGGAGCCCATTTGTTCTGAATCGTCAATACAGAGAATGCTAAGCAAAAAGTCGATGTGTTGTCTTTCATTATGAAACGTCACTCTCGAATTTATTATATAGTTCGTAAAACAAAAACAAGCATGCATTATTATTCTTCTCAGCACTTAGTAAAATGAAAGTTGATTTGAGGGGCTTTTTCACTTGCTAGTTATGTATAGAAACAAATAAGCTGTCTTTTAGGGTTCTCTATCATTAGAAAATCTGCCATTAAAACATGTGAATGAATAATAATGTATTTTTTGTTTTTAAGCATGTTCGACTTCAACAGTAATAAATGAGCACTTTTACTAAAAGAACTTTGAATGATTGGTCATCATTTTTTTCTCAATCGAAATAAAAACAGGTATGCAAACATTGCACAGCCTTCCAATTAAGTTTTCAATGTTCACGAGAATGCTCTACTTACGATTTAGATTCTTTTCGCCGATTACGTATCAATATTATGTATGAAACTTCATGTATTCTTCTGGCAATATTGTTCACAATTAAAAGGGAAGATTTCAGTGTTTAATTCTTACTGGAGAAGTTCAGTTAATAAAAAAAAATGATACCTATTCGCATTGGCAACTTTTCAAACAGTCGAAAGTAATCGAATTATAAATTATAATAGGAAATATATGTGTCAAAACGAAATAATAATACACAATTTTATTGTAACATAGCATTAAGAATTTAATTTATCTAAACAAAACTTGGAATGATTTCTAAAATAAAATCAAAATTCAAAGGAAATAACACAAATCGTCAATCGATTAAAATAAATTTGCCGCTAGAGCTAATATATTAAATGGCGAATCTATCAGACATAAGCAACCGTGATCTATTCATCGATAAAAAAAGGGCTTTCGTAATATCGGGGTGTAGGTTAGATATCGACTGCACTATGTTCGACCCACATCATCACCTTTCAGAATACGGTATCCGAAGAAAGAAACACCGATGATGAAAAATTGAATTCAACATTTAATTAGTTCGGGCAGGGAACATTTATGTGTAGCAGAAAACATATGACAATATTTATTCGTTATCATATTGCTGTTGACATTAAACTTTTGCAAATGATAGTAGAATTGAAAAGCTTTTCTCGGTCATCTTGAAGCAAAAAGAGGTTGAAAAGAATTGGAATAGTATCACCTGTTCATAGTGCAAACGTTTTGAAAAAATATGCATAAATCAGAAAGATAGGAAGCCTGGTGTCTGTATGTGAATAATCACACTGTAGGAGATGTAAAATCACCAAAGTTCTTTGAGCACTATATGAGTAAGAATCATCAGACGAAATTCGATAAAGTTAATATACTTGGGCATACATTTGATTGCTCAGTAAATAAATCGAAATTTTAGTAATTAGCGTAGAAAAAGTCGGTATCTACTTTTCTTTTGTTCAGTTCGTATCAATATATTTCCGTGTAAATAGTATAATTACAAGTGACATATTGAATAACTTGTGCTATTTTAGATTTTGGTGGTATATTTCGACATATTTATTTTTCTTCAAATTCTAATATCTTTAGCGGGCATGTGGACGAAGCCGAGAATCTTCTCTCTTTCGTTAAACTGTGAACAAAGAGTGAAGACAATATATTTGCGTTGTTGTGTAATTGTAGAACATTGCAAAATTGTATTAAAATATATAAATTAGGTCAATAAACGATGATTCTACGATATAATATGTAGCACACTTGTTTGTATATTTGCCTCACATTTATCTTGAGCCCCATAGAATAAAACAAAAGCTCACTTAATAGAGCAATCGTAATAGTAACTGGTAGCCAAATTTTTCACTAATAATTTCTACTCGAACCTATGTATTATGCACAAAATGAGCTGAAATAGTGTTCAAGATAGACAATATAAATCAATAAACCAGTAAAATGCGTAATATTACCTGTGCGATAAAAAAAAGCATGCTTAAGCTTAACACTGTACACTACTTAAACTGAAGAGCTGTCCAGAATAGACACTTTGAATCAGCGAACCGTTGAAATACACGATACTATCTTTAAGACAAAAATCTAGAGAAGTCGATTAAAAAAAGAACGGATATATGCGGCCCTTCAGAATTAAGCAGCACCCAAGCAGACGAAAATTCTCAAAAACGCGTTTAAACGCAGTAAAACTGAGTTTTCTGTACGTCTGCACGCGTTTAATAAAAAGTGTCCGTTTAAACGCTTCAAAATGTTGTANGGGTGTGGGTGTGGGTGTGGGTGTGGGTGTGGGTGTGGGTGTGGGTGTGGGTGGGTTGGTGTTGGGTATGAGTGTTGGATGTTTCAATATGAACTAAAGGAAAGCAACAGTGATGCCCACACTAGGGGTGGACCATTTAATTTAATTCGAGTTAATTAACGGCGTTAATTAACTCGCGTTAAGTAAAATGGTCCAGTCTTGGAGTGTTAATTTTACGTTAATTCAAAATTAACGCTAGCTAAAAGCGTTAACCGTTTATTCAACGGATTAACGTTATGGGCAAAACCGTTAACCGTTAATATTAACGGTTAACTAACACGTTAACGTTAACTAAAACGTTAACGTTAATATTAACGTTAACTCAAACCGTTAACGTTAATTTAAAATAACCGTTAACGTACCACCCCAAGCCCACACTCACACCCTCATCTACTCACCATGCAATAATATTTGAGTAACGTTCGTTTTTTATCGGAAAAGAAAGAAAGAAAAGAAAATTTAAAATAAAAGCAGTCATTCGTGCCAATGAATTGTATGAAGATGAACACCGTTCATTGTCGATAGTGCAAGTTTATTTTGATCGAAAAGAATAGCTCGATATGGATATGGATAGTACTTCATTGTTTCCTTGAGTTTTCCATCAGTTGTTATCTGAAGAAGACGTCCGATTTCATAGTCAACAATGAGCCATTGCCCAAGCAGACGAAAATTCTCAAAAACGCGTTTAAACGCAGTAAAACTGAGTTTTCTGTACGTCTGCACGCGTTTAATAAAAAGTGTCCGTTTAAACGCTTCAAAATGTTGTATTTTGTCTGTTAACACGGCCACTTTTTACTAAGCAAATATATCTGGACGTTTTCACGCGTCAAAGGCGGCAGTTTAAATCGTTTAAACATCCACTTGGCGAAAAACGCGTATCGGCTATCAGAAAGGCAAATTTTCTGAACGCTTTCTGCACCATTAATATTATGACAATTATGGTGACTTTTCTTGATCATTTTCATTCTTCGAAACGAATTATATTCCGCGTTTTTTGCTCCACATATATTTTCCATTATTTTTTTATCAAATTTAGCCGTTTTAATCACAAAATTATGCTAGAAGATGAAAAGTAACATGAATATTATTTTTGCGCATTCATATTCCTTAATTTTTTCCATTTAAACGCCTAATTTTAGCAGTATTTCATGGTTTAAATGAGTATAAATCCCTTGCTGCATTGCTCTACAAAATTCTAAGAGTTTAACCAACATCGTCCACTGAGTTTCATCAATTTTATAGGATGAAAATTTTCATTGCATTTTTCCTTGAAATTTTTACCGTTTAAACGCTGGAAAGCATAATATTTAACTCATTTAAGCCCACCCCCCCTCCTTCAGAATTGGAACTCGGCAACTGAACATGCTATGATGTTGAAATTCCGTATACATAATTGTACTAGCCAACAATGTATACAAAAAAATTTTCAGCTCTCTATCTCTTTCTTTCCAGGAGTTGTAGTTCCACAATGTGCGAATTTTAGGGCTTTACGCATCTCCAAACTTTTTTAAAGTAAACAATCAAGGAACTATATGAATTTTTTTTTATTTGAAAGCTGACATCAAGGGCTAGTGACACTCGTGGCCCTTTTTTTAAATTTCTTTTTTCTTTGTCTTACAGGTTATGTACAACTTTAAGATTTTTAAATGTATTAAAAAATGGCTCATTTAATGAAAATCTCAGTATCTTTTTCTTCGTCATAAATACTTTTCGAAAAAAGGGCCACGAGCGTCACTAGTGTAAAGTGTCAGCTTTCAAACAAAAAAAGAATTATAGATTTTCTCGATCGTTTAGTTTAAAAAAACTTGGAGATGCGTAAAGACCCCCCCCCCTTTTTTTAGAACCAGAATTTGGTATTGCAAAAACTCAGTTTTCTATGGGAAAAACTTAATGATTTTTTGTTTAAAATCTGTTTCTTTCAAGCGAAATATTGGGGGGGGGGGCTTAAATGCTTTAAATTTTCGCTGTTTATTTTTTAAAAATTTTCATCATTTGAATATCATATCTGGCTTGTTTTTTTATCATAATATAGAATGAAAATTTTTGCGTCTCTTCTTTTTGAAAATTTCATCGATTTAATGCTGTAAATCATTCTTTTTTATTTATTTAGATAGCTCAGTTTATCGTTGTTTAGTCTTTTAAAACTTTTAATCATTCAAATGTCAGATCTAGCCCATTTTTGCTAATCGTATAAAAGGCCAATTCTTTTCATGAATTCATTTTCAAGATTCTATCGTTTAAACGCTACAAATTATTAGATTTCCTCCATTTTAATATTTCAAATTATTACTGTTTAGCTTTTTAAAAATTTTGATCATTTAAACACCAAATCTAACCAGTTTTGGCTAATCCAACGGTAAGAATCTTTTTTCGCGTTTTTCCTCTCCAAATGTTTATGGTTCAAATGCTGCAAATTATTATTTTATATCCATTTAAATGCTTGAAATTATCACCTCATAGTTTTGTGAAAGCTTCGATGATTTAAACTTCATATGCAACTTATTTTTACTCATCTTACGAGCTGAAACCTTTTTCGTTTGTTTCACCTGGAATTGCAGACGTTAAGTTATTGTTACTCACCGGTTTTCTTACGTTTTAACCCTTCAACGTACCAGTTTTAAATGTTTCAAAAGGTTTAATCGTTTAAGTATCACATCTAGCTCATGTTTAACCATCCTACGAAACGAAAATTTTTGCATCTCTCTGTCTTCAGTTTAATCGCGTTTAAACGATGCAAACTGCTGGTTCCTGTCCGTTTAAATGACTCAAAATTTCGCTCTTTGATAGTTTTTAAAAATTTCGATGACCTCAACACTACATCTAATTTGTTATTACTCATCTTTTGAAATGAACTTTCTTTATGTATCTTGCTCTCGAAATCATATCATGTAATCGTTCGAAAATGTTATTTTTTTCGGATTGAAGTACATTGGGTATGAATCGTTTTCTGAATCTAAAATTACGAATGCTCTGATTCGTTGTTTTAGTCTCCAGTGAACATTCTCCAAAAATGACGCTTTATCAATCTATGCGTGCTTTTAGTTTTAATCTTTGAGAACGAGTGTGAGTATAAGTAAGTTTAGAGATTCTACTGTAAAAATTGGTGGTATTTATTTGCAAATTAGAATGGAGAATTTTTCGTAAAACATAGGAATCAGCATATCGTGGGGTATCCCGGTAAAACAAAAATTTTCAAATGCGCACTTCAAAGCGTAAAAATAATTTACTGAGCATTTTCGAACGTTTTGAAGACGTGTCATTGGAGCGCCACTCTTTGAATTTCTAAATCCACGAAAACACTTAAAACATCTACGGAAAATTTTTTATACGGAATATCAGTGAAATGTCTACATTCCATGCGTTTGCAGACCTAGTTTTATCTAGATGCGCGTTTTGCATAGGAACTCAACAGTTTTCAGCGGTCTTCATACGCAGTTTTTGTTCAGTTTTTTATGCAGAGAACAAGATTAAAGAATGTTGTGTTTGAAGCATCACCACTTTCATCTCATTTGCCTCTACATACGTATGTATTAAGACTTTTACGCTTTCAACGTTAACCCAATCCTATTTAACAGTATCTGAACGCTGTAAATCGATGAATGCTATTGATAAAAAGATGATTAAGTATCAACCGGCTCAGTGACGCATAATATTATGCATTTAAAGGTTAGAGCACAAATCGCTTCATTTTTAGTACCCTTCCCACTTCCTCCACAGTGGAATGGGTCATATGAAAAAGCAATTCGTACTCGTGGATTTATGTCAGCGTCAAAGATCAGCGAGTGAATTAAACAATAACAATGAGTATTATAGAAATATCAGTATTGGGTAATGAAGTTAGTCGAATAGCTAGCCCGTAGGAATTAGGCATAGTGAGAATCTAACAATTATACCAAAGTACATGAAAACCTAGCGAACCAGACGAAAGAATCCCAAAAGTCATGCGTCAGATGGAGGAACCTCAAAGTTCATCGATCAGATGAAAGAGCTATGAAAGCGATTCAGCAGATGAAAGTGTCCTAAAATTAACCACTAGTACGAAAGGAGTGTAAATTTGACCAATGAGATCATAGAACCTTATACTAATAGACAATATGATTCTAAGCGCCAACTAATATCCTTCAAGAGGGCAACGTATACACTAGACCTCAATCACTCTCTGTGCAAACACGTCTTAGTGGGTACTTCGCTTCCATATTGTTCAGACAAAGGGGGGAGGGTGCTTCCAGTAAACTTCCGAAGCATTGAACATTGCTGCGTCATCTACACAGGTCCCGCATGGTATGTCTCGGCGTGCGTCAGTTCCTAAACAGAAGACTTAAATGAGAGGTCACAAAAATGACTACTGACCGATAAAGGTCTAAAACAATAAGATCATAGAAATCCGCTAAAATCCCGCGGAATTCCAGTTTCTGCGTATGCTCTCAAAGTTACAAGTGGCAATGTGGAGTTGACTTTTCCATGAAGACGACTGCGATTAGTTTAAATGAGACTAAGAAATTCTAGGAAGGATCACAAAATACCACATGCTCTTTCCCAACCATTGTCCGCATCATAAATTCAGGATTTCGCATAACAAAACGAGATCGGTGCCTAGCATAATGCTTCCTCAGATTATGTCCCCTCATCGCATCCTACAGTCCCTCAGTTGACAGCAAATTGGATCGTGCTTAAAAGTCACGTTTTATACATCGCAATCATTCCTGTTTCCCTACGTCTATCGATCAACGGCTTTCACCTTAAAGCTTACAACCTATATATGCAAAATCCAACATCCACATCAATACAAGCCATACATTCTCCCAGCTAGTTATTCCGTACCTACATGGTAAACCGAGCTGCCTATTCCGTAAATAGAGGAACGCCCACATTACCTATGAGGTAATGAAAGGGTCCGCCCAGGTACCATGGCTGTAACTATACGGGTGACTTAGTTACCAATGCTTTATCGATACGAAAGTCTTAGGTACCCTACGAGAACACACAGTACTGACATAGGTATCGTTAGGATACCTATATGAGTGATGTAAGTACCATTTGGGTACCTATCCGGAGTTATTGGTACTATTATGGTACCTATATGTGTGACTTAAGTGCCGCTAGGATACCTCTATGAGTGACTTAGGTTCTATTAGGGTACCTATGTGAAGGTACTAGGTGCCATTAGGGTACTTAGAGGAACTCTAACTACCTGCGAGGTACCTATAGGAGATGTGTTTTCGAATAAGGAAAGTATGAAATAGGCACCCGTTCTAGCGGGTTTTAAAAGGCATTGGTAAATTAGTGTGCGTTTTTCTAACACGGTACATTATTATAGCGTGCAGAATAAATGGGCGTTGGAAAAATCAGCGGTTTAAACGTTCAGTTTTTCTGAACATCGTTGGTTGTCAATCGGGGTTCCCGATTGGCAGTGGGGAACGAGTTTGAAAAGTGGATTGGAGTTCGTGTACAGAATCTCGTCATTTAAACGTTTAAAGTACGTGAGCGTGTGAAAAACGGATGACTTAAACGTTTGCTTTTTTGCAACATCAACGGTTGTCAATCGAGGTTCCCGATTGTCAGCCAGAAACGCTTATGTAAAGTGGACATGAACGTCAAAACAAAATGATATTCGAAAAATGTCACAATTTTTGACGAGCTTACAAAATTGATCGTTTTTACCGTGAAATAAAGTGGTCGTTTTTGGCTGCTAGTCGGGAACCCCAACTGTCAGCCAGACACGGTCGAAAAACTTTTTGCGTTTAAACGCGTTTTTGAAAATTTTTGTCTGCTTGGGCATTGCCAATTTTAAAATGAATTTAGTAATGAAAGAAAAGGTGTACAAAGAACTGACAAATCCCAATTTAAACTATGGATTAGTTCAGTATTGTATTCTAATTTCAACATAAAGATGATACATTTCGAGAAATATTACACAACAATAGTGATATTGTTAATCCTGCTTATGCTTATCAATGTTGATACAACACCGAGTTAGTCAAAGAATACGAAGCACGGTGGTTACTCTTAGTAGAAGTGGAAGGAGATTTTTTCCGCTCAGCGAGTCTTCCTTGTGTCTCAGGAAAGAAATGATCCCTATCATATTTTAGCGAAAAGTCACAGCACTCACAAGCAAGGCGATAGCAATCAGTACGACGATACTCAAGAGCAGAATCATGAAAATAAAAACAACAAAACAGGGTATGAAGTGCATTTTATAATCTATATTGGATTAAAATTCAACTCATGGTGATGACTAGGTCATCGACTAAGTCCCCCTACTGCGACTTCAAACACGACTACAACTACGACGATAGGTAATTCGTGCATAGCTGTAACTCTTAACAGTCAATTTTTTTCGCGCTTGAAAAGCATCTGAATTCAGCCTAAGTGTTTTAATGGAGAGCTGAACGAAGAAAATATTTTTATTTCGGAAGCAAAGGCTTCAGCCAGTTTCAGATCGCTTGAAGCCCAGATTTCTTTTTAGCACTTTTTTAGTATTTGAAAATAGAATAAAAGTTGTGTTTTATGATTACTTTCTGATAATAAAAATCGAACTACTGATTGTATTTCTTTTGTATTCATTCCAATTGTAAGATATTTTCATCATAGAAATAAATTTATTATAAAACCGTGTCATATTCTTAAATGAAAACCAATAAAGAAAATCTAGAATTTTTGTTTTATTCCTCTTTGATAGATATCGTACAAAGGTGTGATTCAGATGAAAATGCTGTTTTCATGCGTGAAAAGAGCATATTGCTCATGCGGATTTGAACTGCTTCATTTTTGAAAAGTAATGACTTTTTTTAGTAAACTTACTGCGGAAGTTTTGTTTTTAAAATCTGAATGTTAAAATATCTTGAGAGATACTTATGTGAAATACAAACGATTTGAATGAAATGGTCGCGCCACTAGTGAAGCACAATCGTTTTAGGTAGGAAGTCAGTGGTTCTATCGTCCTCTGTAGATAATGACAGTTTCTATTATTGAATTCAGAGTACCAACAAGTCAAATTTCGAGAGTTTTGCTAAAGCCATGAATTTGAAGGAAAGCGTAGAAAAATGCAAGGTGTCTCAAGAAGTAGCTAGGCATTTTAAATTTTTTGTTACACTCAAACAGCAAAAGATATCATCCTGATTTTTTCATCGTTTTGAAGCATGGGCCATGACATACATTTTTTTGTAAATAAAAATGAAGATCTATATATATGTGTGGAAACGAAAGGAAAGGAAAGGAAAAAAAGAGAAAAATCAAAGGTCAACAAAGAGCAAAAGAAAATGATGCAGTACCAATTATGAAACGCACGATAGAAATAACAGAACAAGTTGAAACGATGAGAGAGAAGAAAAATCAATGTGACACGAAACGAAATGAAACGAAACAGTGACATGGAGATCAATGTGTTACAGTAATCCTGTAACAATAGTACCATTTTCTTTCAGACAAATTAATATGACTAAACGTTTTACTGTTCAAGATGGGGTGGGTGTGGTGTGGCGGTGGCTGTGAATCTTTCTTTGCATTTTCTACACCCACACTCAAAATAATGAGTAATTTTCACTCGTTCTTTAAACCAATTTCGTGCTGAATCCTGGACAGTCAAACGATTAATCGATTTGTTTCACCTAGAACAAAATGCCATGACCCACGCTTCAAAACGATGAAAAAACCAGGATGATATCTTTTTTTGTTTGAGAGCAACAGAGAATTTAAAATAGCTAGCTACTTTTCAGACACTCTATACATCCCATTAAATCTTGTTAGGAAATAATTTTCTTTATCCAAATCATTCGATGAATGTTTATGACAAAGAAAAAAAAAGAAATTAAAATTACATTTATACGGATGATATTTTCGTACTGTCATCATTTGCATAGTAAATAAAAAGAATCATTTGTAATAATATTAAACTTCAAATTCTACGCAATTTACTGCTTTATTTACAAATCAGAAAAAGAAACATATTCAACGAATTGATTTCATAAGGTACTATGGCTTTATGATGATCCCATTTGCTGAAATGATGATGATGAAGAGTGATATTTGGAAGTTATATCATATTATATATACTTATTCTCAGATACTATATTGATACACGTAATACATATCCAACGGAAAGAAAAACAATTCTATTCACAATTAACAATATTCGTCGCAATAGATTTTTAAATTTCAAACATTCTACGAAATTCAACTATTCTCTTTCGAATGACCATGAATAATTTTCTTAGAGCGCATTGAAGTGTGATCGAAATTGAAGGTACCTCAAAATACAACTAATGAATGGGTAGGTGGGCATAAGCATAAACTCGGGTACGGAAATACTAACTTCCGCCACATTATCAAGACACAATTTCATATACATCTTTGAAAATAAGCTTTTTATTGACGTATTCATCTTAGTTCATTTTTTTTCTTTTCTTTTTATACGGATTGATTCCGAGTGTAGACGAAACGATTGAAGTAGTCACAAAGTAAGCGAAGAAATCTTTATGTGATTTCACTATTTGAGTCAACTAATGAATTGACTAACTCTCATATCCGTCACATTTTCTACTGCAAAATACGCTACGCGACACACTGAGATTTTTCTCGCATCGTTGCAGAACAAGTGAAATTTTATTTTACTTCGCTACTACTTATACTTGCAGTTGTAATCATTCTTATTATTGCTACACATTTTTTTCTCCTATGGCAGCGCCGCGTTTTTCGTTCTGTCACGTTGTAAAATGGTTCGGCCAATATGCTTGTGACAATTTTATTTTGTATATATCTCAGTTGAGAAAAGGTCACAGAGTTTTTATTTTTCTTCTAGAAGATGCGCAATTTAATTACTCAGAGATTTATTTACATTAGTGTAACACAATAATTAGAACTGAACTTTTTTTTTTTTATAGATCACATAGTATGACTATACGTATTGTAGATATTTCTAATATAGTATATTTTTGCTACATTTTGTGCAGTTCATATATATTCGAAGAGAATATTGAGTTAAAGTTTCAAGATAAAGCTTTCCGCCTCTGCTTCTTCTTTATGATGGACCCCAGTAGAAAGTACGCTGCAATATATCAGTAAGTATTTTAAATAGAGTCCGTTTTTGATTCTTGCACAGATATAAATCATATTCTAGATATTAGTGATGATGAACAGTGATATATTTATTTCCCATAGTCGACATTAAAAATAGCCTTCTTGATACTGTGCGCATTTTTCTTTAGACTAAATTGTTTTTTTTACATATATTTTGAGCTCTAACAAGAGAATCTTCCGAGGTGTTACGATCTAATTCTCATGAATTTTTGTCTCCAGATACTAGATGATATCCTAGTAAAAACTCTACCAGGGTTTTAGGTTCCAACTGAACTTTGTTTGCGTTACCGATTTTTTGCTTTTGATAAATCTATTGTCAAGCGAAAAATAACTCAATAAAAATATGCCTTAAGTAGATGCAATTCATAGATTTTTTTGGATTTTTGTTTTATTAAAATATATGAATGTTTTGTAGTAATCTATATGATGATTTTCTTGTTAGCTTTCTTTTGAGCACTCTTCAAACGCTTAGAAACATATTTTCGGAGTATCTTGAAAGGAATAACATAATCGATGCTAAAAAATATTTGATTTAGTTCAATATTGTTATTCTTTAGTTTCATTTCAGTGAAAGAATGTTTATTGCTCCTGCCTGTCCAAACTCGGTGACTATTCCGATGATTAAGAGCAAGTAATGTTTTTTCCATTTTTCAAAACAGAATCTTACACTTTTGTATTTTTTTTCTTTTGACTGTATAGCTGGATGTATGAAAACAGGATTTGATCCGACCTATCCTATTCACTTAAATGGAATTATTGGCCAAGATGAATTTGAACAATCCATCAGTCATATCAATCGTGTATTATTTTCAACTAGAATACTTTACATCGTTTTCGGCCTAATTATTACGTTGTGTATTGCCGGTGGAGCACTCCTACATGGCACTATAGCATTAATAGTTGTTGGATTTATGTTACTGGGTCTTTCCTTGTTTAGTTTATTGATTGGATGTCAAGTGGTTCAGTCACGTCGTGTTAATCGAATGAGACAAGCTGTTGCTGAAGAATCAAAGAAATATTCGATGAGATCACTGACACCGTGTAGTTGGCGATTGAACGTCAATAGATGGTGGTCTAGAGGACGTGGAGGAGGTCAGCATATTAGCTATCGGGTGAGCAGAATTATTTTGAAATTTTCTTTTTGAATCGAATTTACCTCATCGATAACATCTTTTCGAAAATATTTGTATTAAACTAGAGTGATATCTTCTAATCGATTTGAAAATAATTAAGACTTTATGTTCTTTATTCCAGTTAGTCATTGAAATTGGTCAAAATACTGCAATGAATTCAAATCGTATTCCTTCTCAGCCAACATCATATTTTCCACAACAGAACAATATTCTTCCTCCACCCTATCCTGGTTCTGGTGCAGGATTTTGTTCTCATTGCGGTGCACCAAGACAAGCTCTTACGACAAATTTTTGTTCGTCATGTGGCCAACCATTTAACAAATATTAAAACTTTATTTTGAATTTTCTTCTTTTGTTAATTGAGGGTGGGAGGGTGCGTGCATGTGAGTATCTATTTAGCAACCACACCCAAACCTTCTTAAAAAGTGGAAAAATCTAGTTAGAATTTTCTTCAGCTAGGATGTATAAGTATGGATGAGAAAATCTACATCCAGATCATACTCACATTCTCAGTTTTTTCTACTTTAAAATCAACTGTCAGCATAGCGCCAGATCTAGTAATATCATGTTTTCTGTAAAATAAATCTCATGATCAATAATAATGTTAGCTTTCATTTATATGTGAAATTCATAAGCACGCAACAGTTTGCGGCGTCAGCATATGCCTAACATGTGATATTATTTCTTAATAAATTAATATTCTGTATTTTATTTCAATTGAAACAATATTCAAGATTAAACAGCTATAAATTATGGATAAAAAATAATATCAGTTGCTGCTTTGTTTTTATAAACAATTTGAAAAAATTAAAACTCATCGAGCTCTGCGATAACTCGATAGAACAATGATATTATCGAAAAGAAAAGATTCGTATGGATCTTGCAATGCATTAGTATTTGTTTCTTCTTCTTCTATGAGAGTGTTGGCAAGAAAACCATCGCTATGAGCATGAAGTTGTTGCTGCAAAGGTTCGTTAAATAAGTTTTCTTTCACATTTGAATTGCCGAAGACAAGAGTGATTTAAAAACTGGAACATTGAGGGTGAGGGTTCTCATTTATGATTGTGAAGTTCTGTATTAACAGTCTTACCGATGACATTAAGTAGCAATGATCATACTATGGTATTTAACTTCGAAAAGAACAACTGTAGTAAAGCAGTCATAAATTATGCCATTTTGATTAAAAAAGATGACAGGCAAAATCAATATTTCACATACTACCAGAAAACATGGCTCGCATTAAAAAAAAACGTTTCTACACTTCTAACCGGCAAATAACATCTGACCAGATGGGATAACAACATAACAGTCCGTTGTTCCCATTTGTTCAATTTAGAAGAGCATGGTATGTCGGGTTTGTAATTTAGAACAATGTGTTGTGGAACTTGTAAATGTGAATTAGTGTGGGTGTGTTAAATAATTACGATCGATTCAAAGCAATATACTACGTTTCGTCCTTGCTTAAGGGGCTCATTAGGTATCTTGAGAATCTACTACTACATTATTTATATACATATAAATGAGTTTGGGTGTCGGTGTCGGTCTGTTAAAACAACAGAAGGCCCACACACCCATCCTATCTTTTAGATAACTAATTGTCAAAAACTAGGGGTACTGTTTATTTCCGCCAGGCGAATATATGAAAGAAGGCAATTGAACTGTATATTTTTCTTTCATTTGATATGTAGATCGACTAGACATAATAATGGATTAGTAGAACAATAGCTACTAAACCATCCTTACTCTAATGCATTTTATGCGGAAAAAAAGGAGGGTAACTAAACCGAGTTGCACACAGTGTGGAATGTATGAAATCGCTTGATTTCGATTGAAATTGACTTCTCATACCCAAAATGATAAAATTGGAAAGACAAAGTCGAGTTTGGACAGGGGGCCATTTTGGCCTTTTTAAAGACCCAGCTCTTTTAAGCCACAAACCGTTTATTTCACAAAAAAATATTATACTTTCAGAAAATAGACACATATAATGATATTTTTATTCCAATATACGTGTCTATCTGAACTTGCTAACAATGAAATATGATATGCCAGAAGGCAGGGAGCTAATAGCCAAATAGTTGTAGTTCGGAATATTGGACAGCGCAGTCAGAAGCGCGACTTGCAGTAACGAGAAATCGATAGCTTGTATACTGACGCGAGTTAGGAAAAAACACTATTGCTCCAGACATTGTTCTACCTGGATCAGTGGCAAGACCACTTCTGCCGCTGTAGATCAAAGTCCAACTGGAGCCGAGAGTAAGATTTGTGCCAGATTGATTGCTTCCCTCTAATGTTACCATGATAGGATCGCGTCGTGGAAAATCATTTCCTGTACTGAGCTGGAGGCCTACGATGAACGTTGCACCTTGTTGTAGTGCCAAATAGAGACCAGTATTCAAGCCACAATTCTCTGGAAAGAGATTACCCTTGCAATTGTCAAGTTTGCATGGACCAAAGCTTGTATACTTGGTATTCGCATTACCATCGAATGCTTGAACTGGCATCTCCTTGTTGGGGTTTGTGGGGTATTGGCCCATTCCAGTACCTGATGTTGCTGGAGTGCTATCGCCGCCAGCAATTGTATTATACACACCAACGGGTGATTCGCTGTTGGTAATAACTAGTACTGGGTCTGCAAAATCAATATGAACATGATAGTTATAGGAACGTCAAACAAAACAAAAGAGATGAATTCTATGATTTTTAAAGTTAGCACAGGTGAAATGAAAACAGAAAATATATCCTGTCGAATATGATAAAATTATTTCAAATATATTAGCAGATGTGTTACGGTTATGGTGATCACATCGGAGTAAATATACATAAAACATATCATGCTATACAAAATAATATGTGAATGTCCAAAGAGCATATTTTGATAAAAACAAAATTTGAATAGAGAACCTCGAGTGAAACAGTCGAGCATGAGTACTAGATGTATTGTAAACTTTGCAGATAATTGAATTAAATGTTGACAGCGGCCCTCTAAAGTCATTTCTTAGAGTATTCTTTCGTTATGTGTCTTACATCGCATACTACGGCTTCTCAATTATATCGACACTGACCCAAAAGAGATGTGAGTGTAGTGAACAACGACTATAATCTCTGAAAAGCGCTACACATTTGTCACCCTGATCACAACAAAAAAAGAACACCATGATATTCCTTGTCTAATGGTAGTTGTATCGTCTCTCTCCATCCCTCTCTCTCCTAATTTTTCTTTTTAATGAATAATACCGCCTTGTGTACTAATCTGTTTTCTGTATGAGAGAGATACGAGTGCGGATATGAAGAGGTGACTAATGAGGCACCCCTTCTCAATATCAAATCGTCTTGCATGAGCTCGTCAGACATGTTCCTATCGATGATACAATAGCAGAGGAATGAGGAATGATTTTCATGTCTACCAAAATCTTATGAGAAACGTTTACTTTTCATTTGTCGACGTTCGAAAAATGAAATGAACAAATACTCACCTTTGCAGATATTTTGTACGCAGATGCTGCTATTACAATCAGACGGAGTGCGACAGCTTTGCAGATTAGTGCATGCATTTGCCGGTGAACATGGTCCACCACAGTCCACGTCGGTCTCATTTTGATTCTTTACATGATCGCTGCAAGTGGGGACTGAAATAGAGGTGTTGACATGTTTGACATTTCAAATGTTTGGAAGTTAGAGCCCTGCAATGTTGGGGAAAGCGAAATAGTTTCGTCATCATTTTACCCTAATTTTGCAGGACTCTACCACACTCTCACTTTGGCAGATGTTTAACGTGCAGACGCCGCTGTTACAGTCCGATGCCATACTGTGGGTGTGGGTGTGGATGTTTGCATCGCTTTCAAGAAGAAAACGCACCCACAGTCACACCCTCAAGAACGCTTCGAAAAAAAACATTTTTTTTGCATGTAAAATTAGTTTTTTCTTAATAAACGTTTTTTTTCCTATTGAAGAACCTAGTATTCCACGAGATTTAGTCACTTGAAGCACCTGAGAATATCATTACGTTATCGAAGCTTAAAATCTTGCAATAGACATACGCCGTTTAGAACTATTATTCTAACTTGTCTATGCCACGTGCCCTGCCCTGCCCTCAGGACAGGGCAAAAATAAGTGCCCTGTAACGGCCTCTGATTCGAATTGAAAGATTGACATCATTAATTCGAATATTAAAAAATCTTTATTTTTGTAATATAGGAACAAATGAGTTTCTATAAAAAGAAAATAATCATGAAGAAAAACCTTAACTAACAGTTTGTACATTTCAAACTCTTGCCATCATGGCATTTAGAACAACACTTTCAATCTTTTTCTTGCATTTTGCATTAACATGTATCAGCTGATTAGACATTAATGTAAATTTGGCATAGATATATGAAGCTAATGCATGATAATATGAATTCATGTCGAGATTCATGCATTAATATCATAGTATTGGATGCTGCAAGATCCAGAAAAAAACCATGGATTGAAAACTTTCTTTGATGATACCGTTCGCCCTCAATCTTTCGTGTAGAACTTTTTCTGAATTATGCCGAGATAGATTTATATGACTATTGTTGCAGAATTTACTATTCAACTTTCAATAGCAAAGACTTATCAATTTCAAATGGTATCCTCTCATTTATTTGTCCGTAAAAGTTTTTATTTTGCACATTCCTATCTGAATTAGTTGAATTCAAAATATTTTAATATGACCTAGTTCGCTATGAATAGTTCGAATCGAAATTTTAATTATTCCTAGTTCCGATTAAAATCTTGCACTCAACTAGTTCACTGCAAAATTTTAATCTGAACTAGGCATAATTAAAATTTCAATGTGTCCTAGTTCGATTTAAAAGTGAACTAGATGGTAATTTGTTCTGTGACATATAATTATTTCTTTAAAATATGTTTCTTTTTATATAAATTCATGATATGAAAGTGCAATATCAGAAATAAAATAAAACAATTCTCATAGTACGTAAATGTCCTTTTAACAATTACCAGAATATGGAAATGACAGTGGTAGCAATAGCTACCATTCGCATATCTGGCGCGCCGCCTATGCTATGACACAGTGTCGAAACGTCACCGAACTTCATTTGTGTCACAAAATTTTGTCGACACGTGTGTCGCTAGCGTACCCTATCGATGAGGATTCACGTTTCCGTCATTGTTTCTTCGCCTCAGCCTCTGCACCAAAATATCGCCAATTAAATAACTGTAGTTATTTTCTTTAACTTGTATATTTTTTCTTTTCATTTTGTTGGGTCCTTATTCATTGAAAGAACTTTGACATCGTATCACACAAAAAAACTGTACTTAAAGCAGTAATTAGTAGTCTTTTTTTCTTACAGATATTACAAACATTTTGCATTATTCTCGGTTGTTATTTATGGGAATTAAATTTGATAAAGTAAATCCAGATCCATTTGCAATGATTTGTCCAACACAGCTAGTTAATTCAGATGAAGCAGGGTCTATTTATTTCGTCATGCATAAGCCTGGAAAAGAGAATGATTCTGAAATAAAACGTCATGAATCTGAAAAAAAGACTCATTATGCATTGGCAATAGATATGACAGGTATTTAAAATCATGTTTCCTATTAATTCATTTTTCTGTTGCTTCTCCAGGATCATCAAATACTGATTATTTTATTGCGACACATTACGACCTATATGTTGTAAGTTCGACAAATTACACAACACATGTTGAGTCTACTTTCAAGAAACATGCATGGGACCATTATTCATTAATTCAAAAACTTGGTAAAATACCAATTGATGATATTTTAAGATTTCATATTCCAACTCATTTTGCGAAACATATTGAATATCGATTAATAAATGATGTTTTTAATCCTCTATGTGAAGCAAATAAAGGTCCAGGATGGTCTTCAATACTAAACTGTCAAAGTTTCACACGTGCAAGTATTGAACATTTGGGATATGAATTCCCATCGACTGTTCATGTAACTAGTGACTGCATTCCGACTTTGATGGATTCTTTAATAAAAGCAAAGACAAACGAAAAATCAACTGATAAACTGTCCATGTAACACATATATGTTATTGCCTAGAGTAGTTTGTTTTTGAATAAAACATAAAAAGTAGAATTTCACGGTTCATCTAAAGAGATCTTTCATAAATAAAATAAATTAATCTGTATGCCAATGATTTTGTTTCATAACTGAGTTCATATAAATGAACTCAGTTATCGCATGATTACACTTACGCGATTTCAAACAATCACTGTAGTCCATGGCAAGTACAGATGATTTTTAACAATTTTCAATGGATGATTCAGTCTCTGATGCGTTTCTTACATGAAGTTCAAGTCGAAATCAAAAGGTAACATTAACTAATACAGAAAACAATACTAAGAAAAAACTTCCAAATAAACGAACAGAAACTGTTTCAAAAACTGGACAAACACGTATTGCTACTCGTTCTTCACAAAAATCTCCTTTAACACCAATGAATGATGAAAATGATAATTCATTTATGTCAAATATTCAATCTGGTTTTTTTACAATTTGTTAATCAAAAAAAACGACAACGTGAGGACAAAAAACTATTAAAAGGCCTAAAAGTAATCATCATTTTCTTTATATTTCATTTTAATTTTTCAATTATTCTTTTTAGTTACTATCTATGCTGACGAAAATCAACCACCAAATCATGAAATACACGATATTGAACACGCGAAACTAATTTATGAAACTGCTGGTAGAATTTTAAAAAATTCTTTATTTCTAATCAATAAAATTTTCTTCTAGATGGTCATACAAAGCTCGCTCGAGCTGCGGCAACCGATGCTTATCTACTTGCTAATCGAAATGCATCAAACGCTCGTTATCCAATAACAATAAATAAAACTTATAATTAAAATGATCTTAATCAGATTATTGATGATACTCAACCGGAACCTTTAGTTATTCCAGATACACTGGTTGATACCGATACACAACATAAGCACAGCTCGTGGCAAAGAGATTTTGATTGACTTATGAAAAAACTTGAAGAACCATCATTATCTACTCTTAAATCGCAAACACAAACTGTAGAAACTCAAGTTGGAGAAGCAGCTCTTGGACCAATTTAGCCTACTCAAACAAGAAAAACTCATCGACAAACAATGAAACAAATTACTCAATCTGAAATAAGTAAACGGCAATCACTAAAACAGATGAAATTGAAATACAAACTGAAACTAGTCAAAATCCATCGTCTATTCATGATTGCTGTCAAGATGTTCCTACTTCACTGTAAAAAAAAAGCGCAGAATAATCAACCCTTGCCCTTGATTTTCCTTTTCATAAACTCTTGAGGGGTTTATGAGGATGGAATATACCCTTGAAGGGTTCATGATCCAAAGCGTTTTTGAGCGTAAGGGTATTTGAAGAGGCACAGGGTATATGGAGCTCTTTTAAAGGTTTTGTATTTCATATTTTAAGGAAAGCAGTTCATTATTAAACGATTAGGGGTAGATTAATAAACGCATTTTTCACAAACGTTTCTAATTCAGCAATGAAGGGTAGATTATTATTCGGTTCAAAGAGAGGGTTTATTATAATACGCTAGAG